>BSBK01008150.1:0-559757 GCA_027943335.1 Chamaecyparis obtusa
TAAGACCCACTCAATTTTATCATATGTTGATATTTCTAGGATCTATGAACTCAATAACTATAGTAGGTCAAATGTATAAGGCAGTATAGTTGTTGGAGTTACATACCTCTACAAAATAAATAATAAAATTGATCATTGGATACATAGGTTGAAGTGTATTCGATGAAAAAGAATTTTTCTTTTAATAGTATATCACAATTGGTGCCATTGCATTTAATATATGATGTTTGAACATGGCATTAAGAAAAGGTAATTACTACATAAAGCATATAATTTTATTGTGCACCTAATAATATATCTTTACCTAGACCGGAAAATGCATTGTGTGATATGTGGAAAAGAGTAAATGACTTAAAGGATGTAATATTATTACTATTTCAACCTATAATCATAGGTTGTTGTAGAGAAATAATTGTAAATAAGAACAATAAAGTAGCATTAAGAAGAAATTAAAATTGTTCTTAATCAGCATAAAGAAAAGAATTGGTTTAGAAACAAAAATATATTAGTTAAATCAAATTATAAAACTAGGTAGGTGTCGAGAAGTCAAATATAAATTGTTCTTACATCTTGATTGAACTTAGTAGTGAACATTTGTAATTTATGCATTTGATCCAAATCAATTGATATCAAAAAATTATGCAAAAAAGTCAAAGAAAATATAAAACAATAATAACTCAAAATCACATGAGAAAAAAATTTAAGGTTATTCAAATAGAAAATGAATAAAGTATAAAAGAGTCCCTATGTTTGACAATCATTTGACTAAGAAAAACTCTAATTACAAAGATAATTGACATATTGGGTTTAAGAGAATTTCGTAAAGTTAAGAATGTGTAGATTAATGTTAAAAATAATTTATAATTACATAATAAAAAATTTAGGGCTATATAGTTTATTCATACACTGTTGCATAAACTTATGTGAATAGTTTGACATTCTTACCGAGATAAACAATGAGTTGAAGAACCCTGCAATGAATAGAAAAAATATTTGTAATCTATTTAACTAAGATTACATGACATTATTTAAAAAATTAAAACAAAATTACAATACGTGGTTTCAAAAGTAATCATTGTTATACATGCTTTAAAAAACTATAAATTTCAAGGTTTTAGAATAAAGAGGGTTTAAAGTACAGAAAGATTTGCATGAAAAGATATAAATGAATGAGAAAGTTCAAAAAAATAAAAAAATAAATTACACAATCTTCTAATAAATAAAATAATATCTCATCAAATATAAAAATTATCAATAAACACCCACATACATGGAATCTAGTCATTCAAAAAGTTATTCTTACAAAGATATTATAAATTTATGATAACTACTACTGATCACATTTACTAGGCTCTATTTAATATGCATCTAGTTCAATGGTTAAATGGTTCATGGAAATTATTGGGATTGATAAAATGAGACTTGTACCTAAAACTACCTAGTTTACCAATCCTCTCAGCATGTCATCTGCACTTAAAGTGGTAAATAACCCCCTTATTTAAAAAGATACAGTTTTCCAAACTGGGTAAATGTTAAGAATATAATAGTTTCTAACTCTTAGTTATTTCACCAGACTGATGTGTTAACATTGATAGTTTGCCTTAACAAAGTCTACTATGGTGGAGTTAACATATATAACATCCACAATTGGGTTTACTCTAGAGGGGAGGACTTCTTTGTTGGAATGTGAAGTCATCATGGAGAACACTAGCAGTGGTTGAGTCATCATGGAGAAACCACTAGTTGTGGTTGAGTCCATCATAGATGGTTCAGTCATCAATTGGGGTCAGTTCATCAAGGAGAATCATCTAGTAAACTTGATTTTAATATGCAAATTGAAGTCATAATTTGAAGTATAATTTGAACATTGTTGTAACTATGAAAATTCTTGACTAATAAAATTGAGATATATTTACCCGTGGCTTTTTCCTCGTATAATTTTGTCAGGTTTTACAACATAAATTCTATGTTATGTGCATTTGTTCCTCTCTGTCATTTTTTTAATACTTTTAATTTTCATAATAATTGGTATCAGAGAGAGCTTATTTATGTAAAATTCAATTTTTTTGAGAGGTGAACAATGGAAAAAGGTTCTATAACCATATTTGAGGTGCAAAAGTTTGATTGTTCAAATTTTTCTCTTTGGAAGCTGAAGATTCAAGCTTTGTTGGTGAAGGATGTAACACCCCATAATACTAAACAAATAAAAAAAACAACCACAAGAGAACCAATGAAATTAACCTGAACAGCACAACAATTTTTTTTTTTATTAACAAGGTACAGCATAGCACCGAATTACAATTCAACTGACATAATCAGTTATTTAAATATCCAAGGTAATCAATTACATGAGAGTAAATCAATATACTCAAACATTTAATACAAATGTACTAAGAGTTCCAGAATACATCTAATTGATCCTAGATATCCTAAGCACTGTTCTGATAACAAGTAACTAGGTAATAATCTATTTTCCATAAATCTTTACAGCAGTCAACGATTCCCCCAAAAACATAGTTTTCCTCATCTAGAATCCTGAAAACACTAAAATATAAAACAACCACAAACAAACAGGGCTTAGTCAAAAAGACTAATATGATGGAATACCTCCAAAGCATCTCCATGAAACCTCTTTCCAAAAATAACCACAACAAGCATCTTCTTTTCATCACTCAAAGAATAACTTAAGCAAAAATTTCCAATGCTATTCCTAGAATCTCAAACAATATTAATATCCAATTCCTAATATCTAATTGCAATTTAATAATAGAAAAATGGAACATCCAATTCTCTTGTCAACTGTTCGATACAATAATACCTAAGATTCAATTCCATTCTTCTGTCACATTCTAACTAACAGAGTTATTTGTGAATCCATAGAAAGTTAACAATCAACTCTTTATACCAAAGAATAATGCAGAATTACACATTAACTACATAATTACCCCCCGCATAAAACTACACTTTGTTCAATTCTATTATCTCTGTTACCAAGTCACTTATGTACATACTTGTAGGCGTAAACACATATATGTACATATGTATATACACTCATGGTACATGTATATACATACATACATATACATTCCTACAAATTTATACATGTATGCACATACTTATAGGCTCACACACACACACACACACACACACACACACACACACACATATATATATATACATATGTATATACACTCATGATACGTGTATATACATATATACATATACATTCCTAAAAGTGTATATATATATATATATATATATATATATATATATATATATGCACCCTTGTATTTATACAGAGTTCAGAGCACTACATCAAGGTTGTAATACAATCAAAAAACATGAAATCAAATATTCCAATCTAAATATGAATTATCAGTTACTGATACAACTCCAAAATTCCACAGACAACAAATATACTGCAACAATAGCCATCAAATAGCCTTCAGACCAAAGTCATAACTAAATCTATGAAAGAAATAATATGACAACAAAGACTTTCATTATAGACCCCCCACTCAACCGAGAATACCATAGTACCAAGAAAACAAACCATGTTCTATTTCCTGCTACAGCATGATCATCTAAAAGAACTTGATTCCTAATAAAACTTACCATAGACCCAACAATCCTCATTAACAATAGCTGCAATAATAGTAACCGGAACTTAATTCCCTCTATCTAGAGCACAGAACTGTGAACGTTCATATCAACCACTAACACCAGAGACCGATACATATATAATACGATGACTATTCTCAACAAAACTAGTGTTAACCGAATCTCCCATCTCTCGAGCCCAATACAACAAGCTACTAGATAGAGAGAAGCATTCTACAAAACCTCCAATCATGACTTAACAAAGCTTCCCTATACCAATGCTCGACAAGACAAGAAAGTCGACTACAACATTCTAACAGTGGAAACAAAATGAACATTAGCTTTGTTTACTAAACAAAATAAACTACCAACTAAATATTATGAAATCGGGTACAAAATTGGAATTCACTTAATGTTCCAATATTGCCAAAACAATTCTCACCATGGTTACACACCCATTCTCACCTAGGAACCACAGAACCCGATAACTATACCAATTAGAGAACGCAATATAACCAGAATACTCAAAACCCAAAATACCTGGTGACAAGACCAATATCAATACCAGAACAAACTAATCCCGATCACAAAATAACATTCCCAAAGCTCGGTAAAAAAAATTGGTAGTAGAGAGGCGACAGCTTCACAATCTTCACTCTCCATTGCTACTTCCTTACACACTACTGTGAGGCCCACCTTCGGCCCACATAGTGATCCCGATTTTGAGACTTAGCATTTCATTTTGATTATGTTTTTGGAGATACTTGGACTCTTTCGATCTACTGTTATGTTGTGATGGACTCGTTAGACTTCACATTTTGTTGACTCTGTATGTGGATCCATGATGAGTGGATTTGGATTTGATCATGTTAGACTATATACTTTCGTTGATCCTGTGCAAGGATCCATGCTTAGTAGTTTCAGATGTGATTATGTTAGATGCTATTATTATCTTTTTATTATGATAACCTGATGACTATCTGATGATGATAATAGACTATAGATAATCTTGATTTCATTTGAATTATGCTATTGAATTACAAATTGAATTATGCAAATTAAATTATGAATTATATAGGCAATTGAAGTAATAATTGAGTTATGCAAATTCAATTTACTTAATGTGGTTATTGAATCCTAAATGTCATGTGTAGACAACTGAATTATGACATTTCATTCTAGGTGATCAAATGACCAATTGAATTGTGTTAGATCATTACTTTTTGTATGACTCCTTGTATGCAATTGAGCTAAGATTAATGTATAGATATTACATCTTGTATGTTATATATGATGGTTTTCTTCCTTGAATTACTGATGCTGCATTTAGGTTTTGCAGGTGGAAGGACCATGGAAACATTCAGGGGAAAACCACATTGAATACTTGTGCTATTAGTAAAGCCAAGGCCCTGTCTATTGAAGAGACCAGGGCCTCGTTGTGAAGTGTTTTATTTTGTAACCGTAATGTGAATGTATGTGTAGGATTGTTAAGTGTTGAAATATGTTGGACATACCTTAATTGTGATGTTAATTATGTGGAGTGTCGCTTGACACTAGAGTTATTGTTAACTAGGGTATGTCGTGTGATTGGAGTGTGAGAGCAAGTCCTAGAAGATTACTCAAGGGGGTATCTTAAGTGTAAACCTCTTATCTTAGGATCCCTAAGTCAAGTCATACCTTACATTTTCGTGCTTTAACTGAACCATGGTTTTTGGAGGGTTAAATGGGACCCTAGGGGGTAGTTTCATGCATTTTTAGGTAGCCCATTCCTTGTACCCATAGGTTAGGGGTAATTTTAGCATGGGAAAAAACCATATGTTGACCTTTTGTCCCCTCCAATAGTGCCCATTTAATCTTGCACGAAATTTCAACTTGCATGATGGACCATCTTAATGAGGGTTGTGGATAGTTGGTTGGGGGAGTCCCTTTTAGTAGAACTTTTAGAGGGGTTTGGGGTTGTTCACCCACTCTCTACCTTTAGAGACCACTAAACTTGGAGAAGGAAAAAAGCTGAGGATAGAAGAAAGAAAAAGCTCAAAACTTCATCATTTTGCATTGGATCATAGGTTGGAGGATCTTGCTCTTCATCTCTTTCATTTTGTTGTAGATGAAACTTGTAGATGTAAATTTTGTTAAGTGTTTTAGCTCCCCATGGTTGGTCATGGTGAGAGCATGAAATGGCATTGTGGTTTTCTTTTGTGATTGGATTTTGGGTTGTATACTCTCAGATTCACTCACCCTTGGGAGGAAGAGAAATCGAGAGGGGGTGTGGAAATGGAGGCAACTCCATGTGTAGAATCTCCTCCATGTGTGAGGAAAGATGAAACTTGGGTGAGTGATTTTCCCCAAGAAACCTTGCATTTAGCCCGTGTGGCAATGGGGGTATAAGGAGGAAAGATGAACTTGGGTGAGTGATTTTCCCCAAGAAACCTTGCATTTAGCCCGTGTGGCAATGGGGGTATAAGGAGGGAAGATTGGCCATGAGAGCCTTGTATGAAATTTAGTTATATGGGTCCATGTGTGGCCTTGTTCTTGTATTGCAATGGTTGTCTCCATGGGTTGTCCACCCACACCCCATAAAGGATATTCATGGAATTTCCTTAGTTTCTTTCACCTGAGGGATTTTGGGATTTTCATGTGTTTATGTTTCTTGTTGTGTTTTTGGTGTGAGTGTTTGTTTCCCATTCATTATGGTTTCCCCAAGCTCGGGGGTGCCCTCATGAGAGGCCTAGGATGGGAGGTGAGCTTCCCATGGTCGTTTCCTTTGCCTTGTATATATTTGCAGATTTGTGGAAGCTCAAAGAGGAGCTATCATGGAGGTCTTCCTCTTTTGGATGGTTGAGAGAGGACATCCCTTTTATTCCATTGTGAATCACTCTTTGTATTTAGATTTCATTTGATGTAAAAGAGAATGTAATGCTTTTTACTTGGAGCTATGGTGATGATCAAATAGATAAGAGATTGTAATTTGATTGATCTCCCATTGTGTGGCAATAGCAATTTGCAATGCTTTAATGTATCAATGAAGATGTATTTGTATTTGATGTAATTGTATATGTATTGCAATGGATTCCTTAATGTTTACAATGAATTCTTGCATACGTTGTAAAAGATCTCTCTCTCTCTCTCTTCATTAGGGAAAATACTCTCTTTGCAAATGAGTTATATATATTGAAAGATTAAACATTGTAACAATTTCCTTATGATATCATATTTGGTTTGATATATGTTTATCGTAGAATCCATATTTGATGAACCATATATAATGATCAATGAAAACATCCTCTAAATGTGATTCATATCTCACCTTCAATCCTTACAATTGAAATGAAATAACTATGAAGAACTGAACAGATTAGTTTTTATTGTTACCTCAATAGATTTGCAAATCAACTATATTTAATCCTCATTGAAACACTATCAATTTTAAAGCTATAGACTTCCTAATGCAATAAGGAAACTTATAAAATGATAATCAAATAAAGAAAAGTGGTAAAAATTGTAGTTATGCAAGAGACATTCCCAAAATTTTAGAGCAAAATAACTCTCTGGATTTTGTATGGGAATGACAATATTCCATACCATAGAGAATATTCTGCTCATTATATTAAGTTCCTTATTAGAATTAACTTAAGCCTTGATTTATATTCTAACCTATCTTTTGGACACTTAATTGCTATTAATGTAAGCTAGTAAACTTAGTCCTAAAGGCCTACCCCATTTAAAGTAAATGATGGGACCCACGCAAGATTTGATGTTATTTTCAAAACAAAATAAACAAAAAAAAATATACTATTTCATTACCTCTACGTTGGACTTTGGGGACTGCAAGTGGAGGGCATTAAAGTGAGCTTGCATCAAATATTTAGTAAGGACAAGACTGCCCCCAAAACTTGCGCCCATACTCCTTGTCATGTTGGCATTTATGATGTTTGGTAAAGGTTGACCACCCACTTCCATGCCTTCAAACTCACGCAGGCTTTTGAGGAAGTTGTAAACTTGTAATAAATTCCCTTACCTCTCTTTAATTGCGCCACCCTTTGTTGACTTATCTTTCCCCTTGCAGGCGCTGTTTTGTTTGGGGAATTGACACTTTTCCTTTTGTCTCTAACTTAACATAGGGTATGGTGCACCCCTTTCCATGCATTAAATATTGCACTTTTCTTCTCCCTTAAATGGCGCATCTTTAGTCATGAGGGAGAGGGTTGTTTTGTCTTTGGGCACGTGGTTTAAGATAGGAGGTTAAGAGGGAGATAGGGTGTAGCTTAGGTGGTGTGAGTAGGTTAGTATTTAGTTAAGTTAGCTTAGTTAGTTAGTTAATTTTGTTTATTTGAAAACTAATGCATTGTTATAGATATAGATAGTTTTATGTTAATCAATATTATTATTTATTAATTTGCTAATTATATGTTGCTCAATATTATTAACTAAATAGTATGTACATATTATTAGTTAATATATTATAATTTATTAATTAATTAATAACTATATTAATTAATTATTATATTATAATTATTAATTAATAATATATAAAATATTTAATTATAATCATTAATTAATATTTTCTAATTAATTAGTAATAAATTTGTTAATAAATTTATTAATTAGTTAATTAATTTAATTCATGTTTATCCAATTTGGGTTAATGGTTTAAATTGATTTATTAGTTTATAAGTGCATTGATTAATTGGTATAATGTAATCATTATTGAATTAATTGGAAATGGTTAACCTATTTATAGAATGTCGAATAACAATAAATATTCAAATTCCTCTTGGATAACCTATATGATTAATCGGCTGATGATCGACGAAATTGATCGTTAAGATGGTTAACGAACTTTGATTATATTGAATTTCATCTAGCATCCTATGAAAAACAACTTTGTAGAGGTTTTGACCTCCTAACATCCTTTGAGCTTGACATTAACACCCTTTTACCCGCATCATGAATGTGGCAACTTATATCCTTTTAAAAAAATCTGTTGGTTGTGTTTTGACCCAAACTTTTGGGCATCACAACTACATTGTCATTCCCACTACTAAGATCACGACAACTGACATGAAACAGTGAAACACACAAACCCCCAAACTCAGGAAACCTTATTACGCTCCCACACTCCTATAAAATAGTATCACCATTTCGACAAACTCAAAAACCATATTCTAATCAACTGAACCGATAACACACAACTGAAATACCAATTTTCAAATAGTGAACATAACACTACAATGTGCAAAACCACACACATTTTGAAAGACATTTCTACAGTATACAAGAACATTTTAATCATATTGCATAACCTGAATATAAACCATTTAAATGAAATTTTATAACCAGATTCATATAGAAAGAAAGAGTTGAGTTAGAGAATGCCCCTCCCTTTATAACAGAGTGGGGGTGTTCTGAACTCGAAGTTGAAGCCAAAGACCTCGCTCCCAACTAGCGAGCTACACCAAAACCAAATCCTTGCTTAGCAAAGCTAAACCCACTGAAAAAGTCCAAGAACCAAGCAACGAAACCGAGCACCCCGTGACAGAGCTCATTTCATAAGCACCAAAAACCGAATAGTGCTTCCAAAAGATAGCTCAAAAACCAGAAATAGAACCGTGAAATGAAAAATGGAGAATCCCATTAATAATGCACAAGTATACAACCATATTCCTCTCCAATCTGAACATAATGACTCCATTTCCGCAACCTTTCCAGGCATCAAACCCATTACCTCAACAGAGAAAAAACCTTGCCAAAGCAAATGACCGACAGCGAACTGAAGTCATTCAATTCCATAAAAATGTCGTAGCTGCATTAAAGTCCAAACTTATCTTTTACTGCCACCTTCACTAAACACAGCGACAGCTGTCACTACAATACACATACTTACCGAGAACTCCCACTTACCCATGCTCAGAGTAAATTCACATGTGCATATAACAACCAATTTCTCACTACACATTCGAACATAGCAAAAACAAATATCTTGGCACAATGAACTTATTATGACATAGCCACATTAATCCTAGTTCACGATACCATAGGGAGTATCTCAAAGCCATAACCAATGTTAAACAATTTATTAATCTTAACTTGCTAACATAATACAAAGAATGTTAGGATATTATTAATCCCCCTTCCAGTTTAACACATATCTTCCCAATAACTCATTCTAACATAATGGACTTATTTATATTCTTTTAAATTTCAATTTTCACTTTACAATCGACACTAACATAATAAAATCATTTATACACTAGCATTAATCATAAAATTAACCATATTTTCCTTCACAATAACAGACCAATAACATCAAAATTCTCATTAATGAAAACTTAATTGCAGAATAGGAATTCCTCATCCCTCTTCCCAAGTAACACAAATTTCCAAGTACCAAAGTCAACAGAGAAATTGATAATTCAGAAAAGACAGTGTCTGCAGTTATTTAATTAAATCCAATGTCATAGTCTAACCAAAGATGAACAATTAATAGCCAAACTAAATATCCCTAATCTATCTAAGATATAAATCGAAGTTAAAACAAAGCTATAATCCACTTCCAACCAAAAGAGTCTGAACATATCAAATCGGAACCAAGACATAAATCCATCCTAGAAGAACTAAATAAAGATGTAGAATAAAAAAAACCAAGCCAGAAGCAGATAGGGGCATGACACCCTCCCCCACCAACCTAGGCTTATTCCTGGAAGCCTGTAAATAAGTGAGGATGTGCTGCTTTCATTACCACTGCATCTTCCCATGTAACAGATGTATCATCACTAAGATCCCATAACACTTTTACCTGCTCTACTTTGCGACCTCTGAGGTTTAGTTCTCTTTGCTAGATAATCTACACTGGTTCCAGCATCAGTTGACCATCTACCACCTATAAATCATTCCAATTTAGAACATGAGCAATGTCAAGAATATACTTCCTCAATACAGATACATGGAATACATCATGGATTCGTGAAAGATTGGGAGGCGAAGCAAGTCTGTAAGCGACTGGACCAACACGCTCCAAGATCTCAAATGGTCCCACAAACTGTGGAGATAGTTTAGATCCCTTACCATACCTAATAGGACTCTTTCGAGGCCTAACTCAAAGAAATAGCTTGTCTCCAACCTCAAACTGATGCTCAATCCTATGTTGATCAACATACTTCTTCTGCCTGTCCTATGCTGTAGAAAGATGCTCTCTAACACATTTTACTTGTTGCTCCAAGTCTTGAAGCATCTCAGGACCTAGAATAATTCTATCCTCAAGATTATCCCAGCTCAAGGGTGTTCTACATGGTCTCCCATAAAGAGCCTAAAAAGGAGCCATACCAATAGAGCTATGATAACCATTGTTGTATGCGAACTCAACAAGGTGAAGATACTCCTCCCACTTACTTTGTCTGTCCATAACCTACATCCTAAGCATGTCTTCTAATATCTAATTGACATGCTCAGTCTGTCCGTCAGTCTTGGGATGATATGCTGAACTAAAATTCAGCTGTGTACCCAATTCTCTCTGCATAGATCTCCAAAGTGAAGATGTAAAGACTGAATCCCTATTAGATATGATCTTCTTAGGAATTCCATGTAACTGGACAACTTGCTCCATGTATATCCGTGCTATATATGCAGCATTGTAAGAAGACCTTACTGGAATGAAATGGGCAACTTTAGTTAACCGATCAACTACAACCATAATTGCATCATGACGCCTGGCTGAAAGTGGTAACCCCACTATGAAGTCAATGGATATAGTATCCCATTTCCACTCTGGTACACTATGAGACTACAACAAACCTACTGGATGTTGATGCTTTGCCTTCACTCTCTGACATTCCAAACACCTAGCCACAAAGTCTGCAATATCCCTCTTCATACCTGGCCATTAATGGTACTGTCTGAGATCAGCATGCATCTTCTTCACACCAGGGTGCGCTGAATAGGGTGCCTTATGTGCTTCAATCATAACCAGATCCTGAAGATCCCCATTCTCTGGCACATAAACACTACCTCAGTACCTCATGAGTCCATCAGTGCTAATAGAGCAGCCCTCAAAGCGACCCTCTAATAGATTGCCACTATCAATCACTGCTTTGACATCTAAGAACCAAGGATCCAAAGACAAGTTCTGAAGTATTCTATCCTTAGGATCCACCATGAGGGTTAAAGAGGAAGTTCATGATGTCTTCTACTAAATGCATCAGCCACTTTGTTTTCCTTACCCTGCACGTACTTCACTTCGAAGTCATATTCACGCAGAAACTCCATCCATCTGCGTTGACGAGCATTAAGATTGGGTTGTGTGAATAAATAATGAAGACTTCTATGATCTGTATGCAACTCAAAATGTTGACCCAATAAGAAATGTCTCCATTTGGTCAATACATGCATTACAGCTGCAAGCTCCAAATCATGCGTAGGATAGTTGACTTCATGATTCTTTAATTTCCTGGATTTGTAAGCAATGACTCTACCATCCTGCATCAACACTGCTCCTATTCCATCTAATGAAGCATTCGTACAAACAACAAATGCCTTAGATGGATTAGGTACTGCTAACACTGGAGCACTAGTTAAGCATTCCTTGAGATGCTGAAATGCTGCTTTGCACTCCTCTGTCCAAATGAATAGCTTTCCCTTTCTCTGAAGTGATGTGATGGGATGAGCTATTCGAGAGAAATTAGATACAAATCTTCTATAGTAGCTAGCTAATCCCATGAAGCTTCGCACTTCCAAGACATTGGTAGGCACTGGCCACTTAAAAATTGCCCTAATCTTGGCCGGATCCATACCTATACCCTCTCCTGTGATAATATGACCAAGATAGCAAATGTCAGTTTTGAAAAACTCACACTTCTCGAGATTGGCAAAAAGTTGGTTCCTACGAAGACATTCAAAAACTAGTCTCAAATGCTGCTCATGCTCTTCAAAGGAATCTGAATACACAAGGATGTCATCTAGAAATACCATGACAAACTTGTCAAGGAAAGTCCTGAATACACCATGCATTAGGCTTATGAAAATTGATGGTGCATTTGTTAGTCCAAAAGGTACTACTGTGAATTCATAATGCCCGTATCTGGTACGAAAAGCTATCTTGTGGATAACAGCTTCTTGAATCCTTAGTTGATGGTATCCAGATTTGAGATCAATTTTGGAAAACACCTTAGCACCCTTTACTTGATCAAACAAGTCATCGATGTGAGGCAAAGGATATCTATTTCTGATGGTCACTTTATTCAGTTGCCTGAAGTCTATGCACAGCCTTAGAGAACCATCCTTCTTTTTGACAAAGATGATAGGTGCTCCCCAAGGTGAGACACTAGGTCTTATGAGCCCTTTTTCCAACAATTCCTCAAGTTGAACCTTCAGTTCCACTAACTCTTGAGTGGTCATACAGTAAGGAGTCCTAGAAATAGGCTCAGTACCAGGAAAAAGATCAATCCTGAAATCAATTTCTCTTTTAGGAGGGATTCCCGGAATCTCAGTAACAAAGATATATGAAAAATCCTTCAAAACTGGATGATCCAAGTTGGTGCTAGAAGAAACTGGTTCATCAAAATCATTGATAGAAATAGCAAACAGTTCGCATCCCATACCCAAGCACTTCTTGAGTTGTTTGGCAGAAACGGTCCTAACTGAAATAGGTCTCTTAATACCTAAAATGTACTTGGCTGTTCCAAAATCATCAATACATCTGATGATCTTTTCTCTACAATCAATGATAGTTGAATGTTGGTCCAGCCAATCCATTCCAAGAATAACATCATACGAACCCAAAGGAATAACTCTAAGGCTAACTGAAGTAGTAAAAGCCTTAAGTCAAATCTTACAATTTGCAACCACTAACCCTGCTTCTACCTTAGATCCTGATGCCAACTCAACTTGTCATGCCCACTCAGCTTTATTCATAGGAATTCCACATTGTTTAACCAAATTTGAAGAAATAAATGAGTCGGTGGCCCCGGAATCGAACAAAATGGAAATTTTCTTACCTTGGCAATTACCTTTTATTTCGATTATGGTATTCTATTGATCAGCCTGCCTTTGATCTATGGTAGAGAAAATACGGTGGTTCCTTCCAGAATCAACTACAGTGGCCTTAGAACCTGCTGCCCTAGATCTGCCTTGGTTGTTGCCACGAAGAGGACAATTCCACTGAAAATGACCCAACTGCCCAGAGTGGTAACATTCCGCTCCTCTCTTGATACTCTTTTGCTGCACTGAATTTGCTGGAGGAGATACATTGCTCTGTTGTCCACTTTGTGAAGACAAAAATGATTTGGGCTGCTCAGGTACTTTGAAACTCTTGTTGGACTTAGAGAACTTTTCATGAACTTGCCACTAGAACCACCTAAAGCTGCCCTTGAATTGCCTTGAGAATCTCTGGTTCTTGCTACTATTCTGAACAAGAGGATTCGTTGCACTCTTGATCGCACCTCCACTAAAACCTGACTTCATCTCAGCCAATTTGGCTTGATTAGAGGCTTCTTGAACAATTTTAGGCTTGAAAGTACGCACTTCTTCTCCAATTTTGGGATTTAATCCCCTAATAAAATGTTGTACTGATGGCTTTTCATGTTCTGCCCAACCAGAGTACTTCTTCAACTCAAAGAATCTCCTCTCATACATATCCACCATAGCATTACCTTGAGAGATATTGAAAAATTCCTTAGATCTAGCCTGCTGCCAGTATTCTGACATGAACCTCTCATGAAACCTTTCAACGAACAATTCCCAAGTGACATGTGAAATTTTGACTCCAAGATGCTCAAGTTCCATGTTCCACCATATGGAAGCAAAGGATCTGAGCTGCATAATAGTCCAGTGAACTCTAACATTACTCTGATAATCATGGAGGATAAAACATCTTTCAATGTTTAGCAACCATGCTTCAGCAGTGGTACCTTCCTCGGTTCCATAAAAGATAGGTCCTTTGAACTTAGAAAGGTCCTTCAACTGAGAAAGGTCCTTCAACTTGAACCACATTAGCATTTGCATTCACTCCCCCCACCGAGAACATTGTTCCTAGCTTCAATATCATCAAGTCTATCAAGTATCCGTTGGAGGACTTCAGCCTGAGGTTCTCTCTGATCACCTTGATCAGCTCCAAACCCACCTTGGTGATCTTTCCCTCTACCCCGGCCACATCCTAGATGTCTACCCCTACCTCTGCCAACTCTAGCATCAACTAGATCATCGTGCCCATGGGCACCTCTTGTGACAGGAGGCATGCTCCAGACCTTAAATAATAAAAGAGAAAGAAAATCATTAACGGAAGCAAAGAGATATAACCCCTTTTCTAAACCCCGAGCCCCTAGTGTTCAAATATAGGCTCTGATACCAATGTAACACCCCATAATACTAAACAAATAAAAAAAAACAACCACAAGAGAACTAATGAAATTAACCTGAACAACACAACAATTTTTTTTTATTAAAAAGGTACAACATAGCACCGAATTACAATTCAACTGACATAATCAGTTATTTAAATATCCAAGGTAATCAATTACATGAGAGTATATCAATATACTCAACATTTAATACAAATGTACTAAGAGTTCCAGAATACATCTAATTGATCCTAGATATCCTAAGCAGTATTCTGATAACAAGTAACCAGGTAATAATCTATTTTCCATAAATCTTTACATCAGTCAACCATTCCCCCAAAAACATAGTTTTCCTCATCTAGAATCCTGAAAACACCAAAATATAAAACAACCACAAACAAACAGGGCTTAGTCAAAAAGACTAATATGATGGAATACCTCCAAAGCATCTGCATCATATAGGTTAAGAACCTTAACAAAATAATCTGAACCATGCATATAAAAATAGACATATTTTATCATTACAAGAAGCATTTCATTTCTATTTAACATAAATAAACTCGCAAAGAAAATGACAAGGTGATGATCCACTAGCTTTGGGTATCTACATAAGAATCAACGATCAGTAACCAATAGGAAACTCAAAGAATTCATTATGCCAGCCTTATTCTTTCCAAGGAATAAGGTAAAACCATTCCCTTACTTCACCAACATGTGCAAGTAATCAGGGCAACATATTTTATCTTTTTAAATGAAACCCATAGCCCATGAATTATTAAATTATCACTTAGTAATTAACTAACAGATATTCTTTCGCCTTCAGGTTCTAGACAAAAGTCAGCTTCCCATACTAAGGATCACACTTGCATTATCTTAAAATACTTCATACTACCAAAATAGCTAACCATAGTAAAAATCTGAATTACCAATTCAACTATTAATGTTTACTTAACAACTGAATCCATAATACTGAAACAACCATTTAAAATTTCCACATACATCCATGAAACCTCTTTCCAAAAATAACCACAGCAAGCATCTTCTTTTCATCACTCAAAGAATAACTTAAGCAAAATTTCCAATGCTATTCCTAGAATCTCAAACAATATTAATATCCAATTCCTAATATCTAATTGCAATTTAATAACAAAAAAATGAAACATCCAATTCTATTGTCAACTGTTCGATACAATAATACCTAAGATTCAATTCCATTCTTCTGTCACATTCTAACTAACAGAGTTATTTGTGAATCCATAGAAAGTTAACAATCAACTCTTATACCAAAGAATAATGCAGAATTACACATTAACTACATAATTACCGCCTGTATAAAAATACACTTGTTCAATTTTGTTATCTCTGTTACCAAGTCACTTATGTACATACTTATAGGTGTAAACACATATATGTACATATGTATATACACTCACGGTACGTGTATATACATACATACATATACATTCTTACAAATATATACATGTATGCACATACTTATAGGCTCACACACATATATATACATATGTATATACACTCACGGTACATGTATATGCATATATACATATACGTTCCTATAAGTATATATATATATATATATATATATATATATATATATATATATATATATATATATATATATATACATATATATATATATATACATATACATACATATATATACATATACATACATATATATACATATACATACATATATATACATATACATACATATATATACATATACATACATATATATACATATACATACATATATATACATATACATACATATATATACATATACATACATATATATACATATACATACATATATATACATATACATACATATATATACATATACATACATATATATACATATACATACATATATATACATATACATACATATATATACATATACATACATATATATACATATACATACATATATATACATATACATACATATATATACATATACATACATATATATACATATATATATATATATATATATATATATATATATATATATATATATATATATAGATATATATATATATTTATGTACCCTTGTATTTATACAGAGTTCAAAGCACTACATCAAAGTTGTAATACAATCAGAAAACATGAAATCAAATATTCCAATCTAAATATGAATTATCAGTTACTGATACAACTCCAAAATTCCACAGACAGAAAATATACTGCAACAGTAGCCATCAAATAGCCTTCAGACCAAAGTCATAACTAAATCTACGAAAGAAATAATGTGACAATAGAGACTTTCATTATAGACCCCCACATCAACCGAGAATACCATAGTACGAAGAAACAAAACCATGTTCTATTTCCTGCTATAGCATGATCATTTAAAAGAACTTGATTCCTAATAAAACTTACCAACAGACCCAACAATCCTCATTAACAATAGCTGCAGTAATAGTAACTGAAACTTAATTCCCTCTATCTAGAGCACAGAACTGTGAACGTTCATATCAACCACTAACACCAAAGACTGATACATATATAATACGATGACTATTCTCAACAAAACCTCGTGGTAACTGAATCTCCCATCTCTCGAGCCCAATACAACAAGCCACTAGACAGAGAGAAGCATTCTACAAAACCTCCAATCATGACTTAACAAAGCTTCCCTATACCAATGCTCGACAAGACAAGAAAGTTGACTACAACATTCTAACAGTGGCATCAAAATGAACATTAGCTATGTTTACTAAACAAAATAAACTACCAACTAAATATTATGAAATCGGGTACAAAATTGGAATTCACTTAATGTTCCAATATTGCCAAAAAAAATTCTCACCATGGTTACACACCCATTCTAACCTAGGAACCACAGAACCCGATAACTATACCAATTAGAGAATATAATATAACCAGAATACTCAAAACCCAAATACCTAGTGACAAGACCAATATCAATACTAGAACAAACTAATCCCGATCACAAAATAACATTCCCAAAGCTTGGTAAAAAAAATTGGTAGTAGAGAGACGACAGCTTCACAGTCTTCACTCTCCATTGCTACTTCCTTACACACTACATTGTCGTTCCCACTACTAAGATCACGACAACTGACATGAAACAGTGAAACACACAAACCCCCAAACTCAGGAAACCTTACGCTCCCACACTCCTATAAAATAGTATCACCACTTCGACAAACTCAAAAACCATATTCTAATCAACTGAACCGAAAACACACAACCGAAATACCAATTTTCAAATAGTGAACATAACACTGCAATGTGCAAAACCACACACATTTTGAAAGACATTTCTACAGTATACAAGAACATTTTAATCATATTGCATAACCTGAATATAAACCATTTAAATGAAATTTTATAACCAGATTCATATAGAAAGCAAGAGTTGAGTTAGAGAATGCCCCTACCTTTATAATAGAGTGGGGGTGTTCTGAACTCGAATTTGAAGCCAAAGACCTCGCTCCCAACTAGCGAGCTACACCAAAACCAAATCCTTGCTCAGCAAAGCTAAACCCACCGAAAAATTCCAAGAACCAAGCAACGAAACCGAGCACCCCATGACAGAGCTCGTTTCATAAGCACCAAAAACCAAATAGTGCTTCCAAAAGATAGCTCAAAAACCAGAAATAGAACCGTGAAATACAAAATGGAGAATCCCATTAATAATGCACAAGTATACAACCATATTCCTCTCCAATCTGAACATAATGACTCCATTTCCGCAACCTTTCTAGGCATCAAACCCATTACCTCGATAGAGAAAAAACCTTGCCAAAGCAAATGACCGACAATGAACTGAAGTCATTCAATTCCCATAAACATGTCGTAGCTGCATTAAAGTCCAAACTTATCTTTCACTGCCACCTTCACTAAACACAGCGACAGCTGTCACTGCAATACACATACTTACCGAGAACTCCCACTTACCCATGGTCTGAGTAAATTCACATGTGCATATAACAACCAATTTCCCGCTACACATTCGAACATAGCAAAAACAAATATCTTGGCACAATGAACTTATTATGACATAGCCACATTAATCCTAGTTCAGGACACCATAGGGAGTATCTCAAAGCCATAACCAATGTTAAACAATTTACTAATCTTAACTTGCTAACCATAATACAAAGAATGTTAGGATATTATTAATCCCCCTTCCAGTTTAACAAATATCTTCCCACTAACTCATTCTAACATAATGGACTTATTTATATTCTTTTAAATTTCAATTTTCACTTAACAATCGACACTAACATAATAAAATCATTTATACACTAGCATTAATCATAAAATTAACCATATTTTCCTTCACAATAACAGACCAATAACATTGAAATTCTCATTAATGAAAACTTAATTGTAGAATAGGAATTCCTCATCCTTCTTCCTAAGTAACAGAAATTTCCAAGTACCAAAGTCAACAGAGAAATTGATAATTCAAAAAAGACAGTGTCTGCAGTTATTTAATTAAATCCAATGTCATAGTCTAACCAAAGATTAACAATTAATAGCCAAACTAAATATCCCTAATCTATCTAAGATATAAATTGAAGTTAAAACAAAGCTATAATCCACTTCCAACCAAAAGAGTCTGAACATATCAAATCGGAACCAAGACATAAATCCATCCTAGAAGAACTAAATAAAGATGCAGAATAAAAAAACCAAGCCAGAAGCAGATAGGGGCATGACAAAGGATATATGTGATAGACCTCTTAAGGGGATAGCATCAAAACCTACAAATATAAGCACATTGGACTGGAATATTATTGATAGCATAGCTAGAGAAAAATTCCAATTATCTCTAGAAGATTTTGTTATGTTCAATCTTATTAAGGAGAAAATTGCTCATGATTTATCAAATAAGCTTGCAAATTTGTATACGATGATGTCATTGGAAAAAGAAATCTTATTAAAAAGACAACTATATAATTTGAGGATGTGTGACAATTCATATTTGGAAAGCCATATGTATTATTTTAACAAACTAGTAAGCAAGTTGGCTTCAGTGGGAATTAAAATTGATAAAGAAGATAAGGTAATAATTTTACTTTTCTTTATGCTTGAAAGTTGGGAACAACTAGTTAAGGCTCTTAGTATTTTTACACTGACTGGGAAGTTAGTCTTTGGAGATGTGGTAGCTCCTTTAATCTCTAAATATTAAATGTGGAAGACATCTCAAGGAAGCTCTTGAAATGAATCACTAGCTATTAGAGGAAGAACTTAGGAAAGAACCAATATTGAGCATGGACAAAATAGGTCCCAATCCAAGGAGGAAAAAGCTAAAGTGTTGAAATAGTGGCAAAAATGGACTTGTCAAAAAGGATTATAGGTTATAAAAAACAACCAAGGATAATCCTAGTACTAAACACAATACCACAGAAGTTGAAACACCATTAGAAGATGGATAGTTAGTAATTGCTAATTTGAGAATATCTTTACTTCATATTTGGATTTCTCATTCTTGTGCATCCTTTCATATGACTCCTCATACAGACTATTTTTTGACTTACAAAGGTTGTGTTGAAGGTATGGTTTACATGGGAAATAAAAACCCATGTGAAGTCATTGGTGAAGGAGAGGTAAGAATTAAGATGTTTGATGGAGTAGTTAGAAGTATTCAACATGTTAGGCATGTAAATTCTTTAAAGAATATCTTTCTTCCACTTGGAGTGTTTGATGAACAAGGTTTTTAATTCAGTGTTGAAAATAATTATCTAAATGTAAAACATGGATCCTTGGTAGTGATAAAGGGAGAAAAAGATGGCAATCTCTATAGGTTGGTTGCAAAAAGTGATAATGGAGAGGTTCTTGTGACATCTAATGTAGAGATGGACTCATTAGAAATTTAGTAGATAAAAGATTGGGCTACATGAGTGAATGAAGTATCAAGGTATTGTTAGATAAAAATCTTCTCCTAGGTGCAAAATCTAAATATTTGAGTTTTTGTGAACATTACTTGTTTGGAAAATAAAACAGACTATTTTTTTTTCTAGAAGTTCTACCAAAAGAAAAGATGTATTGGATTTCATTCATTCAAATACTTTGAAATCTCCTATAACATGTATTGAAGGTTCATCATTTTGTTTTATTTATAAATAACTATTCCCATAAGGTGTGTATTTATCTTATCATGAGAATAAATCTAAAGTGTCATCTTATTTCTATAGGTTTAGGGCTATGGTAGAGAATAAAAAGGGTATGATAATAAAATGTCTAAGAATATATAATGGAGGTAAGTTTTATTCAAAAAAATTTAACCACTTCTATAGTGAACATGGAATGTCAAGATAATTGATAGTTTCTAGGATACCACAAAAAATGGTGTTTCTCTACACATGAACAATACAATTATGGAGTGAAATAGATGTATGTTGAACACTCCTAGTTTGGAGAAAAAGTTTTGGGTTGAGGCTATTAAAACAACATGTTTCTTGATCAATAGATCACCCATTATTTCTCTTGAAAATAAAATTATTGAAGAAACATGGAAAGGTAAACCATTAGATTACTCATTTCTCCATATTTTTGGTTATGATGCTTATGTACATATTCCTAAAGAGAATAGAAATAAATTGGACAATAAGTCCACAAAATGTATTTTTCTTGGTTATGTAGAAGGTAAAAAGGGGTATAGGTTGTAGGATACTACTTCCTAGAAGATTATAATTATCCAAGACATATTATTAAATGAAAAGTCAATGCAAAGAGGTGAAGAATAGTAAGGTACTAAAGTTATACTAGTAGAGGTGGAAAAACATGATGATAAACTACATATGATAGATGAAGAAAAAATAGAATAAGATCATATAGATGAACAAAAAATCAACAAGACATAGGGTGAAATATGACCCCTTGTAAGAAGATCTGGCAGACCATCCCAAGTACACTCTCCTACTTGTAATTTTGCTTATGCATTACTAACTGATGTTGGTAAACCTAGTTTATATTAGGAGGATTGTGAAGTAGAATGTGTAGAAAAATGAAGAGTTGCAATGAAAGAGGAGATGGAAGCTCCAAATAAAAATAAGACATGGAGGCTTGGTCGATTATCCAAAGGAAGAAAAGATATTGGGAACGAGTGGGTCTTCAGACTAAAAAGGGACATAAATGATAATTTGGAGAGATATGAAACTCACTTTGTGGCCATGGATTTTGATGAAATTTTTTCACCTATTGTATAGTTACATACTATCAGAGTTATTTTAGCTCTTATTGGTAGTATTGATTTGGAGTTAGAGCCATTAGATGTTAAAATAACAATACTTCCTAGTGATCTCTCTATGGAAATTTACATGCAGTAACCAAAAGGTTTTAAGGAAAAGAGGAAAGGAGAGTCATGTTTATAGATTGAAAAACACATTGTATGGTTTAAAATAGGGGCCAAGGTGTTGGTAGTAGCGGTTGACTCCTTCGTGAAGATTATAGAGTTTACTAGATGTGATCTTGGTCATTGTACTTTCTTTAAAGGTACGATGATGATAGTTTTATCATTGTACTATTTTGTGTAGATGATATGCTAGTAGTGGGTCCCATCATGGATAGAATCATCCATTTGAAGACTTAGTGTACTAGAGAGTTTGACATATAGGAATTAGGAAGTTTGAATCAAATTCTTGGTATGACGATACATAGAGATAAAAATAACAAGAAATTATGGTTGTCATAGAAGACTTATGTGGAGAAGGTTTTGCAGCACTTCAATATGCATAATGCACAACCAATTAGACTTTGTTTCCTATTTACATCAAGTTGTCTTAAAAATAGTGCCTAGTATAGAAGTATATAAGATATAGATATCTCATGTACCATACTCATCAATAGTTGGGAGCCTTATGCTCACAATGTTATGCATTAGACCAAACATTGTGCACATAGTGGGAGTTGATAGTCGGTATGTGGAGAATCTTGTTATTGTTCATTGGACAAATGTGAAGTAGATTCTTAGATATCTAAGAGGCACTTCAAATGTTACTATCTATTATAGTGGGAGTAGTCTTCAAGTAGATGAGTATGTGGATGCAGATTTTTGTGGAGATGGAGATAAGGAAAAGTCTACTACAGGTTATGTTTTCTACCTTACTAGAGGTGTTATTACTAGGGTACCAAAGTTACAGATAGTGGTGGAATTGTCAAGTACTGAAGCTAAATGTGTGGCGACAACACAAGCTATAAAAAAGACAATCTAGATTCATATAGGCTTTTAGGTGAGTTAAAAGTAAAATAGGACAAAACGGTTTTACATTGTGATAGTCAAGGTGGTATTCCCTTAGCACCAAACTCAACATATCATTCAAGAACTAATCATATTGATATTCAATATCAATTTTTTCATGAAGTGGTGGAAGGAGGACATATCTCTTTTCCCAAGACTCACACTAATATTAACCCTATAGATATTATGACAAAGGCTATTGGTAGAAAGAAGTTCACTTGGTTCAAAACTTCTTTTGGTCTATAGGTTATCTGATAATACCAAGTATTGGCAATGGTTCTTCAATGGAGAAATTATTCATAAGTTTGAAATTTGACTTCAAATGACAGAATGTTGGAATGTGAAGTCATCATGGAGAATCACTGGTAGTGGTTTATTCATCATAGAGAACCACTCATTTTGGTTGCATCATAAATTGGGGTTGATTCATAATGGAGATTCATCTAGTTACTATAAATAGATGGTTTTTATGAGGTGACTTGTTATAAATAGATAATTTTTATGAGGGTACTTGATGCAGGGCACTCTGTAGGTCATAATCTCATACAAAAACTTTTGGAGGTCATAACTTTTGATTCAAGTCTGGGGTTTTGCTAAGATTTTTCGGGTGCGTGCCTTAGGTGGTGGCATTTGTTTTTCCAATGATCTTAGATCGATTGGGGCCCGTTTTAGCACATTTTCAAGAGCTGAAAGTTTTATCTTAGGCTCTGAAATCAGCTTTTAGTGTTTTTTCTCTAGTTTTTAGAAAGTTCTATTTTCTAATAAATTCGAGTTTATGTTATCAAATCTCAGATATTAGTTGGCAATTCTTTCTAACTTAGTTGAGGGCATGTTTAGGGAAAATCTCAGCTTTTTAGGTGTTGTTTCAAAAATTACCAAAAATGGCACAAAACACCTGTGGAAAAAAATTGCCAAAAAGTGTAATTTTCAGATTTCTTGTTTTTCCTAGTTTTTTGGTTACTTGAGAGTTTTCAGTGAATTGTAGAGGCAGTCAGTGATGAATGAGAAATATTGAAGTACTCAAATCTATGTAATTTGTCTTGTGATCGTTTTTATTGTTAACAGAGTGTGTTGTGCTACATTAGTACTTACTACAAATAGTAAGTTGGTTTGATAAGATACTATAAATAGTAATTTCAACATGTGTTGTACATGTATTTGTATGAGTCATACTTACTAAATTAGTAATTTGTATATAATTAGAACTCCACAAAGTGATAGTTATATGCAACATGAAGTCATGATTTGAACATTGTTGTAACTATCAAAATTCCTGAGAAATAAAATTGAAATATATTTTCCCACGATTTTTTTCTTGGTATGATTTTACTTCATTTTTCCACATAAATGTTATGTTATGTACATTTGTTCTTCTTTGCGATTTTCTGTAATTGTAATTTTCCTAACAATCTTAATGTGATGTGGAGATTTGAAATTGGTTTTTTTTGCATATGAGCTTGCCCCATTCACAATCACAACACAATGCTTTTGAAAGTATGAGCATGATATTGAGGTTCTACAAATATAGGAATTAATTTGATGGGAAAATTTTGGGTTTAAATGGAATATTTTTTCTTAGATGACTTTTGTTTGCTAGAGGATTGTCATGACTAATAATGTGATCTTTAGAGACTAATTTTTCCAAGAAGAAGGAATGAGAATTTAAGCAATTAGAAATTCAATCCCAAATATTTTTTTTTGGTGAGTTGGTGGCCAAACACTAGCTCCCCATGATTTTGGTGAAATATGAAAATTCTGCCAGTGAAAAGTAAAGCAAGGCAATGGTTGTTTTTCATGTACTAGCCATGTTTGACAAAAATATGACATATGATACCACCCTAATGGAATTATTTTTGATTTACCTTAAATGCAAATGAAACAACAATACCTTTTTTCTCATATAGGAAACTGACTCATTAGTATAGTCATCAGATATTTTTGATATTGATCTAGGGTCTATGATTCCTCCAAAGTCAATGCATGTACTTCCTTCAAGAGGCATCAACAAATATACCATTTTAATTAAAGTAAGTTCTCTAGCTTATTTCTAAACCATATTATGATGCATAAATAAATAACAATCTTTTCTCATTGTGCAATCCAATTGGCTTCAACTATTTTCCCTTCTCTTAAGCTTTAAAAGAATTAGTGTTAAATCTTAGTCCTATAATTTAAAAAGTTAATATTTGGAAAGCTTTTAAATTGGCGCTTTTATCTTTATTGTCTTAGGCAACAATGATATTTAATTCTATTTTTCCTATAGTGTCATCCATGCTAGTGAAGATGGACCTAGTTAATATTTTGTAGGGAAAAATGATTCACTTTAATGTTTGCGTGTCTCTTTAAAATTATAAAACAATAATATGGTTATATACTATCTTATTGCTAGTTGAAAAAGGAAGTTCCTAGGAAAAAAGGACCAATTAGAAATCATCACCCTTCTATTCCAACTCTTCCAATCTAATATCATTAGAGGAATGTCGATGGAGTTCAATCATGGCATCAATGGCTTGTTGTAACAAAAAGGTGTTGGTTACTTGCAACTTTATTCCCATCAAAATTGACTTCCAATTTCCAAATTTTACCTTGCCAATTCATTAAAGCCTTCAAATGTGCAAGATTTTTTCATGAACCAAAAACATTATTTTCAACTGCAATATAACTGATATAAATATAGCTTTTTTGGTGTGTTCACATGTCCTTTGGATCTGGCATTATGATTTTGTATCAAAGTGAAGGCTTAGGCTTTTCTAACTAATTACTTAGTTCTTTGTTGTCATTTATGTGTTTCCAAAATATCTTTCCAACAAGAAAAAAAATTAAGGACATATATGTAGGAGTCTTTTGACAACATGGATGAGCCAAGTTTCAAGAATCTGCAATCTTCTCTACAAATTTTCTAGTCACATTGATGTGTTCATGAGTAAGACACCAAGCATGGTTGCTCCAAGACCAAAATAGTTTGATCCATGGCATTATTAACATGTTGATACATACAAGAAACATGTTCTCAGAATAGTGGTCCAACTAATTGTCGAAGAGATAAAATAATTAGTTAATTTTTCACAACAACAAATATTACAAAAATAAACATTAATTCCCAATTTTGAAGTTTAGCTATAATTGTACACTACAATGAAGATAATAAAAAGGAAAATGAATTCACAAATTTGAATTTTCACAACGATTGTACACTACAATGAAGATAATAAAAATGAAAATGAATTCCCAATTTTGAACTTTGGCAATAGAGTACATATCACCTTGATATAAGGAGAAATCTAATTGCAAAACAAAAATTCAAGAGAATGTTGAGACATAAATTCACTTATATTTTAGGCTTCTAATAATATTTTGAAAAACTAAAATTTTGAAATTTTGAACTTCCTTGTGATTAGCACAAAGAACTTCCCAAGATAAGAACAACAATTTAAAAACAACTAAACCTCTCATTTACAAAGTTTAGGGTTTTAAGTTTAGAGAGCAGAGGAAGTACCTTCTATCGTCAGGGTTAAAACCTTCTATGGGGCTACCACAACGAATATGTGAACTATTTAATGTTTGTATATCTTAACTAAAGTTCGATATGCAGTAACTATATTTTCTTTTGAGACATTTCTACTTTGTAGCCATACACACTGATATCTCACCAATGTTTCAGTGCATCTTAAACATAATTTAATTATTTTATATATATAATTGGATAGAGTATTCTGGCTATAGAGAAAATATATTGGTGGGCTTTCTGACCACTCATAGATAAGGGAGGCTGGACCTTAAAGAAGCAAAAATTGAAAAAAAAAAAAGCGATTAATCTTAAAAATCATTTCAACCCACAAAAAATCATGCCTTTTTAAACCTTTGGCCTACATTTTTCAACATGCTTTTTGGCATAAAAAGGTGCCTTAAATGGTGAAAAATTGCATAGAATATCATATAGCAAACCCTATATTACCCTCCAACCATACCAATTTGGGAGATTTAGGCAAGATTTGAAGATCCTTCAAAGGTGCACAAAAATTTATAGTGATCAGAATAGATAAACCATACTGAAGTGTTTGATTGAATGCCTTAAAATGATGTCATCTCACTGCAAATAAACCCTTTCGATAGAATGCCATCTCATGGTATATAGTGGGTGTTGGATTCAAACAAAATGATTTGTTTGAAAAGTGAAAGAAACTCCAAAGAAAACTTAATAAAGCACTGAAAAGAAATGAGGTGGAGGACAAAATAAACTCTAACCCATTCTAGTCTTCTTCAGGGCAAATGTAAAGCCCTAGAACTATTACTCAAGGAAAATTAGTCTCTACAAATCTAAATTCAGGAAGTGAAATAGGGTGAAGGAAAAGAGAGTTAAAATATTACATGCCCAAGAAAATGCGCAGAGCTTGCAGAATAACTATGCTGAAGTGCTTACAGTGCTGAAAATGGGAGTTGAAACAAATACAAATTGCTTGACAGTTTTAACAATGCCTTTGTGATGCCAAATGTAGTCTTAAACTACCATTAAGAAATCTGTACTTGGATAGATTTTATCAAAGATAAGGCACATGAAACATTGGAGAATACCTCATAACATCAAGATTCTTGAAACCAAACACAAGCAAATATATATATTTTCTTTTTCTCATTGTTTATTGGCGAGGAGATTAATTTTTAATAGAAAAATTAAAATTCCAATAGAAAATATAGTGTGAGTGAATGAGAAAAAATGAAAAAGCTCTCTGAAATTTCAATTTAAAAAACAATACTACAAACCATAGGAAATGAGATTTATTTATATATTAACGTGCCTCTGAAGCATAAATTAATATATGTTTAGCTGAGTGAAAATATAAGTCTTTGCCTATACAGACAGAGACAAAATATTTGATCCATCTACTATGTTAAATTGAGATGATAAATAATCTTTGAATTTATAAGTAGGGGATATTTTCTACAACAAATCAAATTGTGATATTTCTATCAGAATTCAATTGTGTAATTTTTGAGTCAAACTACATAGTTGAATTCTAATAGCAATATCACAACCTTTGAATTTGTTTTCTTCTTCTAGAAACAAAAATAATAGATCTTAGCCATATTAAAGTCCACAATAAACATAAATAATAGATCAGATAGCCATATTAAAGTCCCCAATAAACATGACCCACATATCATTTCAATAAAATGGAAGTCTACTTTGAATGTCTTTTCAATAATAGAATCTTAAGAGGACCAAAATGTTAGGCAATAAAACTTACCCAATTTCAACATCTTTTCAATGAATAACTTTTCAATAATAGAATCTTTAAGGAAGATAAAACCTTAAAAGTAAAGAATTAACCGCAAAATGTTAGGTAATGAAGAGTTTTATTCCACAAAAGATTGAAGGACATCAAAATTACATGATACCGAATTAGAATATAAAAGATTTACTTGAAAACTGATGGATGTAATCTTTTTTTATTGCTGTAGTTTCCTCCAAAAACGTTTGACTTGACTTACCTTCCTTATAACGTGTCTCTGATTCCTTTCGCACGCAACATAAGGAACCCAATTTGTTTGAGCTGATTCTCAATTTTGTCGGCTTCTTTATGCTCAAAAAATTAAACTTGCTTTAACGACAAAGGGAGATTCATTCAATCGCTATCACTCTGGCGATTGAGGAAAAAAAGCCAAAATCCTGCTTAAGTCTGCTTTTCGTAGTTACAGTGTTTATTCATCTAAAGAGTTCTGGTGCTGCAGTCGAGGGTGGAAATACTCTTTCCTTGGGCGCCACGCTTGCTGGAAATGAGACATTAGTTTCAAAGAACGGCACATTTGAATTGGGATTCTTCAACCCAAATGGAACCAATAACTGGTATATTGGTATCTGGTTTGCCAATATACCAGAGAAGAAGATTGTTTGGGTGGCTAACAGAGAAACTCCCGCTAGATACAAGTCTGGGGTTTTGAAGCTGACAAGAGAAGGTGATCTGAAACTGCTTGATGCAGAGGGTGCGTCTATTTGGTCTGTCAACATATCCAGCAAGGCATCACGGGCAGTTATATTAGATTCTGGTAATTTTTTCTTGCTGAGCAATGGCAAAAAATTCGAAATAGTGTGGCAGAGTTTCGACAATCCTGTTGATACCTGGTTACCCGGGATGACAGTCGGTGGACAGCAAAAAATAGTCTGTTGGACAAATTCAATGGATCCCGCTCCCGGGCTTTTCTCTTTACACATGGATCCATCGGGGGCCAAGCAATTGGTGCTAACATGGAACAATTCTGTACAGTATTGGGAGAGTGGACTTTGGAACGGCAAAATTTTCAGCAGAATTCCAGAAATGCCA
This sequence comes from Chamaecyparis obtusa, assembly GCA_027943335.1. Taxonomy (NCBI): domain Eukaryota; kingdom Viridiplantae; phylum Streptophyta; class Pinopsida; order Cupressales; family Cupressaceae; genus Chamaecyparis; species Chamaecyparis obtusa. The sequence continues at coordinate 29,496 of BSBK01008150.1, forward strand.
ACCGACGGCCCTTACAATATCAGCGGTGAAAGTACCAGCTCTGGTTTCTATGTGACTTTTAAATGGATGCAAATCGTCAAAGCGCCCTCAAGTATCGTCCTAATGAAGTCTGGAGATGTGCGATTCGCTTTGTTTGATGACAATCGGTGGGACATGTTCTGGGGTATGCCCAGAGATGAATGCACCGTGTATGGTATCTGTGGCCCTTACGGAACCTGCAATTCCAACGCTCTTCAGTTCTGCAGCTGCGTGGAAGGATTCACCCCAAAAGACAACCGCGCCTGGGATTCACAGGATTGGTGGTCCAGTGGCTGTGTTCGCCAGAGCCCCTTAAATTGCAGCACCGACGTATTCATCGACTCCAACTCAACGTTGCCCAATGATTATATTGCTTCTTCGTACCCTGCACCCACAAAGTACGATTGCGAGAATGCCTGTCTCCGCAACTGTTCCTGCACTGCTTATACTTTCGATCCTCCTTCACGGCTCTGCCAAATCTGGTTTGGAACTCTACTAAACTTGCGCAACTCTTTATCAAATAGCAATTCAAATGTCTTCATTCGAGTAGCTGCCTCTGCCCTTCCAAATTTTGAAAGACTATCGTCCTCCAAACTCAAAACAATCCTGCCTCTAGTGCTTAGTCTTGTCACTGCTCTCGCCATTACTTTGGGTATCTTGTCATATTTAATGTGGAGAAGGCGGCATCGACAACGATCTATGGAGAATTGTGCAGATTCGTCAGACTCTTTTCTAAGAATGTTCAGTTACAAGGAGTTGAAGACCGCAACAAGGAATTTCAGGACTAAGTTGGGGAGCGGAGGATTCGGTTCAGTATTCAAAGGATCCTTACCAGACGGTACGCTTGTGGCCGTTAAGAAATTGGAGGGTTCAAGCCAAGATGATAAGCAATTCCGAGCGGAAATCAGTTCTCTTGGGAACATACAACATGGGAATTTGATCATGCTTCGAGGGTTCTGTGCAGAAGGATCCAAACGTTTGCTGGTTTATGATTACATGCCCAACGGTTCTCTGAATTCCCTACTCTTCACCAGTAAATCCAAAAGTAAGCGGATGGTACTCGACTGGAAGACCCGATTCCAGATCGCTTTAGGCACTGCACGAGCTTTAGTTTACCTCCATGAGGAATGCAGAGATCGCATCATTCACGGTGATATAAAGCCCGATAACATTCTGCTGGACGCTAATTTTTCACCCAAATTGGCCGATTTCGGGTTGGCAAAGCTTGTGGGTAGAGATTTAAGCCGCATACTGACAACAACAAGAGGAACAAGAGGTTATTTGGCTCCAGAATGGATTTCCGGCCTTCCCGTCACTCCAAAGGTTGATGTGTACAGTTTTGGTATGACACTATTGGAAATCATTTCCGGGCGAAGAACATTGGATTTGAATGTGCAAGATTCAAGTATGTATTACTTTCCGCCGTGGGCTGCAACCCAAGTTTACCAGGGGAATACGATTAACATTGTGGAGGAGGGTGTTGCAGTGGAGAAATATATTGAAGAGGTAAGAAGAGCAAGTGTTGTAGCATTGCTATGCATTGAAAGGGAGGAGGAGATAAGACCAAGCATGGGGCAAGTTGTCCTAATGCTTGAAGGGAGGATGGAGCCTCGATCTTCTCTGCAGATTCGAAGCTCTCTGCTCATGAACAACAGAGCAAACCAAAGCGACACTGATAGTGATAGCAATGGCGATGTAAAGCTTGCACATTAGCTAAGCTTACGACTTTAGTTAAGCTCTACATCTATAATTATTATTAATATTTAGTTAAGTGGTGGCTGCGTTTGAGGGGAACTCTTACCGACCTCCTCCATATTTAGTAGTTGAAAGAGTAAATGGTGTTAAAGCCATTATAGTAAGACATAATATTAATGTGTATGCAAGTCTGATACATTTGGTGAGTGATTGAGGTTTTTGAGCGCTCAAAGTATTGTCGGAGCTTCTTAAGACTAGGATGATCATTGTAAACATATTTAATTTTTATTGTTTATTGATAAATTTAAGATTTTTGATTAAAGTTGGTTTTGTCAATGTTATATGTTTTTAATGTTTTATTTTCATATTTTTGATAGATAATATCTTTATCTCTATATATTACATATTCTAAGTCAATATTTCATTTTTCTTTTTTTATCAAAGTGGGCTTTGTCAAAGTTAATATGTGTTGTTCAAATGTTTTATGTTTCTAATATTTTGTTTTCATATTTTTGATAGATAATATCTTTATCTCCACATATTACATATTCTAAGTCAATATTTCATCCATTTTTTTATTGGACTTATGTGCACAAGATATAATTTGAGATAATGTCTAGAAGGAAATTTGTCAGCAAAGAGTAGAATGTGCATTAAAGCATTTATTCTTCCTAAAATTGTATGAATGGTGAAACTTCTCATATAAAAAAACTTTTCTTCTTTTCAATGTATTAGGCAATGTGATTCGGACTACATTCAACACCTTTATGAGAATAATAGTAAAATATGGAATCCAAGGGATACGAAATTAGGACCTTACCTTTGTTTCCCCATATGCCTTACTAAGTATAAAATGAAAACTCCTCAAGTTAAGGTTGCACTAGCAAAATCATGTCATTTCTCACATGCATAAAGAAACGCTACCTTTGATGGTAATGATAGCAATATTTTAATTTCATAATTTCTTCATGCATGTAGAACGATAAAACACAACCAGATTCAACGATGAATTCTTCACAATAATAAAGCTTAAAATTCCTCAAATATATATCTTTCTTCACAAACTTCCAAATTCTAAATTTTTTAAATGACTTGCACCAATTGACATCCTTGACGTGCACAAATCTTCCACTCCCCATCCCCAGTGGATCACTAAATTCCATTTGTTTACATGCCCAATGGATCACTAAATTCCATACTCTTCACTAGTAACTCCAAAAGTAAAAGGAAGGTACTCGATTGGAAGGCTCAGTTCCAGATTGCTTTAGGGACTCCTCAAGGAATGCATAGATAGCATCATTCAAGGTGATGTAAAGTCGAAGAACATTCTTCTTGATCTTGATATTTCCCCTGTTAGTAAGAATTAATTTCTACCAACCAATGGAGAATGTCAAAAATACATTTAATTTAGAAGCTTCTCGCCTTCTTTCCAGACACTTCCTCCACTAAATTTTACTGACATCTAATAAATTTATGCATGTGTTTATGACTATTGTACAACTTCTAGACAATTCTCAAGTCCTCTATAAAGAGGCAGTTGTAATCAAGTTTTAGTGTGGAAATAAAATCAGTTTCATTGTGCTGTAGCACTTCATCTTATATATCTTGCCTCTTCCCACTGACAAGTGGTATTAGAGCCAGTTTCAATAGAAGATTGAAAAGCTATTGTCTTTGTCTAAGGAAGAGATTGCCAACGAAGGTAGATCAGGGAGAGAAAGAAAGAGTTATTGAGTCTATTGTTTTAGTGTTACAAATTAAGGACTGACCCAATCAAAGAGTTACTAATAACTAAACGAAATTGTAGATTATGTATTGCCTTTGAAGATATAGAGTTTTCCAATTTGGAAGAGTCACTGTTAAAAGCAGTCAAAAGGAGAAGATTGGTGTCATAAAAGGAAAAGGTATGTATTCTTTCCTATCTTGACAAGTTCTTTTTTAATGATTGCAGTCTTGTATGTTGTTTTGTGGAGATTGTTGCTAGAGAATTAAGGATCTGGTCTAACCCATAAAAGAGATTTGGTCTGAAATGAATAGAGTCAATATAATTATTGGAGATTGTAATTTCTAGTTAAGGTTTGAAGTTTTTTTTTCTTTTGGGAAGAAGAACATTTTTTTCAAAGTATGGCATTAGGCAGTTTTCAACATCTAATTCCTATATTTTCTAGTAAACATTATGATAATTGGGCTTTTAGAATGAAGTTGGCATTTGATTCATAAGAGTTGTCAGACATAGTTATAAAAGGTTATAAATAACCTCAAGATGAATCTAATTTTACTGTTGATGAAAAGAAAAAGGTTGATGAAAATAGTCAAAAGAATAGAAGGGCTTTGCAGATTATTGGACAAGCATTAGATGATTATGTTGTTAGAAGGATTAAGCCAACTACTATAGCCAAGCAAAAATGGGAGATCTTAGAGATGGCATACCAAGTTACAAGTAAGGTAAAGGTTTCCAAACTACAAGCACTTAGGAGCGAATTTGAAAATTTGTAAATGAAAGATTCTGAGTCATTAGATCAATTTTCAATCATGTTATGAGTTTGGTTAATAAAAAATGGATGAATGGTGATGAGCTAATAGATCAAAATATTGTAGAAAAAATCTTACGAAATTTTCCTATTAAGTTTGATAATATTATGGTTGCAATTGAGGAATCTAAGATGGTTGCAATTGAGGAATCTAAGGATTTGACAACATTATCTATAGATGAGTTGTTTGGGTCTTTGCATAATTATGAAGATAGGTTGAAAAGGCATGATATTAATTCAATGGAGAATGCATTCAAACACAAATGACATTTGGCAGAGGCAGAGGAAGAGGAAATCCAAGATTTAGAGGAAGAGGAAGAGGAAGAGGAAGGAAATCAAAATTTCAGCTCAAGGGGATGAAATACAAATCAAGCATTAGAAAGGTAAGACAAATCAAATGTCCAATGTTATTACTGCAAGAATTTTGGTCACTTAGCAAATGAATGTCGAAAGAAGCAAGCATATGTAGGAAAGCATACTAAAATTTTTTGTGAGAGTAGTTTAGGGACATTGTTCATTACATGTCATGTATCTCAAGAGAGCTCAAGTGATGTTTGGTTTCTAGATAGTGGTTTTAGTAATCACATGACAAGAAATAGAGACATATTTGAAAATTTGGATACTTCAGTCAAATCAAAAGAAAAATTGGGGAATGATAACATAGTAGAAGTCAAAAGAAAAGGTACAATCAATGTGGTGACAAACCTTGGTAAGAAGTCTATTCCTGATGTTTATTTTGAACTTGGTTTGAAGAATAATCTTATAAGTGTAGGATAACCTCCACAAAAAGGTTATAGAGTTATTTTTTAGAAAAATGTGTGCACTATACTTGATATTCCTCCTAGTAATATGGTAATTACAAGGGTTGAAATGAAAAATAATAGAATGTTCCCACTTTGCATGACAAGTGAAATGATGCAGGAGATTGGAGTAATTTTCAAGGCAACAAGTCAAGATCAAGCATGGATATGGCATTTGAGGTATGACCATCTAAATTTTAAGGGATTATGTTTGTTGCAAAGAAAGAAAATGGTAAGAGGTTTACCTCCCATTGAAGCACGATTGAAATCATGTGAAAGTTGTATCTTGGCTAAGAAACATAGGGAAATTTTTCCAAATGAAATGTCATATACAACATGGGCACATTTAGAAATTGTGCATACAAATATATGTGGTCCAATGAAAACACCATCATTAGGAGGGACTCTTTATTTTCTAACATTCATTGATGACTTTAGTAGGAAGACATGGGTTTATTTCCTTAAATAAAAATCTGAAAATTTGGAAAGTTCAAGGATTTCAAGGCATTTGTTGAGAAACAAATTGGTCTATCCATCAAGGTATTGAGATTTGATAAAGGAGGAGAATACAAGTTAAATGATTTTTTGGATTATTGCAGGTACCAAGGAATAAAGAAGCAATTTACTAAAGCTACACACCACAACAGAATGGTGTTGTAGAAAGAAAGAATTGAACAATAATGGAGATGGAAAGGAGTATGTTGAAAGATAAGAATATTCCTAATGAATATTGGGCTGAAGCGGTATCTTGTGAAATCTATATCTTGAAGAGGAGTCCAACAAAGATTGTAAGGAACATGATTCCACAACAAGCATGGAGTGGTAAGCATCATTGTGTTTCCCATTTTAGAGTATTTGGTTGTATTGCATATGAACATGTGCCAAAAGAAGTAAGGAGTAAATTGGATGATAAAGTGAAAAATGCATATTTATTGGTTATGATGAACAATCTAAGGCATATAAGTTGTTTAATCATATAACTAAGAAAGTCATTATAAGTAGAGATGTCATGTTCAAAGAAGAAGAATCTTGGGATGGTAATATAAACAAAATAATTACAAGTACAACACCAATACCATATAATGATCAAGAAGGAAAAGATCAAGAAAAAGAGCAAGATGGATCTCCATCAATAAGCCCACAAAGAGATAACAGACAAATGGAAGATGAGCTAGGAGAATCTTCAAGTCCATAAGTAAGTAATGACTCAAATGTACTACAATTGCATCATTGAGATCAAGGCTTAAGAGAAAGAATTCTCTAGAGAAGTTTGCAAGAGATTTATGGACAAGGGGGTATAATAGATTTGCAATCAAACTTTTCTTTATTTTCTCAAGATCCTATATATTTTGATTAAGCAATTAAAGAAGAACAATGGATTAATGCAATGAATGATGAAATAGAATCTATTGAGAAGAATGGTACATGGGAACTAGTTGATTTACCTAAGAATAAAGAATGCATAGGTGTAAAATGGGTTTATAAAACTAAGTATAAGGAAAATGGAGAAGTTGATAAATATAAGGCAAGATTAGTAGCTAAAGGGTTTGCACAATAACGTGGAGTTGATTATAATGAAAAATTTGCACCCGTAGCTAAACTTAATACTGTTAGAATGGTACTAGCTATAGCAACTCAAAATAATTGGATGGTTTATCAAATGGATGTTAAATCAGCCTTCCTGAATGGATATTTGGAAGAAGAAGTCTATGTGCAACAACTGCTAGGTTATGAAATAAAATGATATGAAGACAAGTTTTATAATTTGAAGAAGGAACTCTATGGATTGAAGCAAGCACCAAGGGCATGGTATAGAAAAATTGGTTCATACATGATAGAGAATGGATTCAACAAAAGAACCCTACACTATACACCAAATTCAATGAAAAAGGTCAGGTTTTGATTGTTTTCTTGTATGATGATGATTTGATCTTTACAAGTAATCTTTCTATTGACATTTTTAAATAAAAAATGAAGAATAAATTTAAGATGACAGATTTGGGTTTGATGATATATTTTCTTGGCATTGAAGTTACACAAAATGATAAGGGCATTTTCATTTGTCAAAGTAAATATGCAAAATATGTTTTGAGAAGGTTTAGAATGATCAAATGTAGTCTAGTTTCCACACCTATGGCAATAGGTACAAAACTAAGTAGAGAAGATGATGAGATGAATTTTAACACAACTATATTTAGAAAACTTGTTGGTAGTTTGATCTATCTGACTACAACTAGACCATATATTATGTATGGAGCGAGTCTGATTTCTAGATTCATGGATTCACCTAAGAACTCACATTGGAAAGTAGGAAAGAGAATATTGAGATACATTGCAAGTATTATGAATTATGGCATAATGTATTTTGTTTTAGATGTGTTTCAGCTATTTGGATATACAAATAGTGATTTTGCAAGAAATATTGATGATAGAAAGAGTACATCTAGATATGTATTTCATCTTAGAATAGGTTTTGTGGCATGTGCATCAAAGAAGAAACCTATAGTGAGAATCTCATCAACAAAAGTAGAATGTGTAGCAGTTACATCAACAACATGTGAAGCACTATGGATGCAGAGAGTCTTGAAGGATCTAATGCATGAGCAAGAGGAATCTACTACAATCTACTGTGATAACAAGTTCACTATTGCACTTTCAAAGAATCATGTTTTTCACAAGAGGAAAAAGCACATTGACACTAGATATCACTTCATTTGAGAATTGGTTAACAATGGAGAAATAAATTTATGACATTGCAGATCTAAAGATCAACTGACATATATATTTACAGAGACATTTACACAAGAACAATTTGAATATTTAAGAGATCAAATGAATATTGTCAATTTTGATGTAATTAGTAGTATAAATTAGGAGGTTGGTGTTGGTAAGAATTAATTTCTACCAATTGATGGAGAATGTCAAAAATACATTTAATTTAGAAGCTTCTCACCTCCCTTCTAGACACTTCCTCCATCATCTTCCACTGACTTCTACCAAAATCTAATAAATTTATGCATGTGTTTATGACTGTTACAACTTCTAGATAATTCTCAAGTCCTCTATAAAGAGGCAGAAGTAATCAAGTTTTGGTGTGGCAATAAAATCAATTTCATTGTGCCATAGCACTTATCTTATATGTCTTGCCTCTACCCACTGACACCTCCAAGTTGGTTGATTTCGGGTTGGAAAATCTTGTGAATAGATATTTAAGCCATATATTGACCACAATGATGGGAACGAGAGGTTATTTGGCTCTAGAATGGATTTTTTGTCTTCTCATCACTCCAAAAGTTGATGTATATAGTTTTGGTATGATGCTCTTGAAAATTATTTCTGGGCAAAGAACATTGGATTTAAACGTGCAAGATTCAAGTATGTGTTACTTTCCACCATGGGTGGCAATCCAAATTCACCACGGGAACATGATTAATGTTGTCAAGGAGGGTGTTGTAGAGGAGAAAGATATTGAAGATGTGAGAAGAGAAAGTGTTTTTACATTGCTATGCATTGAAAAATATGAGGAGATGAGGGCAAGCATGGGGCAAGTGGTGCTTATGATGGAAGAGAAGATGGCAGCTCGATATCCTCTATAGATTATGTGCTCTCTGATCATGGATAGCCAAACAAACCGAAGAAAAACTAATATCAATTACGTTAGTGATGGGGTTAATCTACAATAATGTAAAGCTTACAGGTAAGATAAGGTTATGACTTAGTTAATTGGATTTAGAATTATCATCAATATTTAGTTAAGTGGATGTTGCACTTGAGGGGAACTCTTAGATACATTCTCCATATTCGGTAGATGTATAAATTGGGTTATATGTGTATGCAACTCTAGGATTGTTGGGGTTCTTTTAAGAGATCTTTAAAGTATTTGTTGATATTTTTTGTCATAACCCAATCCAATTTTTCTTGGTTTATAGGATCTTTTTAGAAAATTTACTTGACTTATGTTGACTTGGTCAAAGGTTTGTCGACCCAAGTCATATTTAATAAATGATTTAGAAATAAATATTACTATGTTTCTTTTAATTATTTTGTGAAATAAATTGATGAAATGAAAAATGATGTTAAGTATGGGAATCAAAATGCATAATAAAATGTTGTTTAATAATGATTATCAATGAAATTGAAATTTTATATATGTATGTTGCAAGTCATTTATGTTTTCAATTCAATTATGGTTTAATGGGACTAACCTATTGATGAGCGTTTGAGTGTTAGTATGATGACATAAGATGAAGACAAAAATATGATCGAGGTAAAGGAATCTATCTTCTTGGTAAGAATGTAATGCAAATAAGTTGGTCATAAGCACACACCACATAGTTATTGTTTTCATATTTAATGACTTTCTTCCTTTATCTCATGAATTAAAAATTTTGAATAAATGTGAGTGTATGTTAAGTTAATTGAAATTATCTCAGGAGTAAATGAATTCGGTTGATTTTGTTTTATGTTAGAATTAATAATTTAAAATTAGCCAAGTGAAAATTAGTATATAAATGCATTTTAACCTTTTTGTTAATGTGATGAAATAACATTACCATTATAAGGAAATTATGAATCTTTCGATAGGATAAAGATTAAACTAGTTAACTTAATGATAACTGAGCCATTTTAAAAGTAGCGACAAGAACAAAAAGTCATTCCTCTATGACCGAGTGACTTGAAGGAAATTGCAACAAAGAGAAGGTAGAAGTATGAAGAGACTCATTTGGGGAGAGTGAAGAAAATAATTTGTTAACTCCACCTTACATGTTTTAGAGCCACCCACGTGTGATTGGTGACTCAGACTGGTTTCCAAGTGTATGTTGTTCCCATGTGCATAGACAACTGGGAGGAAACGTAGGAGGTTTTACCATCAAGTCTGACTAATAACAGGTGTCTTGACCCCTATCACTGGCTTAATCATTATATTTTGGAAGAGATTAATTTTAACTTTGGTGGTTGAATGATCACATTTTAGAATGGAGTTAGAGGAGGCTTTTTGTTTTGGGAAAGATATCAAAATATGTAGAAGAGGGAATGGTTTTTTGGAGGGGGATATACACACGCATAAAAAAGAAGTAAGTAGATCAACAGAAAGGAAAGGAGGGAGATATTTTTTTAATATACTCACACAAAGAATGAAGGAGATACAAAGGAGATATGAAGGAGTAAAGGACGACACAAAAGAAGAAAAAAATGGGCACAATAGAGAAGGAATGAAATAGAGGAGTCAAAGGGAAATTTGGCTGGACTATATACGCCAGGGTGAGAAATAAAAACAGAGGGACAAGACACATTTTAGAGGAAAATGGTGGAGTATATTCACGGTCCAAAGAAAAATAATTGGATGAAGTTTAGAAGGAAGGTGTGAGGAAAGACAACATGAGATCCAAAGGAACACAAAATGTGGTAGGAAAGAAAACCATGATTCTTGAAGGAAATTTCATTATTGCCTAGTATTCTTCTTTAGTAGTAATCTTCTAGTTTTAGAAAAGTTTTGATGAAGATTGATTATTCCTACATGTTGTGACTTAGTTTAAAAGATAATTTAAATTTTGTGTTTGATAAAAAATTCTTTTGAAACTTGTTTATTTTTAAAAAAAAAATTCTCACATAATTTAAATGATTAAACCATCTCCTATAGAAAATCATTTTATTGATCTATTTTTATGAATTTTTAAGCTAGGAAGGAATTGGAATGAAATTTTATGAATTGAAATTAGGTATAAATCTTAGAGCCTAGTCAATGATAAAAAGACAATTTACACAAGAAATCTATTTGACAACCATCATATTGAGTTATGTCAAAACTTTTAGAAAAATTCGTTGTTGTTTTGTTTATTTGAACTATGAAAGGATATGCATGAACTTCATGTAGCATTAGCATGATCAAAAAATATAAAATGTTGATTTTATTTTAGATCTATGTTTCTGAGATTGTGAACATCTTATTTTAGTAGGAAGTAAATGCTAGATTGTTAGAAAGAACATATTCTTTATCATAGAAAATTGACTATGTGAAATTACCATTAGATGAAGGGTAAATTCTATGGAGTTTGTTTTGGAAACATAAATATGTATTATTTAAGTCCTACTTATCCTATTTTGAAAAAGATATCATGGGAAAGGGTGTTGAATATGGAAAAATAGAGAAGGGTAAATTTATTTTTCTTTTACCTTCAAGTAGAAATTTGGTTATCAAATGCTTCTAGGTCAAAGCTATAGAAATCCATAATGGATTTTGCATTTGTTATTTTTATTATGTCTGCCATACCTATGTTAGTTCTACTTCTATGTATGATGAAACTAGTTAGTTCACAACTTGCACCGGATTCCTTTCTGATCCATGAGTTTCAATTTGATAGGTTACTTGACCAGGGTCAGTGAGCTCTTCATTTTAGGATGAGCACTAGGGGAGCTAACCACTCTGTGGTTGGGTGGAAAAACTGCCTAGATCACATTTTTGTCTTGAGATTTCTATAGATGGATATATGTCTAATGGCTTAGGAGACCGAAACATGCACATGGATGTTGGATAGTCCAATGGTATTATTTTGATATCTTGTATCATTTTGACCTTTTGGTCATGTACCTTTTTGTATTGTATACCTTTGATGTATGATATGCGACAATATGGTCGACATCTTTTATGTATTTATTACCTTATGTTTTATTTGGATGCTTCATATACTATCGACAGTATGGTCGATTCATATTGTTGTACTTTGAGGTTATTAAACAATATTTCATATTATTATAATTTCTTATTTAAAGAATGGAATAAATTATGTGGAAAAGTCTTTATGTTTTAGTAGACTTTGATTGAGTGTTTGACTTTCTACATTTTTCATTGATGAACTTATGTGTCTCTTGCATGATAGAATTGGTCTTTACATGTGGTATCAGAGTTGTGTTTGAACAGTTGGACCTTGGTCTACGGTTGCTAAGTTGTGTACTTATGCTTGGTGCTAGAATTGAATTGTCAACATGCAAACTTGAAATAGTAACAAGGATGGATCTAGAAATGAATAGATTAATGATGAACCAAATCCAAAACTAGATGAGACCTTAGCCCTCTTGACTAAACAAAGATACCTCTTACAATAACAAGGTGATTGTATGAATCATCTTGAGTAGGACTTGAGAGGTAGACAAAATGAAGACGTGAGAAGGAAGATGATCAAAGGTTTGAAGCTTAGCCAAAACTTGAAGAAGATCTAAGGATGGAAGCTCAAAGGAAGCTAGAGGAGGACTAGCGATTGGAAGCACTAAGAAAGGAAAAGGAGGATAGGAGGAATGAAGAAAAATAGGAACAAAATGTAGATCATGGGGTTTTAGAGGTACCTAATAACAAAGGAAGAATAACTGATGAACTAAGTAAGGACCTCAAGAAGGTTGGACCTCTTACCTTTGATGGTAAGACCATCAATGATGTTGTAGAGGCATGGATAGTATCCATGGAGAAGTACTTTCATGTTCAAAATATTTTAGGTGAATCTAGAGCTATGTGGGGTGACTTCCAATTCATTGGTGAGTCTAGTACTTGGTGGGATAATGAGGTGGCATACAAGAGGATGCAGTCTGGAGAGATCATTTATGAGAAATTTCTAATACTTTTCAATAAAATATGGCTACCTCACTTGTACTATGATAGAAAAGTAGCTAATTTTAGAACCTAATACAAGAAGTATTGACTGTTATCTAGTACCATGAGAGATTCTACCACTCAGTTAAGTATGTACCTCAGTATCAACAACATGAGCAGTTTAGAACTCACAATTTTTTTCTTGGGTTACGTCCTGAGATAGGATTTGAAGATGATATGCATAAGACTATGGAATTTTCTTTAAGGAATGCCTTGAGGCAAGAGAAGAAACTATAGTAGGTGCCTTCAATAAGAGTTAATTAGAGGATTAATGCTTCCTGGGGATTTAAGAGTAAGTTTCAAGATAAAAAAACTAAGGACACTAGATGAAAGCAAGTGCAAAATATGAGGGGTAGAGGCAGAGGTAATGTACGAAGGAACAAAAAAAATGGTGCTCAGAATAAAAATAGAATCAATAACATGAATGATAATAGAAGGAATAAGCCATATGGTAAATAGGGACCACTAGATGGTTGCTCCACTTATGTCAGTGACCACTATGATAGTATTTATCCTCAGCAATCAACCTATAGGGATGGGAAAGGGCCTTAGATTTAGTATCAAATTCATGTTTTTATTGATCATAGATAGGTTGAATTTTAGGATATACTAAGTCAGTTGGCTGATAAGCTCCTACTCATAATATTTCTATTTTGATTGATATTGCAGCAACATAATGTTTCACAGATCTTAGAGTTGTTCATAAATTGCCAGTTAGAGAAGGTTATATGTTAGTGAATGATATAAAATAGTAGTTCACCTTATTGGATAGGTTAAATATAAGATCTACTTCTAAATCCAAATTCCCAAAGGAAAGATCCAAATTGATCAACCAAAAGGTCAATACACAAAAGAATCAATGTATGGAGAATATGAATAAAGAAGAAAACCTTATATTTTTCTATGAATAGTATATGCTTGAAATCTGAAATAATTGAAAGGAAAATACTAACCTCAAAATAGGGAAGATCTATAAAATGTTGATTTCTGATGTCTGTGTGTAATTTCGAGCAATTCTGCAACCTGTTTTGGACTGGAAATGTTGAGACGAAGAAAACCTAGAAAATTTTTATCTTTTTGACAGCAGGTAGTCTTGGACCCCGATAAAAGGTCAAAGACTACTTTGGGATTATGAAGGTCATCCTTGACTTTGTTCGGAGATCTCAGAAGTTTTCCGAAAAGGGTATCCAAATCCAAGCTTTGATCTACAATTTTGCACATGTAACTACAAGAAAAAGAGGGTTTTTGTTGTTTGGATGGGGGGTTTGCCTTGGTCAAACCCCAATTTAGGAATTAACCTTGAAATTGAATTGAAATTGTAATGTGCATAAACAAAGTAAATGAAACAATTCACCTTACTTATGTTGAAGTCCTTATAGAGGATTCAAATCCTTGAATCCACAAGTAGGGATGCTCCAATGAATGTAGAAGTATGTAGGATGTCTCAAATCAATGGCATTTGATCTTCAACACCAATCTTGAATAGATATTTTCATATGAGGAGGCTTGGATGAATGTAGATGGAGAAATCTTCAAGGGGGCTCCAAAGAGATTGAATCCTTTAATGGCTAACAATGGATCTCCTTGATGAATGCTTGAATGCTTGAATGGATACTTGAATGCTAGGCTTGAAGATGAATGAATGCTTTCTTGCTTTCCTTCTCCTTCTTTATTTCTTGATAATTTATTGAGAGCTTGAGAGATTATGATATGAGATATGAAAACTTGATTGCTATGAGATGATGAGATGGATTGAAATGAGGGAGGAAGGGTTCCTTTTATAATGATATAGGGCACAATCCTCAAGAGATGACTGAAATTGGGGAATTAAATTCCAATTAACCTTAAACCCTAGAAATGGACCCAAATTAAATGCAATTTAAGGATTTACCATTCCGAAACCTGAAACCCGAAAATCATGGAATCTTGAAATTTGAAAACTAGGTCAAGGATGAGGTGGACCCTACCCTAGGTCAGGGTCAAGGTCATCCTTGACCTAGGTCAGGGTCAAGGTCTTCATTGATCCTCAAGGTCATCTTTAACCTTGAGGTCAAAAACCTCAGGACCTCAATCCAGAGTGCTAGGAAATGCATAAATATAGTGAAAAAAGGTGGAGAGAGAAGTAGAATAGGGGGAGAAAGCCAGATACAAGAAAAGACCCTATCAATATACTTAACATGACCCCAAACCACTCACTCAGAGGGCTAAATGCTCTTAACATAGAAGTGCTTCTATTTTAAGATGATACATTAAGGCCCCACTTTAGCAAGAGTATGGACTCAATGCAAACTCTTGGTAAAGGAGATCATAATGAAAGATAATCTTATCATAATCAAAGGAACAAAGAAAACCTCAAGCCCCCGGGGACTCATGTCTTTGTCAACTCCAAGATCACAATAAGAGAGACATCTCTAGAGAGAGAGAGAGTGATTATCTTGCCCAATGAGAGCTTATGTCCCATTGTGAACCACACAAGGAAACAACGCAACTGGAAAGATGGAATTGAACCACCTAGTGAATGTGGCTACTCACTAGTCAACCAGTCAAGGATTCACCCTTAGGAATATTCTATTCCATAAGAATAAAACCAAAAAAACAAAAGAGATCCAGTCTTAAGGACACCTCTGACCTTAAGGGATCAAAAAATTTGAAACTGGTAGGATCAAGGGATCCTGAAATATAAATCCATGCTTTAAGGATTAGTCACTAATCCAAAAAGGGAGAAAAGGTATCTTGAAAAATAATATATGTGTGTATCGAAAAGTGTGTGTGTGCAATAAGTGAGTAGAGTGTATGCCCCCATGTTAAAGTTATTGCTAACACTTTAACAGGAGCAATGGCTTTAACAAAAACATAAACAACTCCATTGATTATGTTTCCACTACGAGATGCCCCTAGATGAAGACAAATCAAGGGAAATATCACAGAAACATACAGAGAACACAGAAGGGATCTACCTACCGTGGGGTCAGTATGATCATAAGATAATATATATAATATTATTGCAAATGAATGGACATCATTCCCCAAAGAAAGTAGAACTACAATCACAACGGAGGAAAGATCACATAAGAGATACGAAGAATAATCTTTTCGAACCATGACATGGAGACCAAAAAGAATTAGTGCTACCACATCTTGAATCCAAGAAGATTACACAAGGAAACATTTAAGAACAATAGAATGGTTACAAAATAGCATGAAATAACATATAGAAGAATAGAGATACATATAGAACAATTTTACAATAGGTTCGATTCCTTTACCACCTTGCACCAACTGAGTAACAAGGGTCGTATAAAAGAATCTAACAACATTTAGCAAACATATCATGGGAGAAGCACATTACAACAGGAAAGCACACAACAAAGCTACCATGAAGGACAAGTTGATCAAGCATGCCACCTACTCTCCCCATCTCATTGTATATCATTTAGGGAAGGTGGGTAACTTTCAAGAGGGACTATATCCAACATAGTAGGAATGATAGTCGGTTCCAAACAAGGATCCTCTTGAGAATCACAATGTTTGACACTAGGTGTAAGAGTCAATTGTGATGAAAGCATATTAGGTAAATCAATGTCAATGTCAATAGTCTCATATTCATCATTAACATCATCAGTATCATCAAGATTATCTTCTTCATCAAAATTAATCAAAATAGTATCTAAGATATGAATATAATCATTAACATCATGCTTCTTATCATTATTAGTAACAACATCATGCATAGTCTTATCCGAAGAAGGTAGAGATCTTTGAAGAATAGAATTACGAGCTTTAGCATGACCATGATGCTTATTACGATGTTCATTAGCCGATTGATTACATTTTGATTTACTTGAAATAGGTTGAGAACTAGGAGGAACAACCACAGGATCCTTCACAAGTTCTCTAGGAAGATCGATAGGATTATCAACAATAGGAGGAATTTGATTAACAAAACTAGAAGCCATAGTTAAAGGAGGTATAGAAGGTGTAGGCAAAAGACCACGATTAAGGTCCATAGGAGGTATACTTAATTCAATAATCTTATGATTCTTATAAGCTTGATATGAATGGAAAATATTATCAGGTCAAGGAGGACATGAATTAGCTAATGAAGGCCAAAAGAAATCAAGAGTAGCACAATCCCTAGGCCTAGAAGGTTGATATAAACTATAATTAACCATCTTCACTTCTTCATCATGAACAAATTTAAGACATTTATAGATAGGTGAAGCAACAACATGCATGGAATTTAACCATGAAAAGCCAAGCTTAACTTGAAATTGATCAGAAGTAGGAACAACAACAAAGGTAGTGTTCACAATTTTTCCACAAAGTTCAACTGATAAGTTAATAGAACCAAATGATGGATAAAGAAGTTTGAATCCACACATTTGATGTATCATAAGAATCAGGTTGTAAGCTTTTCATAAAAATATTTTCTTCAGTAATAACATTTATTAAGGATGTAGGATCAACAGGACAACCACGAGTAGGTTTTTGAGAAATCCTAGCATAAATATATAGGGGACCATCAGGAGGTTTAATAATCTCAAAATCATCAAAGGTAATCAAAAGTTCTCGAGGTCTTTTATTCTTAGGTTGTTGTCAAGGTTTAGGTTGAGTTTTCAGTTTAGGCTTAGGTTTTGGTTGAGGTTGAGAATGAACTTGAGGTTGAATCTAAGGTTAAGATTGATGTCGACATACAGATTAACCAACAGGCTCCACTTGATTAACAATGTGATTGATAAAGTCTTACAGTCTTACAAAGTCATTAAAGTCTTACATGCTCCTCATTAAAGTCTTACAAAAATTTGGATTTTCAAGAAGTTGGTGTAAATGGGTAAAAGCTTGTGTTTTGGGTGCATCTTTTTCAGTTTTGATAAATGGTGTTCCGGCAAGTTATTTTTCATCTACACAAGGAGTTAGGCAGGGGGATCCTTTATCACCAGTCTTATTCATTTTAATGGCAAAGACATTTAGTAGGTTCATACTTTGGAAGAAAGCGTCAGGCAAGTGGCTGGGCATGCAAATTGGTCAAACAAATATTTCAGTGACTCACTCACTTTTTGCTGATGATACATTATTATTTGGTACATCAAACATTAGGGAGGCTAGGCAAATCAAAGAAACCTTGGACCTGTATACTATAGCATCAAATCAGAGAGTTAATCCTCTCAAATCTAAGATATATCTATTTAACACAAATCAAATTGTATCTAATAAAATTGTTAACCTTCTTGGATTTTCAGTGGATTTTCACAGGGGCAAATAAAATCAGTTATTAGACACCAATCATCGAAAGGATTAAAGCTAGGGTTGTTGCATGGAAAGCAAGGTGGATGTCTCTCTCAGGTAGAATACTTTTAATCAAAATAGTTTTCCCAGCAATCCCCAATTATTACTTATTAGTCCTCAAGGCTCCTATGTCGGTCATTCAAAAAATTCAGAGACTAATTAGAGTTTTTCTATAGATTGGGAACATGAACGGAGAAAAGAAAATCCCTTTAGTCTCAATAGAGAAATTGGCACAAGTTAAGCAGTTGGGTGGGGCAGGGATTCATGATCTACAAAAGCGGAACATAGCATTTGGGGGCAAATTAGTATGGCAAATGTATTCTAAGCCACATAATATTTGGTGCCAAATTATGCAAGCCAAGTACTTAGATGATTCTAACCTGGCTAGAATCATATCGGTATCTGACCCCCCTAAAGGGTCAGCCATTTGGGACTTCATGATCTCTTCCAGAGATTTAATATGCAAGTATATTACATGGGAAGTCAATAATGGTCAATCAGTCAAGTTTTGGCATGACTCATGGAGTGGGGTACCACCTTTGATTAGTAAAAATGACATTGGAATGGAGGATATTATCTCTATAGCAAAAAATGTTTGGGGTATTCACTTAATTGGATATGTATCTGCTTTATGCCTGCACTCAAGCAAAGTAATTTGGAAAGACCCCCAAGAGCTACCTCTCTCACCGCAATAGATTCAACTATTTCAGAAAATCTTGTCTCATAGACTGATCTACTTATCAAACTTGGAGGATAATTTGATTTGGGCACCGGGGGCAGATGGGAATTTTAATATTAAGGATGGATATAAACTTATTCAGTAGAGAAACGCAACCAAGCAACCATCCTGTGCTTATTCCTTCTGTTGGAATAATCTAACATTACCAAAAGTAGGATTCTTTTCTTGGCTAGCTTTGAATAATAGGGCATTAACAAGCGAGCGACTTCAGAGACTTAATATAGCTCAACCTTTTAATTGTCTGCATTGTGATAATCATCAAGAAGACATAGACCACCTATTCTTAAAATGTGAATTTTCTCAAGAATGCTAGCATTTTGTCCTTAGAAAGTTACAATATCCAACTCCTCTTCCATGCAAGCTAAGGGATCTGTTTGACTCATGGCCACAACTATATTCATCCTCCCTTTTTTTAGGAATTTGGAAGTGCACTCCAGCAATAGTGGTCTGGGCAATTTGATGGGAGAGAAATAAAAGAATCTTTTGCAAATAATTTTCGACAATCCAAGTGGTCATAGCTCAAATAGAAAGTTTGATATCAGAACTAGTTAATGCCAGCCATAATAAGGTTAAACATAATCTAATTATGACATCATGGGATTTGTTTATATTGCGAGAGTGGAAACAAATACATGCTCCCTTTGGTTGGTGTTATCAACCAAAACCAAACAAAATGTTGGACAGAGAAGGGATTAAGTGGATGGCGCCATCCAAAGGGTTTAGCAAGATTAACTTTGATGGCTCTTCAAGAGGGAATCCAGGTAAATCATGGGTTGGAATTTGCATCCAGAATTTTCAAGGAATATTACTAGCAGTAAAATGCTGCCCGCTTCCTGATGGCACAAACAATATGACTGAGGCCAAGACATTATTAGAAGGTCTACTATTAGCAAAAAATGGAGGCTTCCAATAGATTCAAATAGAGGGAGATTCAATAGTGATTATATCTACATGTATAAGTAGAATATCCCATAACTGGAAACTATCATACATCCTTTAGCAGATTTGGTTGTTACTGGATTCATTTCAAGAAGTTCAGATCTCTCACACGCTTAGAGAGTGTAATAGACTAGCAGACCATCTGGAAAACAAAGGTTGTGATGGGTATGAACTGGTGGCTATTAAAGATGATTCATTTATTAATCACGATGCCAAGTTGAAGGAAATCTATAGTCGAGAAATAGTGTCACGTGCAGTTGATGCATCAAATGTCTGGATATGAAGTTTGTTCTTTAACAGATGCATATCTATTTCCCCATCTGCAAGTTCATCGGCACACATGTGTTTGTGATTGTGAAAGTTTAATCAGTGTACTATTGGTAGAATCCCAAGTTCCAAAAATGGCATTGAAACTTATGCATAATTTCACTCACACTTGGGATATCCTGATTTTATTTTGGCTGCACTTGGCAATTTATTACAGCTACAAATATGTGGGCTTTAGATCATATCCATCACTCATTTTTGA
This sequence comes from Chamaecyparis obtusa, assembly GCA_027943335.1. Classification (NCBI taxonomy): domain Eukaryota; kingdom Viridiplantae; phylum Streptophyta; class Pinopsida; order Cupressales; family Cupressaceae; genus Chamaecyparis; species Chamaecyparis obtusa. The sequence continues at coordinate 49,672 of BSBK01008150.1, forward strand.
GTTACATGCTGGGAGCCAATGGATTTGTGGGTTTCTCAGGTGATGTTATGCAGACAGTGTGCCTGCTATCTCCATGAAGTCATGCCCAGAAATTTTAGAGTTAGGATGTGACTGGAACTTTTGGAAGAGGCTCTGCCACCTAACATCATTGAGGGCTCGATTTCACCAATGTTTATATGCCAGTCGCAAGAAATAAGGGATGCAATTCAACTGGTTGTTGGGGAAGAGAGCAATTTGATGGAGGAAGATACACACATTACAATGCTGGTTAACAGAACAGAGTAAACAGTTTTTGATCTACAGACTGTGCCCAGAGCTGCCTATGCCCAAAATATCATCTATATTTCTGCATATGATTGAACTTCAAAACATTCCTTTTGTTTACATAATATTCTTCTTGTAGAACATTCTTGTAATACTTGGACTACATCCGAATGAGAGAAATGACAGAGAAAAAGGAATATAAAATGTACTGCATTTATTACAGTAGTTGGCAGATGAAAAATGGGCTGGTCGCATGATCGCATGAAGAAAATAATGCTCATGCGATCATGCAACAAGAGCAATAGAGGGGACCCACGTTCTTTGGAACATTAGCAAAGTCATCACATAAGGAAATGCGCCTGGCCAAAAACTTTAGGCAGTGCATAATATTTAAGGTTGTTGCATGATTGCATAAACCAAATAAGGGTTATGCGATCATGCGAAAAGGTGTAAGGAGAGGGCCCCACACAGAATCATCGTAGGTTCGCATATAGAAAATTTTTCGCATTTAACTCAGTGGTTGTTGTTCAAAATGAGCTAGGCAAGTAGAGCGGTCGCATGATCGCATGGGTGGGAATGAAGCCATGCGATCATGCAACAAGGCACGTGGCACAACTGGTGGCAGGTGCGTAAGATGGATGGAAGCTAGGGCAATTAATGCAGAGTGGTAGAAAGGAGTGTAGTCGCATGATTGCAAGTGGGGAGAGAGATGGCTTGCGATCATGCGACAAGGGAGAAAGCCTGCGGTAGAAAGAAGTACGGTGGATAGGGAAGATTATATGCTAGTCACATGATCACATGAAGAAAATAATGCTCATGCGATCATGCGACAAGAGCAATTAGAGGGGACCCACACAATTTGGAACATTACCAAAGTTATTGCATAAGGAAAAGCACTTGGCCAAAACTTTAGGCAGTGCATAATATTTGAGGTTGTCGCATGATCGCATAAACCAAATATGGGTTATGTGATCATGCAAACAGGTACAAGGAGAGGGCCCCACACAAAATTATCGCAGGTTTGCATATAGAAAAGAAGTCGCATTTAATTCGGTGGTTGCAGTTCAAAAAGAGCTGGGATAGTAGAGAGGTCACATGATCACATGGGTGGGAATGAAGCCATGCGATCATGTGACAAGGCATGAGGCACAATCGGTGGTAGGTGCGGAAGATGGATGGAAGCTAGGGAAATTAATGCAGAGAGGTGGAAAGGAGTGTGGTTGCATGATCTCAAGTGAGGAGAGAGAGGCCTTGCGATCATGTGACAAGGCATTGAGAAAGCCTACGGTAGAAAGAAGTACGGTGGACAAGGAAGATTATAAACTGCTCTGCTGGCATCCACGTCCCTCAACATACTAGACTCTCATTTGTGGAGAATTTGCAATGTGATGGACTTATCCCAGTCAATGTCTTTGGTGTCTTCACTGCTTTTCTCAAAATATGTAATACTTATGTATTTATATATCCTCGGATATATGCATGTATATAACTATGATCCTGGGGTTTCTTACTGGTTCTTCCATGGGGGAGTTATTGAATCAGATTAATAAAATATGGTGGTTACTCCACTTTTTCTTAAAAAGAAAAAAAAACAATGTGATTGATATCATCCATCTTTGAATCATACACAATTTCCATAGAAGATGGCTGAGCAATGGTATTAGTATCATGTGTGGGTAAAGGATTCATATAAATTTGAATGTTTTGATTAGGAGGAGAAATAGATTTGTTCCCACTACCATCAAGATTATCAACAGATAAGGCATTAGAATCAATTAAGTCTTGAACCTTATATTTTAAAGAATAACATTTCTCAGTATCATGACCATTTTGACGATGATATTGACAAAAAGCTTTAGGATCAAAAGATTTAGCTTCAATTGTAGAAGGTAAATTAATCATATTAGCAATTAACAACCTATTCATAATAGAATGTAAATATTCAGAAAGAGGAGTAAACGTGTGATTTAATCAAAAAGCAGTGGATGCAGAAGTGGCATTGTGAGATGCAACAACAACTTGATCAGCAACTACATTATCTTGTTTGTTTATCTTGACATATTTGTTTAATTTTTTAAATTTGTTAGGATTAGGAGCAGCATCACTTTTATCAACTGGAATAGGAGCCATTGGAGTGTTGCTCTCAAATTGACTCACTTGTAATTGATAATGATGAAGCACTACACAAAGTTGTTGGAAAGAAGTAAATTCAGTAAGTAGAATCTTATCTCTAATATCCTTTTGCAAATTTGAAATAAACATACATTGAATATCAATATCAGGAACACTATAGGAAATCTAAGCATGCAAACACTTAAATCTACCAATAAATTCATTCAATTTTTCCTTAGCACTTTGTTTAAAATGCATCAAATCAATCTCAAAGACACTTGTGGGCCAATGTTGTTTTGAAATTGTTGAATAAAGGCATTAGCAAGTTGTGGAAATGAATCAATAGAATAAGGATGCAAGGAACAATACCATTTTAAGGCCTTGTCACAGAAAGTTCTAGCAAACAATTTGGCTAAAATCCTATGGTCATGAGCATAATCACTACAAAGGATTTGAAATGTTTTAACATGATGAACGGGATCTCCTTTTCCATTATAATTCTCAAGACGAGGCATATCGACTTGCTAAGGAACAAGAGTATGAATAATGTCTCGAGACAAAGGACTTCCCATGTCACACGTAGGAACACTAAACTTATTTTGAGTTAACGAGGAAAGTTATTGTAAGGATGACATAGTTTGAGACAAACTGATGATTGTCAAATCATTAGAGGAAATAGGAGGAATAGAAACATTAGAAACACTAGGTAAAGTGTAAGAAGCTGCAGGAAATGAAGACACAACTAGACGAACACAAGGAACTACAGTTGGAATCAGATTGGAATAAGTAAAAGGAACATTATGATAGGAAGGTTGTGATGTAGGAAGGGACATAGGAGGAACACTCATAGGAACAAAGGGAATAGTCACAGTCACCAAAGAAGGAGTATAGGTAGGAACACTAGGTAAAGGATTATAAGAAGGTTTTACACTAGTGATAGGAGTCAACCCTAAATCTTGAGCTTCTTGAGCCAAAGGTTTAACATTTGAATGCACAAGGTGAGTAATACCATGAAGAATATTAACACCTTGATCACTATCATGGAGAAGTTTCTTAAGAGCCTCTATAGCTTGAATATAATCTTGATTATGGTTTTCTTGAATAAGCTAGTTACCCATTTTATCAAGTTCAGTTGAAATTTTTTGGGCTTGTTTAGGAGGAACTCTTAAAGCATCATCCTCATCATGAGATGAGTGAGAAGAGTTTTGCTCCATAATAGGATTAGAATCATAAAGAATCAAATTATCATCCGGGATCCTAAGGAAAGGAGAGGAAGACTTGGGAATTTTATAAGTAGGACTAGTAGTAGTAAAGCTCATAAACTAATACAATGCAAATGAACTAAACTAAGAACACATAAAGCATGAATATTTTTGTATTTTTGAATTAAAAAATCAAGAAATGCAAGATTTAACACAAAGGGAAAATCTAACATCAACAAGATAAAAGGAAATCTAATACCATAAAACACAATAGGGCATCCAATTCCACAAAAGAAAGGAGAGTAAGTATGTCAGGTTCACCAAAATGAATAATGAAGGTGAACACACAAAATAGGATAAAGGGAAATCTAACACCAAAAAGAAAGAGAGTAAGCTTGTCGGGTTCACCAAAATGAATGATATAAAATTATAGTAGTTGTGAACCTTATTGGATAGGGTAAATATGAGATCTACTTCTAAATCCAAATTCCCAAAGGAAAGATCCAAATTGATCAACCAAAAGGTCAATACACAAAAGAATCAATCTATGGACAATATGAATAAAGAAGAAAACTTTATATTTTTCTATGAATAGTATATGCTTGAAATCTGAAATAATTGAAAGGAAAACACTAACATCAAAATAGGGAAGATCTGGAAAATGTTGATTTTTTATGTCTGTGTGCACTTTCGGGCAATTCAGCAACCTATTTCGGATTGGGAATGTTGAGACAAAGAAAACCCAGAAAACTTTTATCTTTCTAATAGCAGGTAGTCTTTGACCTCGATAAAAGGTCAAAGACTACTTTGGGATTCTGAAGGTCATCCTTGACTTTGTTCGCAGATCTCAGAATTTCACCGAAAAGGGTATCCAATTCCAAGTTCCGATCTGCAGTTCTGCACCTGTACCTGCAAGAAAAGGAGGGTTTTTGTTGTTTGAATGGGGGTTTTTCCTTGGTCAAACCCCAATTTAGGAATTAACCTTGAAATTGAATTGAAATTATAAAGTGCATAAACAAAGTAAATGAAACAATTCACCTTGCTTATGTTGAAGTCCTTATAGAGGATTCAAATCCTTGAATCCACAAGTAGGGATGCTCCAATGAATGTAGAAGTATGTAGGATGTCTCAAATCAATGAAATTTGATCTTCAACACCAATCTTGAATAGATCTTTACATATGAGGAGGCTTGGATGAATGTAGATGGAGAAATATTCAAGGGGGCTCCAAAGAGATTGAATCCTTCAATGGCTAACAATGGATCTCCTTAATGAAAGCTTGAATGCTAGGCTTGAAGATGAATGATTGTTTTCTTTCTTTCCTTCTCCTTCTTGTTTGCTTGATAATTGCTTTAGAGCTTGAGAGATTATGATATGAGATATGATAACTTGATTGCTATGAGATGATGAGATGGATTGAAATGAGGGAGGAAGGCTTCCTTTTATAGTGATATAGGGCACAATCCTCTAGAGAAGGCTGACATTGGGGAATTAAATCCTAATTAACCTTAACCCCTAGAAATGGATCCAAATTAAATGCAATTTAATGATTTACCATTCCAAAACCCAAAATGGCCGACCCAGAAGTAGGAAAAGAAATATTTCTAAAACCTAACACTCGGAAATCACAGAATCTTAAAATTTGAAACTTAGGTCAAGGACAAGGTAGACCCCACCCTAGGTCAGGGTCGAGGTCATCCCTGACCTAGGTCAGGGTTGAGGTCATCCCTGACCTAGGTCAGGGTCAAGGTTGTCATTGACACTCAAGGTCATCTTTGACCTTGAGGTCAAAAACCTCAGGACCTCAATCCAGAGTGCTAGGAAATGCAGAAATATAGTGAAAATAGGTGGAGAGAGAAGTAGAATGGGGGGAGAAATCTAGATACATGAAAAGACTAGATCAAGGTGCTTAGCATGACCCCAGGCCACTCACTCAGAGGGCTAAAAGCTCTTAACATGGAAGTGCTTCCATTTTAAGACAATAGAGTTATAACCTTGGACGGTATAATATGGAAAAAGGGCAACGAAAAATGTTGAGAAAAGTTTATCTTGTAGCGAGATTGGACTTACTAATTTTAAAATGCAAGTAAACCTGTATGTTTCACCTTTAGGTTCTTATGATTTTATTTTGGGCATCAATTGGCTAAAAAAAATAAGGAAATAGTAAACTACAAAGAAAAATTAGTCAAATGCCTAGATGATATAGGTAATCTTTCAGTACATTTTGGTGCACTGAAAAGGTCTTTTAAATTGAGATAGATTTTTTCCATGTAATTGAAAAATGAAAAGAGGAAGGGGTACATGATGCATGTGGCTTATGTCAAAGATCTTGACACTCCTAGTATAAAAGATTTCCCTATTCTGCAAGAGTTCAAGGATATTTTTATGAAATAATTAGCTGAGTTACCTTTGAACAAAGAATTTGATTTCTCTATTGATGTGATGCATGGAACTGAGCCTCAATCCAAGGCTCCATATCAAATTACTTCCACCATAATGTATGAGTTAAAGATGCAGTTGGAAGGACTCATAGATAAAGGCTTCATTCACCCTAGTGTATCACCATGGGGAGCTCTGGTGATCTTCTTGAAGATGAAGGATGGTACATTATGATTGTGCATAGACTATAGAATGATCAATATGGTAACCATTAAGAACATATATCCTCCCCCGCAAATAGATGAATTTTTCAATGAAATGAAGGGTGCAACTATGTTCTCTAAGATTGATTTGAGATCTAGACATCATCAACTCCAAATCAAAGAGGAGGACATACTTGAAACAACTTTCAAGATGAGGTAATTAAATTATGTGTTTGTTGTCTTACCTTATGGATTGACTATTTCTCTAGCAACATTTATGAACTTAATGAATGGTGTATTCAGGGATTGTTTGGATAAATTTGTAGAGATATTCATTGATGAAATTTTGATTTATTCCAAGAACATGGAGAAATATGAGGAACATTTGTGAATAGTTTTATAGTTTCTAAGAGATAATAAGTTGTATGGACAACTATCAAAGTGTTCTTTCTATAAGAAAGAGATTCACTATTTGGGTCATATCATTTTTGTAGATGAAATTGTAGTAGATCCTATGAAGATTAAATGCATTCTTGAGTGGCCAATGCCTCATAATGTGAGTGAAGTTAGAAGCTTCATGGGACTTGCAGGTTATTATAGGAAATTTGTAGAGGGATTGTCCAATATTGCAACACCTATTACATCCCTTCAGAGGAAAGGGAAGAGATATGCATGGAATGATGTATGTGAGAGAATCTTAGTTTTTGAAACAGAAAGTCACATCCTTTCCTATCTTGATCATACCAGATCCTAATGGACACCTTATAGTTATCGTCGATGCTTCAGGTGAAGGTCTTGTTGGTGTTCTTATGCAAGATGGTAAGGTAGTGGCTTATGAGTCACAAAAATTGAAACAACATGAGGTTAACTATGCACCTCATGATTTAGAATTAGCTGCAATTGTACATGCTTTAGTGATGTGGAGACATTACCTTTTTGGTATTTTATTTGCATTGAAGACAAATCACATGTGACATAAAGTTATATCTTCACACAACCTAATCTCAATGCTAGAAAAATACATTGGTCGGAGTTTCTATGACTTTCATATTGAGTACATTAAGGGAAAAGAGAATAACATAGCTGATGCTCTATGCAGAAGAAGGAATATATCTTCTATTTCTACTTTGAGGACATGGTTGAGAGAGCATGTGTTGTAGAATATTTTAGGTGATGACCACTATGAGATGGTCAAGTCAAAATTTATTATAGATCTATCAAATCAATATTTTGACAAATACACTTTTGATCATGATGGTATCATGAGATACCAAGACATGATGCATATTCCCAACTAAGAAGGGTTGAGGAAGTTGGTTTTAGAGGAGATGCAATGTACTCCATTTTCAGGGCATCCAGGGGTAAACAAGATGATTTCCAATTTGAGGCCGTTATATTTTTGGCCAGGTCTATTTAGCGAGACATGACAACTTTTGTAGCCTAGTGTTTAGAATCTCACCAAGTTAAGGGTGAACATGTCTACCTAGTGGGACTTTTGTACCCACATGATATACAAGAATATAAATGGAAAGTCATCAATATGGATTTGTTTATGCATGAAACGATGTAGAAATGATGTAATCTTTTTTTTAGTTGATAACCTAACCAAGGTAGCTGACTTTATTCCAAGGAGCTTGAGAGATGGATGCTTAGCTTTGGCCAAAAAGTTTGTTCAAGATATTTTTAGATTGTATGGTGTACCTAATACTATGATATCTGACAAAGAAACTTTGATCACATCATGGTTTTGGACAAACTTGAATGCTTCTTTGGGTACTCAGTTGAATTTTAGTACCACTTATCATCCACAAACATATGGACAAATTGAGAGATTGAATCAAGTCATTGAGGATTTACTCTATATGTATTGCATGCATCAGTAGTACAAGTGGGAAGAGTATCTTCCATTGGTAGAGTTTGCTTACAAAAAATCTTACCATGATTCTTTTAGAATGACACCATTCGAAGCACTTTATGGATAGAAGTGTCATACTCCTATCAATTGGGATAGAGTAGAGGATAGGATCGTTATTGGTCCTAATATGTTGAGAGAGATGAAAGAACATGTGACTCTGATTTGAACTCAGCTGAAAAAAGTAGTTGATAAAAAAAAGAGTTATGCAGATAGGAACCATAGTTTCAAACAATTTCAGGAAGGTGACAAGGTGTTTTGTGTGTAAGACCACAAGAAAGCTCAATTTCTTTTGACAAGTCTTCAAAGCTTGCACCAAGATATGTGGGTCCATTTGATGTTTTTGAGGTTTTCAACCCTGTTTCTTACAGACTTTCTTTACTACTCATTCTTTCCCTAATTCGTAATGTTTTCCATGTTTCTTTGTTTAATCCCTACCATCCATATAGATCTCATATCCTAGATTGGCATGCATTGTAGGTTTAGGATCTGGAGGTGGTGCTAGTGCAGCATACCATCCTCATTGATCATCATATTATCAAGGTGCGCGACAACGATGTAGTTTAGTATAAGGTCTAATGAGACCAATTATTTGTCAACAATGATACTTGGGAGGATGTGGAAGACATGCATAGATCATTTCCATAGTTATTTCCTTAGAATTTATTTCTATTATGTTTATGTTTTAAGCTTTGTATGGACTTATTTTTTATTCTTTCATAAGACATCGGGTTGATGTCTCCTCTTAGAGGGGGGATATTTCATATCCCATCTAGTTTCTCCTAGTTTATAAAATTTTTTAACTAACTTTATTTGAATTAAATATTGAATTGGTCGAAGGTTTGTTGACCCAAGTTGTATTAAATAAATATTTTAGACACAAATATTATTATATTTCTTTTAGTTATTTTGTGAAATAAATTGATGAAATGAAAAATAATGTTAAGTATGGGAATAAGAATGCATTATGAAATGTTGTTTAATGGTGATTATCTATGAAATTGAAATTTTTTATAAGTATGTTGCAAGTCATTTATTCTTTTCAATTTGATTATGGTTTAATGGGACTAACCTATTGATGAACATTGAAGTGTTAGTATGAATACAGGAGATAAAGATAGAAATGTGATCAAGGTAGAGGAATCTATCTTCTTCGTAAGGATGTGATGGGAATAAATTGGTCACAATCACACACCAAGTAGTTATTTGTTTTCATATTTAATGATTTTCTTCCTTTATTTCATGAATTCATGAGTAAATTTGAGTGTGTTAAGTTAATTGTAATTATCTCGGGGTTAAAGGAATTCGATCGATTTCATTTTATGTTAGAATTATAATTTAAAATTAGCCTAGTGAAACTTAATATATAAACATTTGATTATATTTAAATGTATTTCAATCTTTTTCTTAATGTGATCAAATAACATAACCATTATAAGGAAATTAATAACCTTTCGACAGGAGAAAGATTAAACCAGTTAACTTAATGATAACTCAGCCATTTTAAAAGCAATGACAGGAATGCAAAGGCATTCCTTTGTGATCGACTGAATTGGAGGAAATTGTGCTAGAGAAAAGGAAGAAGTGTGAAGGGAATCATTTGGGGAGAATGAAGAAAAAAATTCAAGTTAACTCCACCTTGTATGTTTTTGAGCCACCCACATGTGAATTGTGACTAGAGCTGGCTGTCAAGTGTATGTTGATACTGTGTGCACAAATGACCAGGAGGAAATGTAGAAGGTTTGACCTCAAATTTTGACTAATGACTCGAACCCTATAAGCGGATTAATCACTATATTTTGGAAGAGATTAACTGTAACTTTGGCGACTGAATGATGAAATTTTGGAATGCAATTATTGGAGACTTTTCATTTTTGGAAAGGTATCAAAATATGTAGAAGAGGGAACATTTTTTGGAGGGGGATATATACACACATTAGAAAGAAGTAAGAAAGTCACCGAAAAGGAAAGGAGCGAGATATTATTTTTATATGTACTCACGGAGGTAACAAAGGAGATACAAAGGAGTAAGGGAGGACACAATAGAAGAAAAAAAATAGGCACAATAGAGAAGGAATGTAACAAAGGAATCAAAGGGAAGTTTTCCTAGAGTATATATGCCAGGGTTAGAAATTAAAAGAGAGGGACGAGATGCATAGAAGAGGAAAAAGGTGGAGTATATTCGCAGTCTAGAAAAAAATAATTGGAGGAAGTACAAAAGGAAGGTGTGAGGAGAGGTGACAGGATATCTGAAGGAGCACAAAACGTGATAGGAAAGAAAACCATAATTCTTGAAGGATATTTTATTATTGTCTGGTATTCTTCTTTAGTAGTAATTTTCTAGTTTTAGAAAAAAAATTATGAAGATTGATTATTCCTTCATGTTGTGACTTAGCTTAAAAGAGAATTTAAACTCTCTATTTGATAAAAAAATTCTTTGCAAACTTGTTTATTTAAAAATAAATATTTCTTGCATAATTTAAATGATTAAAACTTCTCCTATAGCAAATCATTTTATTCATCTATTTTTATGAATTTTTAAGTTGGGAAGGAATTGGAATGAACTTTTGGGAATTAAAATTAGTTATAAATCTTAGAACCCAGTAAATGATAAAAAGACATTTTAGACAAGAAATATGTTTGACAACCATCATGTTTGAAAATTTGTTGGTGGTTTGTTCATTCAAACTACAACAGGATATACATGAACTTCTTGTAGCATTATCATGATCACAAAAATATAAAATATAGATTTTCTTTTATTACCATGTTTCTAAGATTGTGAATATCTTATTTCGGTAATAAGTAAATGTTAGATTGTTAGAAAAACCATATTCTTTATCATAGAAAATTAACTATGTGAAATTACCATTAAAGGAAGGGTAAAAATTCTATGGAGTTTGTTTTTGAAACATAAATATGTATTATTTAAGTCATACTTATCCTATTTTAAAAAACATATCATGGGAAAGGGTGTTGAATATGGATAAATAGAGAAGGGTATTTTTTTTTTCTTTTACCTACCAATAGAAATCTAGTTATCAAATGGTTAGGCCTAAGCTATTGAAACGCATAATGGATTTTGTGTTGCTAATTTTCATTGTCTCAGCCATATCTATGCTAGTTCTACTTTTATGTATGAGAAAAGTAGTTAGTTGAAAGGTTGCACTAGATTCCTTTATGATCCATAAGTGCTAAGTTGATAGGTTATTCAAGAAGGGTCAGTGAGCTCTTCATTTCAGAATGATCCCTGAGGGAGATAACCACTCCGTGGTTTGACAAAAAAATCTCTTGGATCACATTTCTATCTTGAGATTTTTGTAGATGGACACATGCAAGATGGCTTAGGAGACTGGACCTTTTTGTATTGTGTACTTTTGATGTATGATGTGCGACAGTATGGTCAATATCTTTTATGTATTTATTAACTGATGTTTTATTTGGCTGATTCTCGTACTCTTAACAATATGGTTTATTTCTTATTATTGTACTTTGAGGTTATTTGATAATATTTCATATTATTGTAATTTCTTATTTAAAGAATGGAATAAATTACGTGGAAAAGTCTTTTATGTTTTAGTATGTACTTTGATTAAGTGTTTGACTTTCTGAGTTTTCCGTTGATGAACTTATGTGTCTCTTGTGAGATAGAATCTCTCTTTATATTTTTGAGACTAGGATGATCATTATAAACGTATTTACTTGTTTATTGTTTAGTGGAATGGTGAAATTTTACTTGATATACTTATAAATTTTAATCGAAATGGGTTCTATCAAGATTAATATTTTTTCTAATGTTATGTAAATTTTAAATCTTTAGTTTCTATATTGTTGATCGATAATATTTCTATTTACATGAATGATATAGTCTAAATTAATGGTTGACACATTTTTTAATTGGATTTTAGTGCACAAGATATAATTTGAGATTATGTCATGAAGGAAATTTGTTAACAAATAATAAAATGTAGATTAAAGAATTTATTCTTTCTAAAATTATATCAATAATGAAATTTATCATATAATAGAAATCATTCTTCCTTTTTGTATTAGGCAATTTGATTTGGGCTACATTCAACACCTTTATGAAAAATGATAGTAATATATAGAATTGGGATGCAAAGTTAAACCCTCACCTTTGTTTCTCCATATACCTTACTAAATGCAAATGAAAAATCTTAAGTTTAAGTTGGTACTAGCAGTAAAACCATGGTTTTTCTCACATGCTTAAAGAAATACCATCTTTTATGGTAATGTTAGCAATATTTGAATTTAATAACTACCAAATAATTTCTTGGTGTACATACAATGATAACACACACTGAACATAAGTGAAGAATTCTACACAATAATAAAATTTAAACTCCCTCAAATAAATCTTCCCTCATCATATTCCAAAATTTATTTTTAAAAAATGAACTATGCCATTTCATAACCCTAATGGACACAAATTCTTGGTGTTTTTGGAAATTGGCTTGTAAGCTTTTAGGATAATAGAGAAGAATGTCTAATTGCATTCTACATATAATGCCATGGTAGGGAATTTTATTGGGACATAATTAAATCACTTCTCATTTCTTCTTCACAAGGCTTTTTTTGAACTCTCATAACTACCTACCATTTTTATATCAATATGTTAACTTGTAGATGAAATGAATGCACCATTATTGTAGATGAAAAATGAAACAAAGATATTGAAATTTAATCAAACATGATTTCTCATTACATTGCAATATTTTTTAAAGCCTTTTTCTCATGAACCAACCTTTGAGTTTGTAATCTTCCAACTAACTATAATTCTTTATTATTCACTAAATATTAACTAACTTACAAATTAAAATCTAAATAATTATTTTAATGTTTTTCATTTCAATTTTGTTAAGTTTTATAATTAACATTTCGAATCACACTCTTCAATACATCATCGAGACAACAACGATTAGAAATCTCAAGAAGATGAAGGGTGGCTGCAAGAAGTTGAGTCCCACTTTTAGGCAAAAAGTGGAAGTGTTTTCCCTTTTTTTCAAATTTCTTGTCAATTGATGTCTAAATTTGAGGCACTTAGAGATTGAATCTCAAAAAAAATTAGCAATATAAAATGTAGTTCTCAGAGTCTACTTTTCAAATATGTAATTTATTTAAATAACCACATACTATAAATTTATTTTTAGTAGGAATGTTTAAAAACCATGTTTTCAAAATGCATGTTTCCGGACCATACCATAGTCGTGTACGACCACCATATTTTGACTTAAATAAATGAATTTTTGCAAAACCTTCTGGGGAAATATACCTAAGACACCAAATATTGACGAGCATATTTTTCCTTATTTTTTTATTGAATATATTTTTTTTATTAATTTTTAATTGACTATAAAACACATTTTCAAAACCTCTAGTTTATGGCCACCATAATTTGATGAGAGTTTCATATTTTTTCAAAAAAAAAAAATCTTCAAGAGAATTGTATCTAGATTGATTTCATATAATTTATCTTCCAATAAACCTAAAAACAAAAAAGTTATTAAAGTTTTAGTGAACGTCACTATTTTATGTTTAGATACCACTTTTAACTAATAAATAATGTAAAAATAGTAAAAATAATCACATCACTATGGAATTTACATTTTTGAAATTAGGACAATGAGAACTCTAATGGTTTTTGTTTTGTAAAAAGATTTGATTAGGAAGGCCCTCAAAAAATTATGACAAGGCAGAAATCTGGCATTCGAGTGCCTTAACCAAATTTTTGGAGGTCAAGGCATAGGCTTGGTTCTACCAAGCCTAAACCAAACCGATTTTGGAATGAAATCTGAGGCGGATGTGTGCTTCCTGCTCATGTCTTAAGAAACAGACACTCATTTTTAAAAAAAAAAATCAAAGTGTTAAAATGCATTTTTAATTCCAAAATTTTTTTTAAAAAAAATTAGAAACGGGCACCCATTTTTTGAATTTAGGATCGAGCGCCCCAACCTAAAATGGGCGCCCATTTCAAGTGACATCTTTCATTTCTACAAGACTTCCATAGAATTGGTACCCAACTTTGTGCATTGACCCCGAATACCAATTCCACTGAATTTCAATCTAAAGCACAAAAAATTGAATCGAACATCTTTAAAAATTACTCAACCACATACTAAATCTCATCAATAGTTTTGCAACATGAAAAATATGCAAAGAAAAACTCTCAGCACCACTACATAGGAAACAATCACTAATGACAACGATAGCATGTTGACACTAATGACATGCTTTTCAACTTAACTAATAACTCATTCTACTTAATGTTGGAACACATACTTCCTCCATTATTGGAATCATTGAAACCAAGTAGATTAAATCCCTTAGACCTATAGTAATGAATACTGAAACTTAAAGTTCCTTTTTTATACCTCAAAATTATTTTGATACCTACCATTTTTATTCAAAAGGCTCTATGATATACTTTGAGACTAGAGAAACTACATATGCAATATCAAGCCTAGAGTGAGTGGGAAACATCAAACTGCCAACTACACTTCTATAAATTGTCACGTCTACTTTTTGAATGCAATCATCTCTACACAACACAAATCAATGATAAATTAGAGCGGAGGTTGGTTTACAATGAATTTTATCAAATTTTATGACATTTTTTTTATTTGACAAAGGAAAATTGCATCCTTATTTGATTAACCTCCATACCTAAAACATATTGCATAAGGCCTAGAATATGAGATCTCAAATTCTTTCATCATCAAATATTTGAAGTTAGCTTTCATAATAGAATTAATATACATATTGACTTAATGAGAATGTAATTATTTTCTTAGTTTTAGTAAATGGTAGGTTCACTCTTACTTTGATTAAATTCATTCTCCTTAAAACACCCATCAATCCTTTCATACCAAGATCTTAGTGCTTTCTTGAGGTAATACAAAGCCTTCTTTAGCTTGTACACGTGATTCTCTTTTCCTTGCACCTCAAAATCTTATGGTTATTCCACATAAATCTCTTCTTCTATGTACACACTCAAGAAGGCACTTGTCATGTATCCATCTATGATGAATTATCCATTTTTGGAGGCTGTAAGAGAAATCAACATACAAATGGTCTCTTGATGTGCTATAGGTGAAAAAGTTTCATTAGAATCGATGCCATACCTCCAAGTGAATCCTTTACCATATATCTCACTTTGTGTCTTTTAACACTTCCATCCCTATGATTCTTAGTCCTGTATACCCAGTTAGTTCCACTCTTTTTCTTATGACATGGAAGCTTTGTTAGCTACCAAGTACCATTCCTATTAATAGAATATGTATCTTGTTGCATTGCTTGCACCAAAATTTCATTAACTTACACAGATCCTCATAACATGATGGCTCAAAATTGGCTTGTAAAAAACAATGCAAAATGTAGTATCTCACATCTATGATTCTCTTCATTAGGATGCCAAATTAGGCCCCCACATTTGTTTCTCCACTTTCCTTACAAAGTGCAAACCAAAACCCCTCAATTTAAGTTGGCACTAGTCATAAAATAATGGGCTTTCTCACATGCCTAAAGAAGTACTACTTTTGATGGTAATGGTAGAAATATTTTAATGTAATAGGTACCAAAAAAAATTCTTGGTGTACAGAGAATGGTAACACACTCAACTATAGCGAATAACTATACAAAATAATAAATTTAAGCTCCCTTAAATAAGTACTTCCTCAAATATTCCAAATTCTATTTTTAAAAAAAGACTTGTATCACTATGTCCAATGGACAAACTTTTTTTTATGTTTTTGGACATTGACTTGTAAGCTTCCATATGCTAATAGCAAAGAATGTGCCATGTTAAGGAAGTTAATTGAGACATAATTAAATCACTACTCATTACCTCTTCATAAGACTCTTTTCCAACTCTCATAACCACCTACTATATTGATATTTATCTGCAAACTTATAGATGAAATGAATCCACCATCATCGTACATGAATAAAAAAACTGATACTGAAATTTAATCAATGTGATTTCTCATTACATAACAATGGTTTCTTAATACTTTCTTCTCATGAACCAACCTAGACAGTTGCAACTTCCCAACTAACTATAATATTTGTTATTTAGTAACTATTAACTAATTTATAAATAAAAATTCAAATAATTGATTTCGCATGTCTATAATCAAATATGCATTATATTAAAATATTAATTTCTAAACAATGTTATAAATTGACATAAAGGTCTAAGATGTTGATAACGCTTTAGATTTAAGACATAATGCCAAAAAAAACAAAAAAAAAACTGTAAAATCAATGTCACCATATTCATCCCTGCAAATTAAAAATGGTTAGTACCCTTAATAAAGTCATAATTGACCTTACGTACCCGTAATTGTCTTCTAAATTTTCTTTGCGGAAAAGTTAAACTTGACTTGACCTTACAGACACATAATGTCTTCTCAATTTTCTTTGCAAATAAGTTAAACTCAACTTGAGTTTACATAGCCACAAAAAATCAAATTGCATCGCGTTGATATTTTTGACCTTTCCTTTCCTATATCAATTTCATATCGTTTGTCTTGAATTTATTTTTATGAACACCTATGTTTCCGACTTCTTGCTTTACCGGCAGGGTGGGTTCGTTCAATAGCTCACAATTTGGCGATGGATGCAAAGTAGGTAAAATCCTGGTAAAGCCTTCCTTTTGCAGTTGTTGTGTTTATTGAATTGAACAGTTATGTTGCCGCAGTCCACGCAAGTTAATTTATTTTAGTTTTGAATCTTTGAAGATTATTTAGTTAAGCCTGGTAGTTTTGTATTTTAAGTTTGTAAAGGACACATCAAAATTTGACAATTTTTTTTTGGCTTCTTATGTAAATTAAGTGTTTATAGCTATTGGTATAGCATTTGGATAGTTACGATGAACGTTGTGGGATTCAAATTTTAGATATTGCTCCTATATTTGATTGTGTTTCAATTCTTTCACGAAGATTTCCGATTATACTATGTGATCCATCAACAAAATGTAAAAGAGTGTCGGGAGATGTCGAATGTAAAAGAATGTCAAAGGGGATTCACTATGCATATAAGAATTGAAAAGTGGCCATTTTGAGTTTACATTCCATGCATATTCCTTATTCCCCCAATCCCCCAATTAGTATTTGCTTTGACCATCTCAACATTTGTACAATTGATTCAATATATACATAAATGCCCTTAAAATTATTTAAGCATGCATGCTAATTGGACCCCTTCTCCTACTCATGAAAATATATATAATCTATACATTATCTCAAGATCACTAAATCGTATTATCTTCAAATTCTTAATAATTTTTTTAAATACTAGTATTTTTCATTTGATTCTTGTATGTGTTTTAGATACTCATTATGAAGATACACTTACTAATGGTGCAATATTTTATTATTAAGAAGAGCTAGAAAGCCACATAGGAAGGTCTTACTTGCCGATAGTAGGTTGTTTATCATTTTCACATCCTCTAAAATGGTTGGTTTAGGCATCATTTCAATAGTTTTAGGTGATGACAATCTTGTTGTAGTGGGAAGACCTATAGATGAGACAAATGTCAATTGTCTATCAATTAATTAGTATTTTTTGTTAGATAACTGAGAGGGGGGTGAATCAGTTAAATGTAGTTATCCTACAGTCCCAAACTCCCAAATGTATAAACTCAAAACTTTTCAATCAAAAAACCAACTCAGTAAGGTAGCAACCACAATCTTTCTAATCATTTATCGAATACTAGTAAAATTAATACCGTGTTTATTGATTAATCCAAATATGAAATGTGTAAAGTAAAACAATAATCCAATCACATCAAATAACACATGACACAAGGATTTAACATGGAAAAACCATCTGGGATCGGCAACCCAAAATATTTCACTTTTCTAAAGTGAACTCAGTTAGGAGCCAACCCTGTTAAAGGTTACAATGCACACTATAAGGTGTGACCCGGTTAAAGGATTTATCACTAACAATTAACTCTTGACCAACATTCACTATGGGGTCAACAAGAAATCCTTCAAACATTCACTGAATGTCATAGTAAAAAATAAGACTGTTAAGTCCGCTCGGTTAAGAAATTTTTCTGTAACAATGGTTAAACTAATACAATAATGATCTGATTCAAATACAATAATTATATGATTCAAATACAACTAATATTGTAGATTTTCATATCTATGCTAATCTCATAGTACCTCCTCTGATCAATAATGACTTCAATCCTTCACCATATTCAGCTCATTCCACTCAATTGATAGTTCTCTATCGCTTAGTAATGTCTGCACTTTTGCTTGGTTCTATCTATAACCTGTTTGATTAGTGGTGCATGAAAAACTTCCTTCCATGCAAATTCTCATGCAGATTCAATAAGCTCTAGCATCAACAATGAATCTCATGTCTCTGTAAATAGACGTGAAAATCATTTTCATCTCATCCATTAGATTTTGCATCTTAATCTCCACCGCTCATTTTTTTGCTTCAAGCTTCCTCGGTAGATGTGTCAATAACACGTTTCAATCTCTTCTATACGATCAATCTTTAATTTTTTCAGCCGTCAGATCCTTATAAAAAACTTTATCTTTTACCTCTAAATCATAAGCAACTTGTCAGCTCATCAATTCAGTTGGCTATTATAAACTTTATTGTTTATTCTTTTCTCGATCAATACCAAAATGCGTCGGTGAATACTAACTCAGTTATTACTGTCACTCAATATACAAAACACTGACTCAGTGTATACTGACATCTTCAATTACTGACCACATTAATTTGTTCAGTTTTGAACTTTAATGTATAACAAGTTCATGTAATACAATCAAGTCAACAATATGATGCCATAGACTCATCAATTAGTTACCCAATGTATACCTTAGTCATATCTTTCACATCCATCTATTCTCATGTAGATATTTCATTCCTTTATCATTTTGTTCCTTCAGATGTTGTAACTATCATGATAAGTATAGTCAAGATTAGTGGACATCAATGACAAAGCATTGATTGATTTAATTGCCTTACATAACACTCAGTAATTCGGTGATCTCCAATCATTGTCTTTGACTTGACCATTCAGTTCATCAATGTATTCAATTAGTTGTAGACTATCATTTTCATACAATCATATATGCCATACTTTAAATTATTCTTGAACTTAAAATATTTATTAATATTTTTTTATTATATTGAGGAATGCCCATTACAATTCAATTACTAAACTAAAATTATAAATGAAAAATATTTATTAATGTTGTAGGTGAATAATATTTTAATCTAACTTATATAAATAAATAATATGATAAATGATTAAAGTTTAATTTTACAACAATTTTTTGGCATGCCCACCTTTCATAACAACAGTATAAAAAAATATTTTTCAAAGATATATGTACCAATAAATGATTAGATAGCTTACTAATTAAAATTTTTCATAAAATGCTAGTTATTATATTTTATGACTTAACTCTTCACATCAATATATATAATATTTAGAATAATGCTTTTATTTATAATAGTAAATTAACTATATTTTTAATTTTACTTCTAATAAATAAATAAATGAAATGTTATGAATTTTCAATACCCAACTTCACTTTATTTTTGTGAAATACAATCTTATTCAATTATAAAAATGCAATGCCATTGTCTAGATTCCAACACCACTCTTTCCCACATTTTCACTTTTAGATTCAATTTCATATCGTGATTTGTTGAAGTCAGTATACATTGATAAAAAAAATTTAAAAAAATTATTAGCCAATATTGTTATAATTCCTTACACATTAATTTAAAAATTTTAGCTTGAGGAGAGAAAATGAAAATCTTGTAATGTAGTTGCATTAATACATCTATGCTCTAATAACAAAAATTGATATAGTTCCAACATATTTTATCCATAGACATTAGCATATTCAACACAATCAACACGTTACTTATTTGTCTATAAAATTTGGAGTAAAAATTTCAATTCTTCGTGTTATGGACTTTGTGTCATTATTTTTATCTAATCTCAAATAGACTTTTATAAGAAAAAAAATTTAAAAAATTATTCATTTATAAAAATAAGTATAATTGAACAAATAATAATTTGCTTATGATAACCTAATAAAAATTTACTACTTGTCAATGAAACAAATAAACAATGTTCATTATTCTTTTAAAGGTTTGACCAATCTTTTGAAATAAATTTATACAATTGATAATGATAAACACATATATTAAAAATTATTTAGAATTTTTATTTATGATAATTATGATTATATACTACTTTTTATCTAAAAAAGTTCAATATTATGTAAAAAAATTCAACCAATAAAAAGTAGATGAAGTTAATTTACTAAAAACATTAGAAAATGATATGAAAGAATTTGTTTCTTTGCCCCAATAAACTTAAATTAATTTTTTAGAAGGTAGTAAATCTTAAAAGGGTTTTAATTTTTTAAATACATTATAATTTATATACTTGTTTGTCAAACAATGCGCTTGTAAATAAAAAATTAAATTTCTTTGCAATGATTAAAGCTAGAAGCAAGTTATAAGTTTTGCCATACCTTTTTATAATGATTGTCCTTAAAATAGTTCGGCACAACGAGTGGTTTTTTTGTCTTCTAGTGGACTATTTTCGCACCTTTATGAGGTTGGATGATCAAGATCATTAATATTCCTATTACTCCTTAATACATGTCACGAGGTATCTTTTACATGTATAACATAGATTATAACTTTAGTCCGTGACATTGAAAACCATTGACTAAAACAAAGGCCTTGACTTGGTTTGAAAATATTTTTTGCAAGATGCACGGTACACCTATGGCTTTTGAAATTCTTAACTACATAGATGTGACTTATATATTTTTTAGTATTACATAATCTTCTAAAATATATTGCTAATATGTCACTTATAAAACAATACTCATAATTAATATATATATATAGAATGTAAACAACAAAATATATTTATCAGTTATAATGTTATAAATTGGGTTTGAGTGATACAACTAAAGCTATTATGGAGGAGTAATATTTTTTTCTTTTCAGCATAATAATTTTGGTTGCAAGTAGTTTTTTGTTTTGTGAACAGAATTGGAAGACTTTTCTGTCATCAACTTTTTATTCTGGCTTTTTCCTCCATTTCTCTCAGGACGAG
Organism: Chamaecyparis obtusa; assembly: GCA_027943335.1. NCBI lineage: Eukaryota > Viridiplantae > Streptophyta > Pinopsida > Cupressales > Cupressaceae > Chamaecyparis > Chamaecyparis obtusa. Next base: position 70,885 of record BSBK01008150.1, read on the forward strand.
GAGATCAGGTTTGGTTCCATCTCTCCGACATGAATTGTGACATAATTTTACTTCTCATACTTGTTAAAGATGTATTTTCCCTTTAGGGGCTTATGATGTATTCTTTCTTAAGGGACTATGAGCTAAATTGCTCAAACTTTTGGGCGAATCTGATTGTAACGAGCTAAGGGTAGAGGGGAGGCTTCTATTTTGTACTTTGATCTCTTTACCTCAGACAATTGAATTATTTGTCGGAAATGATTAGAGTTTTTCTTCCTGGTTATTTTATCTGGGAGCTCTTTTTTGAACCAATATAAAAAAATTTATATAATATAATATATTATGTGGCACTGCCACCTTTCTTAAAGAAAAAAATTAAGATATGTAAAAATAATTAAATGAAAAAATATAAAACCACTTTATGAAATGCTAGATCCTTTAGCTATTAAAAAATAATGATGGATCCTAAAAAAGTCAAAACTAACCTTACCTACTCCTAATGTATTTTTAATGTAATGCATATTTTTCTCTCTCTATGTTAAATTGTATCTGTGAATTTACCTTTTTACATATGTTAAACTTGAGGAGACTAGTTTTTTATGTAATGCACATCTATGAACCCTTTAACAAGCACTGTAAAGAACACATTAAATTGTGTTGATGGAGAGCTCAAAGAAAGAGTGTTATTTTTTATGAAATTGTAGAATTCATTAAACTGTGCTAGGGGAGAGGAGCCAATAAGTGTATGGGGTCCAAAATGTGTGATATTAGTTTAGCTGATAGGGGCCCACTTGTTAGCACCTAGACCTCATTACATGTCAACAATGATTTGAAAAGTCAAACAAAAAAGAACCATTTCTTGATATATTTCAAAATGCATCATATAAAGAAAAGTTTTGCATTTTATAAATGCACCAAATAAATTTTTAGGACCATTTCCTATTGAACAAGAAGCTTGTAATTATCATTGATAGGTTCTTACATGAGTTAAAGTGGGTTTCTAAGTACAAAAGAGCCAACTATTCTACCTACAATACAAATCATGTCTAATAAATTACATGCCAATATTAAACCCTTAAATGAGGATCTCCACCTCAACCACAATGCACAATACAATAAAAAAATTATAACATGGATAAACATTGACCCAAAACATGTTGACAGTTTCCACCTCATTGCAACTACTTAGTCTTATATTGCCTGCATAGATGTTACCACCCTAAACACTTAGACAAGACCCCATCCCATCATTCCAGACAAAATGTATCTTCAATCCTCCTTAAGTGCACATGTTTTGGTCACTTCAACAATAAACCACCTGCATATTTAAAATCATTTTGTGTAAAACCACCAAAAAGTATTAAAGACCAATCAAATCTTAATCCAAAGTAGCCATTGGATGATTTTTTTCTAGTAAAGCTTCAAATTCAAAATTCAAATTTGGAAGAGTGCACAAATTAAAGACAAGTAGACTTCAAACCATCTTATTCATCCCATTCAACACCCAATTAAGAGAACAAAGAAAGAAGAGTGTATAATGTAGAAAGAATTGAAGCTATTTTTCCAGGTATGTATATGTGTATTACTGGTTTATGTTATTTATATATTTCCTTTACTATTCAATTCATTTCCATGTACCTATCCATTCTACTATTTCCTTCATGTTCATTTCTTTTTCAATTTTCCATACCATTAATTTTTTCTCACACCCTCATATTTTTCTGGTTGTTTCTACTATTTCATTCATGTTCATTTCACTTAAATTTTTGTAAGCATCCATGTTTCTATCCTTTCTACTATCTTGTTCATGTTCATTTCACTTACAATGTTTTGCACCTCCATGTTTCTATTCTTTCTACCATTCCATTCAAGTTCATTTCTCTTAAAGTTTCATTCATGTTCATTTTGGTTACAATTTTTTAAAGGAGCAAAAAGAAACTAGACAACAAAGAATTGAAGAGAATTTTATAGGTATTTATGTGTTCATTACTTATCTCTTATTTTCCTATATTTTCCCTCCTATTCAAAACTCCTTTCTATTATTTTCCTCATGGTCATTTCACTTATAGTTTTATATACCCTTATTTCTAGTTTTCCCTTCATGTTCATTTTAGTTGTACATTTGTATACCCTTATTGTTTAAGATCCTCATAGTTTGTTTCTATCTTTTGAAATGCATTTTTCTTTCACTATAATATTCTTTCTATATTCACCTTTGTATTTAACTAATATCCTAGTATCTATTCTTTCTACAGTTTCCTTCTTGTTCATTTCATGTTCTATTTTCTATACCCTTGTTATTTCACATCCTAATTGTTTGTTTTGATTCCTTGACATTCAATCCATTTTCAAATTTTTAAGTACTATATTTTCATTTACACTTATCTATCTTATCTATGATTTCTACTATCTATTGTTTCCTTTATGTTTATATACATATATGTATATGTATATGTATGTGTGTGTGTGTGTGTGTGTGTGTGTGTGTGTGTATTTATATATATGTATATGTATGTATATATATGTATATGTATGTATGTGTATGTATATATATATCACATACTATTTTGTATTATTTCCTTCGTGTTCATTTAATTTCTAGTTTTCCTATCATTCACTTTTCATTTCACATCCTCATGGTATCTTCTCACAAGACATGTAATGTTAGGCATTATGTAGATGACACTAGATTTTTCATGTCTAGAATTATGTAGAAGGAACCTAAACTAGCTACCCCACCTCACCGAATTGACCTGAAAAGTTTTGATAATGACTCACTACCAATCTAATTGTTAGGTTTTTTCATGTCTTACTAATTCTCCTCCCTACTCTAACTCTACACCTTATTAATAGACAACTATCCATGAAAGTAAGAAAACAACATGTCCATGCATTTGTCAAATGATAATAAAACCAAACAAGGGAATTGTAACTCCTATATTCAAGCATCACATAAACATTAAACTAGATTATCAGATAATTGTAAAATGCAAAAAATTTTGTCATTCAAGCATCTATGTTGACATTCTTCACCAAGCATCACTCTATAAAATTATTCCATGGTTAGTTGATTCCATTTCATAGGTACACATTATGCCCTCTACTACAATTTTGATTTCACAATTTAAAACACATATTGTTCTTATTGTATTACATATTTTAGTATCACATTGATCAACTATTTCATTGTTTGTGTTATCCTAATTTTCATATGCATGCAAATTTGGCTTATTTCCATCCCCAAGTCTCTATTTTTCCCCTACCAAGCATCCCTGAAATTTTCATGAATTTATCTCTTGTTTCCTAGTCTTCGCAATTTGTTTCATTCCCTAGTCTGGAGGTCAAATATTTGAAAAAGTAGCCATTGTAGGCTTAAAACCTTGAAAACCCTAAGCCTTCTTTCTATTTTGATGTTACTTTATTGGCAACTTAAAGGCCCCATTTCCCATGTGCATATTTTCTTCCTTCAGTCGCCAGTGCTTCTATTCTTCTGGCGGTTACCTTTTCCTTTTGGCGAACTAGCGACTGCAATATTTCTCTTAATCGCAAGATAAATTGGTGGTGTTCTAAAACCTTTAGCGATTGGGTGAATAGTGTTCGCGGGATCTCAGAATAAGATAGTGAAGCACCTAAACATTCAGTGACTGGGCGAATTTCCTTTGGTCACGTAGTCGCTAAATCTTTCAGCGGTCTTTTGTGTGGGGTCCCAAAAGAGAAGATCAACGGCTATGGTGAATTTGCATTGGATCTATGAGAGGCTCGCGATCTTGCGACAGCCGCCGATCTTTCCTTTTTCTCAACACTTCATGCTTTTGTGGGTCTGATGCAACCTCATCCTATGTGGAGGCTTCTGATTGGTCAAGAGAAGTGATGTGGAGGATGTGTCAATGGGGCCTATTTTAACTAGGATCTACAACTGTCTCATGATCTGAAGGAATCTATCGGTGCCCTGTGAATTGAGACAGTCATCCGATTAGATGCTGAGGTTTCTCAGTGGGTCCACTGCCAGTGTGCGTAGCTGGCATATTCTGATTGGTCCACATGCTAATGAGTCATTTCTTGTCAGTGGGGCCAGGTTCTTTCAATGGTCAGAAGTTCTAACAGTCGGCAAAAGATCGACGGCTATCATATCTTCGCAAGGGTTGTGTCAGAGGTATGAGATTTTCAAACAACTGTCGATCTTGCTTTTGTCAGGGGTTCGTCAATGGGTCCTCATTCACTGATGTGCTTGAGTGTGATTGGTTGATGTGTGCTGATGAGGAGTTCCAAGTGGACCGATGTGTCAGTAGGGTCACGGTTTAATGCAGATCTATGGCAGGCATATGATCTAAAGGAATATTCAGTGGTCATGAGACCATGCACCCACTGTTAGATTGCAATCTGTTTGCAGTGGGTCCATTGTCAGAAAGGTTGTCAAGGTGGTTGTTGATGGAGCAGCTGGAACAAATAGAAAGGTGACATGTGGTAGCTTGGGCCCAGGGTTAGTTAAAAAATTATGTGAATTAGTGACTAAAGGGGTTTCTCATGTTCGCTTGATTTAACCAAGGGTCAATGAAAGACTTAGCGATTCAGTGAAATGCCTTGTTCGCTGAATCTCTTAACCAGATCGGGATAAAGAGATGGATTTCACAAATATAAAAGGGTCTTTAGTTGTGTGGTCACTGAATGACTTAAAGGAAGAAGGGCTCGAGGTGGGTCCAAATACGCTGACATGTCAATCTGCTCATTTCTCATTGGCCGTCCACTTCAACTGTGTTTTTGACTTGTTAGAAGGGTTTAAAGTTGTTGTCTCAATACATCATGGCCATTCATCTGCGGGGAAGGGTTTCTTATCAATGATCACATTTTAAAATGACCAAGCTAGCCATTAAATATTTAAATTCAAATTTCCTGTGAAGGTTTTGCTAGGGTTTTGCATTCTTTCAGCCATGCACGATGTTGGTTAGCCCAAGAATTAAATTCTCAGGATGTTTATGGTTGAGAGGGTGATGGAGTTGACTGTTGGCTAGCATTGCAAGGTACTATGCCGCGTTTTCACACTAGGAGATTCTAGAAAGACTTGGTGCCACCTTTTGAATGGTACTATTATCCAGGGAATTATGATCAGATTGTGAGCCTTCATGGCTTAGTGGAGTTGCAGGTGGGTAGATGAGTCGAGGTTGTTGTGTCTATAGGTGAATTCAGTTTAGAAGGATCAACACGTAAAGAGATTTGATCTGATTGCTGATATTCTCAGAATTTGGTGATAGCTCATTAGTACCTTTAGGGTTTGGTTATTGAATTGTAAAACTATGTAACCCCTAGTTAGGTCTTTTTTGACTCCTGCTTGCATACAATTGAGTATGTATATATTGTATTTTTAGAGCCTTACTACTCAGAGTTCACATTTTGTAAAAAGAAAAAATATCTTTTCTTAGAAGGCTATCTGAGACATTTTTTCTGTCCTCTGGTTTTCTACATTCTGTAACCTCCTATTGAAAATTCAAATATTGAAGGTGTTTTTGTGACATTCTTCATGTCCCTATGACTTCTTGTGTGGGTAATTTATTAATGAATTCAGTATTTACATCCTTCTTAGTGATATCTTAGGATTCTTGATCCCTCTTTCTTTTTGCAATTTTGTGTATCATTGTGGATGATTTGATGTGAGTGCTTTTGTAGGTATACTTCAACCCCTTAAATATCTTGTCTCATTCCTATACCTAGTTGCAGAGGTGAATTTTTGTTTGCAGGTCATAGATTGTTGCCTAATCCAGAGAGTGTTATTGTTTGTGAAAGAATCTCTCTTTCCCTGAATACCCTCTTTTATTTGCAGACCCCTTCAATGAAACACTTATGCAAGCCTATTCAGTAAGTTGTGATCTCCTAGACCTAAGTTTGTTGATTGAATCCATCTTTTATGCTACAATTCATACCATCATTTTGGTGCATCACCTAGTAGGTAGTTTTCTTTCAGTCATTTCCCTTTCTAAGCATTCTTTCTATCCCTTTCCCTCAAAAGATTTACTTTCATGTCTAGAAGAAAATTAAGGTGATTATCCAAGAGGAACTAGCCTAGAACCTGGAGGTCTCATCTTAGTTAGCATAGGTCCCACACCTAGAGATGATTCCCATGTTATACTAGGTTATCAAGACTATGAGAGCTTGAAACAAGGGTGCAAACTTGATGTATAACAATTCTGGCATGCTCGGTGGGACAAAAGATCAGATTAATGTTCAAAGGTGTTCCTATTGGTTCATCTACAAAAGGATCAGAGAAGTTCAGTATACAAGAACTATCAGTATAGGCTCAAGCTCAAGTACACCCCACCTTTGTGCCAGTGTATAATAATTTTGGCATACCCGGTGGGACAAAAGATTAGATTAATGTTCAAAGGTGTTCCTATTGGTTCATCTGCAAAAGGATCAAAGAAGTTTAGTATACAAGGAATATCAGTATAGGCTCAAGCTCAAGTACACCCCACCTTGGTGCCAGTGTATAACAATTCTGGCATGCCCGGTGGGACAGTAAAAGAATCAGATTCATGTTGAAGATTATGTTATCTCTGATATACAGATTGCATAATATAGGGTTTTATAAGTTTTTTTGATCAAGTATATCTGGTGACTCCACTGATATCAAAGATCTAGGCCAACCTTGTTCAAGGTTTATGAGAAAGATTGAGACGAGGAGCTCAAAGCCCACTAGATTTTCAGAGTTGCCCTAAAAAAGAAGTCATAAAGGTAGGTCAACTCAAAGAACATCCCCTACAAGGAGAGTTCAGTCTACACCTCCTGATACCTCAGAAGGGAGACCTTTTTCCTTTCATTCCAGAAGAAGAGGTAGGTCTCTAACTAGAGATCTAGAAGAGGATTCAAATCCAACATCAAATACAACTCATATACTTGTTAATCTTTAGATTCCAACTCCTATAATGGCTAGGCAGTTTTCCTTTGCACCATTCAACCAAGGAAGTCCATTGGCCTTTTCTCAAAATCATGATGTGCCCTTGGTGGAACTAAAGAGTATACTTGATTTCACTGGTGAAGGGAAGACAACTGCTTTTGAGCACATAAGAGATGTGACCACCATCTATAGCATACACAACATAACTCAAGAGGATGTGGCCAAAAAATTATTAGCAGCCTCTCTAAAAGGTAAGGCTCTTGAATGGTTTAGGACTCTAACTATTGGTTCCATTACTTCATTGGATGAGCTAGGAGATGCATTGAGTAAGTATTTTGAGGATAAATCAGATAACTTGTCTCTAGTTGAGTAGTTAACAACTATCAAGAGAGACCCTCAAGAGCAAATGACAGATTACAATAGTAGATTACTTAAGACGTGAAATAGAATTCCAGTCTCAGTAAGGCCATCAACTGACCATGCTTTCCTATATTACTTGCAAAGTTTGAATGGTCAAATTTCTATCATGATCCAGTCTATGGGTGGTAGTTCTTTACCCCAAGCCTTTAACATAGCTGTCAGGGCCGAAAATTGTTTAATCCAAGCAAGCATGATACAAAGAAGGCCTCCTATGCCTATTTTTCCTAGCCTTCAACTCATTGCACCTACACAAGTACCCCCATTTACCCCTATTCCTACTATATTGGCACCCCAAGCCAGTACCAGTGGTCAAGAGCTAACAACAAGTTTTTCTCAAGAGCTGCAAGAGATAAAGAATAGTCAAGAAAGCAGTAAGCAAGAAATGAAAAATTTGTTGCAGACCTTGACTAAAGAGGTCACAAATTTGAAGAAACAAGGTCAAGGAATCAGTCTACCCTTTCAGACACAAGGCCAAGGTCCTAATCAGCAATATCAAAATCAAGGGCAACCTTATCAACAAAATAGGCTACCATACCAAGGAGGCTATCAAGGAAAAAGGCAAAGTTTTAACCAAAGACCATTCCAACCATGTAACCCTGCACCTCTACATTCTGCAAATCCAGTTAGGGATATGGTTCCTAGTCAAAATAATATGGCCATGGATAATGAATGGTGTTTTCCTTGTAATCAGCCTCATAATCAGGCTACATGTTCAAATGGATGGATGAACCAAGCTTTAATGGTTCAAAATGCCTCCCAAGCCCAATCAGAGGCTTCATCCAGTGGATCAGTTCCTCAATAAGAACCACAAGAAAATGAGACTGCTCTCTTTAATTGGGAGCAGCCAGACTTCAATGGAGTCAATGATGAAGTTGCTTTTTTTGCTTATACAAGAGCAAAAAGAAGAGCTCAAGACATGGAAAGAGCAAATTCTGGTACTAAGGCCACTACATCTGCAGAGCCACCGCAACAAGCTAATCCCATCACACCTAAGGAGGTTCCTGTCATCACAATAAAAGAAGGCCAACATTCCAAAGAAGTGGAGCCCATCATAGTGAAAGCACAATAGAGAGTACACACTATGACACCTTTTAATATTGGAGACAACATGAAGAAGGTGAATGTCACCATGTCCATGTGGGACTCTCTGGCTCTTCTAGGACAACCTAAAATTTTGAAGAAGGCCATGACAGAAGTAGCAACTCCTCAACTTGCAAAAGAAGTTGCAAAGCTAGTGTTGGTTAACACTGATCAAGAAAAGGAAGCTCCAAGTAGCAACTCCAAGGCCAATGCCACACAAGGTAGGAAATCAAAGCCACTCCCCTTTTATGTATCTTTAATCATTGGAAAATATTTAGTACATAATTGTATAGTAGACAATGGAGCTACTAGCACTGTAATGCTTAAGAAAGTAGCTAACCAATTAGGACTGAAATATGAACCCTTTCAAAAGAAGGTTACACAACTTGATGGATCCTCAGTCAATACTATAGGTGTGGCCAAGGATACCAGTCTAATCCTGTATGCTAGTCCTAATTTTTCAATCCTCCTTGATATATATATCATAGATCTCCTTGCATTATTTTCTATATGTCTATCAAGGGAGTTTACAGCAAAGATAGGAGGTTACCTATCTTCTAACTCATCTCACATGTTACTTCATACAAGATATGGTACCAGGGTCACCATCAAGTCAAAACCATTGGCAGCACACCATATAGAGCCTTATGTGTCCAATACCATCAATGTAAATTGCCCTATATTTGATGATAGTGACTTCCAAAACACTAGTGAAGCAAGCACAAAGGTAGGAAGTATCCTTGATATTTTACTAGATGAAAGAGATTTAGAGGCCCAAGAAAATCTAATTTGGGATTTTGGTTTGGGAAGTTATCTAATAGAAGAAAGTGGATCCATAGAGCCAAGCCTTTTCAAGGAGGACACTGATTCAGAGGATCAGAGCAATCAGGTTTGGGAACTATTTTTTGATGGAGCTAGAAGTAGACATGGTTCTAGTGGTGGTGCTATGTTAGTGTCCCCAAAAGGAGAAAAGTATTATACTGCCTTTAGATTCAGTTTCTCTTGCACTAGCAACATTGCAAAGTATGAAAGTCTAGTCAATGGACTAGAGTGGGCTAGAAAAAGAGGGCTTAAGGCCTTAAAAGTTTATGGTGACAGTGATTTAGTTGTCAGCCAAGTAAGAGGGATAAGTGCAACCAAAAATGATGTCATGAAGGCATACAAACATAGAGTTTGGGATGCAATTGAAGATTTTTGTGCTTTCAATATTGTTGCTATCCCTAGGAAACTAAATCAAAATGCAAATAGGTTAGCTGTTGTTGGATCTTAGTATGAAATTCCAAATAGCATTTCAAAAGAAATGAATCAACAGCATATCAAAGTGATTGTTAGACCCTCTATTCCTGATAACAATGTCAATTGGCAGGTGTTTGACAACAATGAACAGATTCTGCAGTTCTTGTTTGAAGAAGATATTTTTTCAAAACACAATCAAGATAGGCTATCACAAAACTATAGTGATCAAGTGATACAACTCAAGTCCATTAAGATTCCTAGAGGTCTTGTTAAATTGGGGACTATATTCAACAAGGATGATGAAGTCAAGAAAAATAAAGCTAGCCTGGTAGTCCAACAAGAACATTGTGTTGAATTAGAGTTGGAACCATGTAAGAGCCTACAATTTGGAAAAGTGAACACTGAATTGGAGAAGCAAGCTTACACTCAGTTATTCAAAGAATTCAGTGATATATTTGCATGGAAATATGAAGACCTCAAAGGTTTTGATCCTACCCTTGCTCAGCACACTATTGAATTAGAACCTTATGCCAAACCAGTGAGGCAGAAGCAAAGGCCTGTTAATCCCAAGCTTGAGCCACTTATGCATAAAGAAGTACTCAAACTAATAGAAAGTGGTATCATCTACCCCATCAAGCATACTAGTTGGATTTCCAACCTTGTTCGTATTAGGAAGAAGAATGGGAGCTGAGGTTATGCATTGACTTTAGGGATCTTAACAGGGCCTCTCTAAAGGACCGCCATCCACTACCCTCCATGGAACAAATCTTACAATGTGTCTCTGGATCTAAGAGATTTTCATTATTGGATGGCTATTTAGGATACAATCAGATCTTAGTAAATGAAGAGGATCAATATAAGACTGCATTTACAACCAAGTGGGGAACCATGGCTTATCAAAAGATGCCCTTTGGTTTGTCAAATGCAAGTGCTACATTTCAAAATGCAATGGATATGGCCTTTAAGAACCTAATGTACAAGTTTGTGTTTGTCTACTTGGATTACATAGCTATCTATTCAAAGCATGCATTAGATCACATCAAACATTTGAGGTAGATCTTTGAAAGGTGTAGAGAGTTTGGCATATCTCTTAATCCCAAAAAATGTGTGTTTGTAGTTCATGAAGGAAAACTATTGGGATATGTAGTATCCAAAGAAGGAATTACAATGGATCCTAAGATAATTGCAACTATCCTAGAGCTACCCCTACCACATCACAAGAAAGGTCTCCAATATTTCATAAGAAAGATTAATTTTGTTAGGAGGTTCTTGCCTAACATTGCAGATTTACTCAAGTGTTTGACAACTATGCTAAAGAAGAGTTCAACTTTCAGCTAGACTAAAGAAGGGAAAGCCAATTTCCAGGCTATCAAAGAGGCCTTAATAGAAGCCCCTACTCTCCTAAACCCAAATTTTAATAAGGATTTTATCCTTTATTCTTATGGAGGTCATGATGCTATATCTGCAATGCTGACTCAAGAAAATTCTGAAGGATTGGAGCAGCCTATTGCTTTCTTTAGCAAAGGTTTAGAGAAGTATGAACAGAGATACTCTTTTGTAGAAACACATGTACTTGTTTTGGTGAAGAGCCTTAAAAAGTTTAGATATTTGTTGACCCATAGCAAGGTACACTTAAAATTTACTCATCCATGTGTCAAAGAGTTTTTGCTTTCCAAAGACCTAAATGAGAAAAGAGCTAGTTGGATCACCAAGGTGATGGAATATGACATAAATATTCAAACTACCAAGCTAGTTAGAGGAAGAGGTCTTTGTGAGCATTTGGAATCAGATGAAAGTTCAAAGAAATTAGAGAAAATGGATGCATCTCTAGTGGTGCATTCTACAGAAGAACAAGCCAAGGAAACAAGCCGGTTGCCTAATATGATCAATTACTTGGAGATAGGACAATGTCCTACACATTTGGATTCAGCAAAAGAAGGTATTATAGATTGCAATCTGTTCCTTTTGTGCTAATAAATGAGGTTCTTTTTAGAAAGGATCACAATGGTGTCCTTTTAAGATGCATAGATTTAGAAAAGATAGCTGATGTCCTATTTGAGTTTCATGATGGACCTTCTGGAGGTCACTTTTCTCCTAGGACTACTACTTTTAAAATCATGAGGGCTGGATACTATTGGCCATCTATCATTAAGGATAGTCATGATTATGTGAGAAAATGCATCAAGTGTGCTATGTTTGTAGGAAAAGAAAGGCTTGCAACCTTAGCCCTACAACCAGTCAGAACAGAACAACTCTTCATGAAGTGGGGTATAGACTTCATTGGTATGATCAATCCTCCATCTAGTGCAGGCCATAAATGGATAATCACTGCAACAGATTACTTCACAAGATGGACAGAAGCAATTTCTTTAAAAGAATCAAATGAGAGTGTTGTCCTAAGCTTTTATGATGATATAATTCATAGATTTGTCACTCCATATTCCATAATATCAGATAATGCATTATCATTCACAGGCCTCAAATTCTTAGAGTGGGTAGTAAAAAATGGCATCTATCTAAATACCAGTTCTAATTACTACCCCCAAGGCAATGGCTTGGCATAATCCACCAATAAGAACTTGATTAGGATAATCAAGAAGACTCTTCAAGACAATCAGAGGGATTGGCATACTAAAATGAGGTCTACCTTGTGGTTAGACAGGATTACCCCAAAGAAGATCATTGGGAATTCTCCTTATGTGCTAGTATATGGTAGAGAGGCCAAGTTATCCATTTTAGCTGAATTGCTAGCTCTGGACTTGGCTACTTAGTATGTCCTATTTGAAGAAGGATACCCCTTACAGATCAGATATACTCAGTTGATGGAATTGGAAGAGATCAAAGACAAATCAATGCAGAACATGGAATTTCATCAGATTCAAACAAAGAAGAGTTTTGATAAAAGAGCTAGGGTCAGGAATTTCAAAGTTGGAGATGTAGTCCTCAAATGGGATGAGTTCAGATCAAGGCCTGGCAGAGATACAAAGTTTGATTCATTTTGGGGTGGACCATTTTCTATAATAGAGTGCAAGGGATCCAATGCTTTCCAACTATCAAATCTTGAAGGAGTTGCCTTGCCAATCTCAGTAAATGGATTCCACTTGAAGCCCTACTTTGAGGTTAATCCCTCTTTGTAGATTCTTGTAATTATTTGTTTTTTATTCTTCCCTTCCCTATTTTCTAGGTTAGTTTCCTACCTTCCAAGAAGTGCCTATGCACAAGTTTGTCTCTGTCAAAGTTTTGTGTTCCTGGAATGACCCCATGCCCAATGGATTGTTTATAGGCCACTGATCTATGTCTAGCAGGCTGACATACAGCAGAAATCACCAAAATGTTACCCTAATTTTCATACGCATGCAAATTTGGCTTATTTCCATCCCCATGTCTCTTTTTTTCCCCTGCCAAGCATCCCTAAAATTTTCATGAATTTATCTCTTGTTTCCTAGTCTCTGCAATTTGTCTCATTCCCTGGTCTGTAGGTCAAATATTTGAAAAAGTAGCCGTTGTAGGCTTAAAACCCTAAAAACCCTAAGCCTTCTTTCTATTTTGATGTTACTTTATCAGCAACTTAAAGGTCCCATTTCCCATGTGCATATTTTCTTCCTTCGGTCACCAATTCTTCTATTCTTCCGGTGGTTACCTTTTCCTTTCGGCGAACTAGCGACTGTAGTATTTCTCTTAATCGCAAGATAAATTGGTGGTGTTCTAAAACATTTAGCGATTGGGTGAATAGTGTTTGCGGGATCTCAGAATAAGATAGTGAAGCGCCTAAACATTCAGTCACTGGGAAAATTTCCTTTGGTCGAATAGCCACTAAATCTTTCGGTGGTCTTTTGTGTGGGGTCCCAAAAGAGAAGATCAACGGCTGTCATGAATTTGCATTGGATCTATGAGAGGCTCCTGATCTTGCGACAGCCGCCGATCTTCTCTTTTTCTCAATGCTTCATGCTTTTGTGGGTCCGATGCCATGTCATCCTATGTGGAGGCTTCTAATTGGTCAAGAGTAGTGATGTGAAGGATGTGTGAGTGGGGCTTGTTTTAACTAGGATCTATAGCTGTCTCATGATCTTAAGGAATCTGTCAATGCCATGCGATCTTGAGACATCCATCCGATTAGATGTCAAGGTTTCTCAGTGGGTCCACTGCCAGTATGTGTAGGTGGCATATTCTGATTGGTCCACATGCTAATGAGTCATTTCTTGTCAGTGGGGCTGGGTTCATTCGGCAGTCAGAAGTTTTGATAGTCGACAAAAGATCGACGGCTATCATATCTTCACAAGGGTTGTGTCAGAGGTATGAGATTTTCAAACAACCATCAATCTTTCTTTTTGTCAAGGGTTCATCAGTGGGTCCTTTTTCACTAATGTACTTGAGTGTGATTGGTTGTCGCATGCTGATGAGGACTTCCAGGTGGACCGATGTGTTAGTAGGTCATGGTTTAATGCAGATCTATGGTGGGCGTATGATTTGAAGGAATATTCGATGGTCATGAGATCATGCACCCACCGTTAGATTGGAATCTATTTGTAGTGGGTCTATTGTCAGAAAGGTTGCCGAGGTGGTTGCTGATGGAGTGGCTGGAACAAATAGAAAGGTGACATGTGGTAGCTTGGGCCTAGGGTGACTTAAAAAATTGTACAAATCAGTGACTAAAAGGGGTTTCTCATGTTCACTTGATTTAACCAAGGGTCAATGAAAGACTTAGTGATTCAGTGAAATGCCTTGTTCGCTTAATCACTTAGCCAAACTAGGGTAAAGAGATGGATTTCATGAATATAAAAAGGTCTTCGATCGCGTGGTCGCCGAATGACTTAAAGGAAGAAGGGCTCGAGGTGGGTCCAAATATGCTGACATGTCAATCTGCTCGTTTGTCATTGGCCATCCACTTCCACGGTGTTTTTGACTTGTCAAAAGCATTTCAAGTTGTTTTCTCAGTAAATCATGGCCGTTGATCTGCCAAGAAGGGTTTCTTATCAACGGTCACGTTTTAAAATGACCAGGCTAGCCGTTAAATATTTAAATTCAAATTTCTTGTGAAGGTTTTGCTAGGGTTTTGCATTCTTTTGGCCATGCATGATGTCAGTTAGCCTAGGAATTAAATTCTCAGGATGATTATGGTTGAGAGGGTGATGGAGTTGACTATTGGCTAGTGTTGCAGGGTACTATGTTGTGTTTTCATGCCAGGAGATGCTAGAAAGAGTTGGTGCCACCTTTTGAATGGTACTATTATCTAGGGAATTATGATCAGATTGTGATCCTTCATGGCTTAGTGGAGTTGCAGGTGGGTAGATGAGTCGAGGTTGTTGTGTCTACAGGTGAATTTAGTTCAGAAGGATCAACACGCAAAGAGATTTGATCTAATTGCTGATATTCTCAAAATTTGGTGATAGGTCATCAGTACCTTTAGGGTTTGGTTATTGTATTGTAAAACTATGTAACCCCTGGTTAGGTCTTTTTTTACTCCTACCTGCGTATAGTTGAGTACGTATATATTGTATTTTTGGAGCCTTAGTGCTCAGAGTTCACATTTTGTAAAGAGAAACAATATCTTTTCTTAGAAGGCTATCTGAGACATTTTTTCTATCCTCTGGTTTTCTACATTCTGTAACCTCCCATTGATAATTCAAATATTGAAGGTGTTTTTGTGACATTCTTCATGTCCCTATGCCTTCTTGTGTGAGTTATTTCTTAATGAATTCAGTATTTACATGCTTCTCAGTGATATCTTAGGATTCTTGATCCCTCTTTCTTTCTGCAATTTTGTGTATCATTGTGGATGATTTGATGTGAGTTCTTTTGTGGGTATACTTCAACCCCTTAAATATCTTGTCTCATTCCTATACCTAGTTGCAAAGGTGAATGTTTGCTTGCAGGTCATAGATTGTTGCCTAATCCAGAAAGTGTTATTGTTTGTGAAATAATCTCTCTTTCCTTGATTACCCTCTTTTATTTGCAGACCCCTTCTATGAAACACTTATGCAAGCCTATTTAGTAAGTTCTGATCTCCTACACCTAAGTTTGTGAATTGAATCCATCTTTTATGCTGCAATTCATACCATCATTTCGGTGCATCACCTAGTAGGTAGTTTGCTTTTAGTCATTTCCGTTTCTAAACATTCTTTCAATCCCTTTCCCTTGAAAGATTTACTTTCATGTCTAGAAGAAAATTAAGTTGATTATCCAAGAGGAACTAGCCTAGAACCTGGATGTCTCATCTCAGTTAGCATAGGTCCCACACCTGGAGATGATTCCCATGTTATTCTAGGTTATCAAGACTATGAGAGCTTGAAACAAGAGTGCAAACTTAGTGTATAATAGTTTGTATCACATATTATTCTTATTGTATGGAATACGAGGAAGTCAACTCACTCAAAGGATCCTCATTTACTAAAAAGAATGATAAAATGGTCACCTTCCTATAAAAGAGGTGTTTGTTTTTCTCCATAGTCTGAAACCGCACCTCCACCTCCCTTTGTTAGTAATACAAAACCTCTTGAATAAAATTTAGACCTTTTTACAATGTCAGAGTAGGATATTGCAATAGTCACAACATCTAAATTTAGGATGCAATAGAAGTGGTGGTCTGGACCTGATGTGGAAGGGCATCTCAAAGATATTGAGGACAATGACATGTCAATAAGGGAAGAACTAAATAAATATGGTATTCCAATAGGCACACTCTCTAAAATCTTGGGTGGTTTTACAACCACCTCCAAGAAAGGTCCCCCCACCATCCTCACCCTTGAAGATGAAGATAATATTGTAGAGTGGTGCCAAGAGATGGATACAATGGGTCATGGGATCGTTATTTTTAACTTGAGAGTAGTTGTGGCTTAGATATGTCAAAGAAGACCCATCACTTTCAAGGATACAATGCTTGGTAATTCATGGTGTTTGATGTTTAAGGTCCACCATTCGAAACTGACATTGTGGATAGGGGAAGGCTTAGACAAAGACAAAGTAGTAAATCTAAGAGAATTTCTATGAGACTTTATCAAAAGCATATGATGCAAATCCTTATGGACCTTCTCACCTATATAATTGTGATGAAACTGGTGTGCACATAATATGAAATTTGACTATGAGGGTACTTGATAGAAGAGAAAGCTATAACATCTCATACATAATTCTCAAGAGCCATCAATGGATTACCATTATTTGTTGTGTGAATTATTTTAGGAAAACCATTCCAAGATTCTACTTGTTCAAAGGAAATAAGATTTTGCAAAATTAAAATTCAAAAGGTGAACTAGGTGCTTGCATGGAATCCAAGGAAGATATATGGAGGAGATATTCCTAAATTGGCTACACCACTTTTCCCAGTCTATTCTAGGGGGTGTTTCACCCATGAATAGGTAGTTGTTGATATGTGATGGCCACACTAGCCATGTTTCTATGACAACCATCCAAGAGGCTTGAATTATTGGAATTGACCTACTTACACAGTCGACACACACATCTCATAAATTCCAACCCATTGATGTGAAGAGTGTTTTCTATGTTCAAATATTACTATAGAAAGAAATGGGTTGTATTGTTGGCTAGGCTCCCCAATGTTGAAATTAGAAGTAAAAAACTAGAAAATATTGAGAGAAAATCTTTGATGTAGGCATTGACTATATCTAACATTGTAGAGGGGTTCAAAAGGATGGAGATATGGCACCTCAATCATAATGTGCTCATAGATGACATGGAGCCCAATAAGATGTTTTAAATTCATGGTGGAGAGGATATTTTACAGCATAGAACATGTTAAGCTTATCTGGAAATGTTGTGTCAAATAAAGATGTTATGGTAGAAAATTATTCAAATTCACAAGTGGAGATTTCTTAGCCTAGAGAGAATGAAACATAGAACCTTGAAATGTCATCATAGTTAATAGAACCCACATAGTTAGAAAAAGGGGCTCAAATTCTAGGTGTGGACTTGCAAGCCCGAGAACAAGATTCTTCTTTCACTTTTCCTACACCACCAACTAATTTTGTGCCAAATATTGTATATTACTATGTAGAATGTAAAAAAATAGATAGTGATGTGGATGTAGATATGACACAAGAAACATGTAAAGTGGGAATGAGAAAGATGAAAGAGTACTATCACAATTATGTGAGACATGAGTTTCTCAATAAGAAATGTTGTTGAGAAATTTCTTAAAGCTTCCCGTTCACATCATCAATCAAAAATAGGGTAGGCTAGATGAAAAATGGATCTTCTTGAGTCACTAGTCCCATCTATTAACATTTGATGATTACATGGAATTGATGATGGAGCAGGAGGTAAGGAAGAAAGAACTACATGATACAAAAGGAGATTCATCATAAGGAAAAGAAAATGTTGAAAGAAGAAGAGAAGGAGGAGGTGGAACAAAAGTGAGTGAAGGAAGAGAAGCAATAGGAAGCTAAGGAAAGGAGGCTTGAGGAGACACATATGGATTTCAAAAGAAATATGTTGTTAAACAATCCATCTAGTCCATCCATGCCACTATTGGAAGGCCATCCTAGACTGTGAGATATGATCAACATGAACATCCCAAATTAGTCATCGACTTATAATTGTGCACCAAACTCACCATCTATTATGTTTTTTATTGTTCATAATTATAGCTAAGGGGTCCTAACAAATGTTGGTAGAGATGGATATTAAAACCCAGTACAATCTCAACTGAGTATCTCTCAAGGATGAAAGAGAGGCAAGAACATAGCTCCTATTGCATTGTCAACACCATCTCCCACCTCACCACCACCTACTTTTCCTTTCTTATTTTTCCCAATTTACAAGTGATTTTGGTTTCTCTTTTATAGTAAGTTTCTATGCATTTTGTTTTTAACTATATTATTTTTTTTTACTGATATATCAATACAGTGTTGTCACATGTAATATATGATGATAGAGCCAAGATTTAAGAAGATTCAGTAAGTTGTAATACATTTTTTTTTCAACTATGTCAAATTTACTATTGTAACATATAAAAGTATGATAAATATCAAGATAAATCACACACCAAATTATAGGTACATGTAGGAAGATCTCATACACTGAAACAAAGGAAACCTGATTAGCCCAAGGTAATGTATGAATTTATGATCTTCACAATGTAGGTTCTTGGATTGGTCTTCCTTTCCCTAAGAGAAGAATTCATGAGTGATATGCAAGAGAGGAAAATAATCTATGAAAGTAAGTGCTATGAAATTAAAAAGATGGAAATGTACTCACCTTTAGGGCTAATAGAGATCCAAACTTTAGTTCCAAAAATGGGCTATCAAACTGTACCAAAACTGGAAATAGATCTGGATCTAGAACTCGGGAAGATGAACTTGTCAATTGTGAAAATCTAGGGGGTCTTAGGAATAGGTTGACTTCCTTGGTATAGGTTAAATTCAAGTATAGCTCAAGTTTGACCTATACCTTATTGTGTTGGAAATAGAAATAGTTTCTATGTCTAGTAGATCTTCTACTGGGCTTTCTATATCTACAACTAAAAATGTACATCTAAAGTGCAAGGTATAGGTTGACTTCAACCTATACATGAGAATGTCAGAATCCAGAATGGAAAGTGGATCTGGGAAGTTATTCCTAATGGATCCTCATTTCTATAGTTGTATATGTCTTTCGTACTTACACCTACACATAGGAAAAGGGGAAATTGTTGGGCAAAAGGGGCTTGCCTTGGTCAAGCCCCTGTTTAGGAATTAACCTCAAATTAAAATAAAGGAAAGGCTAGCATGTATTAAATATTAAATTTAACAATGGAATGTATCATACCATGTAGATGTGATTGTGCTTAGTATGTGATCAAGTATGTTGATGCAGTAATATTGACTCCACACAAGAACCAAAAGGAAATCATGTAAGGCAACACCTCATGTAGTAGATGCTTGTAATTTACCTTAATGTAGGATTGAAGAATAATAAGAAGAAGAATTGAATGTATGAATGTGGATCTCCTCTTTTGATGGAAAACTCCTTTGTATACAATGAAGAAATAAGATAGAGTTATGGAAGGAAATGCATAAATACTTGAATGACGAATGAATGGACTTCAATGAATGCATTCTTTCTTTCTTGAACTCCTTGAATGAAGAATATTATTTCTTGTGGATGTCTTTCAATTGATGGATTAAGTGGATCTTTTCTAGTAAAATTGATGGCTTATTAAATGAAGAGAGAAGACCTCCTTTTATAGCGATTTCAGGCTTCAAAATCGAGAGTTCAAACTATGTTGGGAAAGAAAAAGTGAAAAACCCCAAAATGGGTCTTGAAATCCCTAAAGTTAACAACCTAATATATAGGCCAACCTTTACCTATACCGATATATGTCGACTTATGGGACCTATACATGAGAAATTCCACTTATCAGTAAAATCTTTGAGATCTTGGGTGTGAAAGAGGTTTGGAGAGAAATGGATAAATAAGAGAGAAAATATAATTTTAGTGTTAAATGGGTGGATAAACTGAAGATTTTGCATCAAAATTAGAGCCAAATTATAGTTTTATATAAGATTGGAGGAAGAAATAGGACCTTGATTTAAACTATGTATATAATTAAATGAAATTTGACATCCTATTGTAATAAACACACTAAGGAGGGATAAAATAGTCCCAAAAGTGCATAAAAGTAAGTGCTTACTTTTTAGGATGGTATATTTGGGCCCCACTTTAGTAGGAGTATGAGACAATCTAATAATTATGGTAAAGTAAGAGATAGAGGAAAGAGAGAAAAATGTGATTGTTGAGAATTACATTGATTTAGGATATCACTAAGTCTAAGGATGTAAGCCCCCAAAATAAGGATCCTAACTCTACACCCATGCATGAAATAAAAGACATCAAAATCAAAGGGGTTAGTACTAAAACAGAACTCCAAATCAACTAGTGAAATAGACCTTCCTCAGAATATATCTTTTCCACTAATATCATGTTTGTAAAGCTATTGCAAGAGCACAAACAATCACATAGGAAGAACGTGAGAATCACCAATAACAATACCAACTCCAAGATCTAATATAACTAGCATGAGAGAGAGAGAGAGAGAGAGCACAACAAAAGTGTAGGCTGGCCTACCCTCCCTTACAATTGGATGATGTTTCCAATTTCACTGATCCTTCAATTGATTGTCTGAACTCTCTTCTTTTCACAAGTCTCTGTATTCATGTTGCATAGAGTGATTCCTTCCACAACTTGGTTTTCTCCAAGTCTCCTAGTTGAACTAGTCCTAGAGACACTCCCTTCTTATCCAGTACCAACAATAGGATATTTAATTACCGCAACCCTAGGATTCCACTAATGTTCATAAACTCCCTATACACCCCTATGAATTCATTATACTCAACCAATCAGACTGTACATTCTTGCAACCACTAAAATCTTAGAAGTTGCCTTGTTCTTCTTTAAGCCTACAATAATGTTCCCTTCCTTCAATGTGAAAATGGTCATGGAACCAAGATTGATCAATATGGTTCTTAAATCCCTTCAATGTAATCTTTATAGTCCTCAATAATTAAACTTCACAAATTGTGCAAACATAAAACTCAGAGTTTTCACTTCTTCTCTATCAGGCCTACAATAGTGGACTTTTGTTCACTTTGAGAAATGAATCTAGGATCAATCCTATTTGGTATGATTTTTCAAACCTTCTAACTTCACACTTTCAAATCCTAAAGAAACTACTAACCATTCTACTCTAGCATCTTCAAACTATCACACTAGCACTCCTGGCCTAATTGATCAAGTTAGACTAGGGTCTAATGGATTGGTGTAGAGATGGGTACCTAGAATAGTCATAGTTACTATATGGTCTTCAATAGCCTTCAAACTCTTAGAATCATGCAGTCACTTGACCCCATTTCACCTTTTTCCTTCTCCTACACGTGTTCCATCTCTTCTTTGGCTAAATACATAGCGAATATTTAATCTAGGGCATCATTGTTGAAGCAATAGACCAACTTTCCTGACTCTGACCCTTTGGAATATTAAAAATAATTACCTTAACTTACATTTCACCTATTGGCATTGAATTCCAATGGTGAAAATGTAATTTAGGGCCACATCTTTATCACAGACCCCAATTTTTGCGGTTTTTAGACCTCCAATCGCTAAATTCCTTCTAACTCACACAAATGGAAACCAAATCAATCAAAATCAAATGCAGAAGAAATGTAATTGATCAACCAATATTATGGAATCACTTCATTAGAATTTTGGATCCATACTCAATAGTACAACATAGAGTTTTCTCTGAAAATTGTAGTTTTTCATTCAAAAATTACTTCAAACAATAGCCTATGTTAATCTATGAAACTCACGGGAATTTTACATCATAAAAATACTTCCTACAACTGATCCAACTGATCCAATGTGGTTGTGACCATTTGGAAGTGATTTTCAACATAGTGAGCAACATTGTCAAAAGTTGCACTGACAACATTTTCCAAAATTGACAACTTTTGGATAACAACTAACAACACTACATTTCTTCTTTCCAACAAGTGTTAAATGACTCCAAACATCTACCAAAGCCATAAAATGGTCAAACATGACTCTTGAAACACTTCTACAACCTAAAACAAAAAATTTCACAAAACACTAGAGACAATCCAGTGAACTAAGGACTCATGGTTTATAAACATACCAAGAGATCCTTGTCCACACAAGATGGACCATTAAAAACTATTTAGATGGTTAGAAACATCCCTTTTTACATGTAAAAACAAACCAAGAAATCTCAAGTCCTTGGTTCCCTACACCATGCTTCCCATGACAGAAAACTCAGGTCCCATTGAGTTGTAGAGTAGAAAAATTGAAAGCAGCCTTCACAGTAGCCTCTTTGGACATCTAGGTGGCATACTCAAGAGTTTTACCTTACCACTGAACTAGGTATTCATATTATTTCATCATTCTTGTTTTCTTAGAAATCCTTGTATCCAAATGTAGTCAATCTCCAAAGGTTTAGTTTGTGGTAGATCCTTCAACAACTCCTCATGCTAAGAGCTTGATTCACCTACATCAAACACATCATCTTCAATACCTTTGTAATCATAGAGATCAAAAATATTAAAAATAGGTGACAAATGGACATGAGGGAGAAAATCAATATGATAAGCATTGGATGCACATTTCTTAAGGATCTTAAATGGACCAATCTTCTTCATCATCAGTTTAGTGTATCTATCTTTAGGCATCATCTCCTTCCTCAAATGGACCATAACCAAGTCACCAACCTTGAAGTACAACTCCATTCTCATCTTGTTAGCATGTTCCTTGGATTTAAGGGAAGAAGTTTAAAGTTTACACTAAACTTTCTCATGGATGTCCTTCATGACTATCACAAAATCTTTAGCAAGAGCACTGGGTTTTCCCATGTAACTAATATCCTTGAATTTCAAGATACCTCTTGGGTGCACACCATAAACAATTTAGAAAGGAGTCTTCCCTTTACTCCTATTAACTAAATCATTGTTGGAGAATTCAGCTTGTGTAATTATTGAGTCCCAACTTGTGCCATACTCTTGGGTTAGATACCTTAACAAGTTTCCAAGTGATCTATTAATCACCTCAATCTTCCCATTAGACTGTGGATGATATGTTGAGGATAAACAAAAATTGGTTGCTGATTTCTTCCATAGGGTCCTCTAGAAGTGACCAAGAAACTTAGGATCTCTATCAGAGATGATGGACAATGGAAAACCATGCAACCTAAAAAACCTCCTTAAAACAAAACCATGCAACATCAAAGGCACCATGCATAGTCCTACATGGAATGAACTCAGCCATTTTAGAAAATCTATCTACAACAACAAATACACTGTCATGACCAACCTTTGTCTTAGGTAGTCCAAGTATGAAGTCCATTCTAATAGAATCCAAAGGTTTGGAAGGAATAAGAAGTTGATTATAGAGACCTGCATTGGAAGTATGACCCTTAGATCTCTGACATACCAAACATGATTCAACAAACCTTCTAACATTAGTCTACAACCTTGGCCAAAAATAGAACCTTCTAACCAATTCCAATGTCTTATCCACCCCAAAATATCCTACAAGACTGCCACAATGCTTTTCCTTGATGATATTCTCCCTCATAGAAATTTAAGGAACACAAAGTAAACCCTCTTTAAACAACAAACCATCTTGAATAAAAAAATCAGAAAAATTAGTATGATACCTTTCAGATATGTCCATACAAACCTTGTAAATCTCTCTGAAGTCATCATCATCAACCTACAAATCCTTCATGGTTGAGATCCCTATACTTTCCAACTCTATATTCTAAATGGTTAAATTCCTCCTACTTAAGGCATTAGCAATCCTATTAGTTACACCCTTTTTGTGCTTGATAGTGAAATTATATGATTGTAAAACCTCCATCCATTTAACATGCCTATGTTGTAGTTTCTCTTGCCTATTAAAAAGGTTGAGAGCTTGATTATTAGTTTACACAATGAATTCTTGAGACAACAAGCAGTCACTCCATTTCCTCAAATATTGGACCATAGCATATAATTCAAGGTCATATGTGAAGTACTTTTGTTTGGCTTCTTTCAATTTTTCATTGAAGAAAGAAACTAGTCTCCCATCTTGACTAAGTACACCCCCTATAGCCTTATTACTGGCATCACATTCCACTACAAATACCTTATGAAAATCAAGGATTACTAGGACTGCTTGTTTGGCAATCTTATTCTTTAGGAGTTCAAAAGAATCATTAGCTTCTTTAGTCCACACAAAGATACACTTTCTACCCCCTTGATTGTATTTAGTATAGGGGCACAAACACCACTAAAATATTTGATTAAATTTCTATAAAAACTACATAAACTATGAAAACTTTTTACCTTTGATGTTGAAGTAGGTGGTGGCCAATTTAGGATAGCTTCAACCTTTGTTGGATCCATTTTCAAACTACCTTTGGATATCACAAATCCTAAAAACACTAACTCTTCTTGCAAGAATGAACACTTATCAATGTTAATCTCCAAACTCTCTTTATGAAGTCTCTTAAGGACCAAATCAATATGAAGTTGGTGTTTCCCCTGCTGTTACTAAAAATTAGTATGTCATCCAAATAAACAATAACAAATTTATGAACAAAAGGTTGCAAAACTTCATTCTTCAAACACATGTAAAAGTAATTCGGGCATTGGATAAACCAAATGGTATGACTACCCACTCAAATAAACCTTCATTAGTCTTGAATGTTGTCTTCCATTCATACCCCTCTCTAATCTGTATATGGTGATACCCACTCTTTAGATCAATTTTTGAATAGTGTGTAGCCCCACCTAAACAATCCATAAGGTCCTCCATTCTTGGAATTGGGAACCTGTAACTAATAGTGATCCTATTGATATCCCTAGAGTCAGTACACAACCTCCAAGTACCCTCCTTTTTAGGTGTAATTACTGCTAGTATAGAACAAGGGCTGATACTCTTTCTTATGAATCCCTTCTCTAAGAGTCCTTGTATTTGTCTAGCAACCTTTGCATTTTGTTCTAGTGTAAACTTATACGAAGCCTTGTTAGGTAGTGTAGCCCCTAGTATTAAGTCAATACAATGATTATTTTCTCTCTTGGGTGGTAAGAACTCATTGCCACTATCTTCTGTAATAACCTCATACTTAGTTAACAAATCTGCAACCTCCTTTGGACCAACACTTCTTGGGACCTCATGATATGGGTTCTCCTTTCTTGGCACACTCTTCTTAGACTGAAAAAAAACCAAAAAAAACAAGGTACTCCATCATCCTTAAGACCTTTTAGGAATTCTCTTTCTCCCACCATCGATCATGACACTATTAGTCAATATCTTATCCTTGTGATCTTCTATCAGAGGTGTCATTATCTAAGTTTCCCCATCTTTGGTTAAAGTAAACACATTGGAATTACCATTATGTTTGGAAATTGTGTCATATTTCCATGGTCTCCCTAGAAGGATATGGCAAGAATCCATATCAACAATATCACATACTACTTTATCCTTGTACTCTACTATGTGAAAATCAACCCAACATTGTTCATTAATTGTAACTTGCTATTCTTTACTTAACCAAGAGACTTTATAAGGTGTGTGGTGTGGTATTCTTTTCAAACCAAGCTTATTCACCATTTCAATTGAAGCTAAGTTCTGAATGGAACCAGAATCTAAAATTACCTTGCATACCTTTCCCTTGACTTTTCATGTAGTCTTGAAGATATACATTCTTTAAGGAGGCTCCTTGTTAAGTGGTAGAAAAAGTGATCGGTTGAAAATTTGACATTCTCCTCTCTTAGGATCTGCATGCTTGGAAGAAGTGGTAGTGTGGTAGGAAGTTGTGCTTTGACAATCTTCTTCATGAGTTAATTGTACTCTCCTATCTCCTTGACTAGTTGTCCCTACCTTCTCTAGACACCTAAAGGACTGATTACCAACTTGATTGCATGAAAAGAATCTTCCAATGAAGACAATGGATCCCCTTCCCCTAAATCTACCTCTATTGTTTGACCTTCTTCCTCTAAAATTACCTCTGCTACTAGTGTCATTATCAAAATTTTGACTGCTATTTTCTCCTTGATTTTTGGGAAAAGATCCCCTTTGATTGAATCTTTCCCTTTCTCTAAAAGCATTGCCTCTTCCTTTGTTGTTTTGTTCACCTTTTCTCCTTTTATTCTATTCAATATTGAGGGAAATCTAAACACATTTGTGGATAGGCTCCATGGTCATCAATGTGAGTTCATCTTGAATACTATACTTAAGACCATTAATGTACCTTGCAATTTGTTTCTTCTCACTTTCATATATCTTTGTTTTGAGAGTTAAATTCTGAAATTCTTGGGTATAAGTACTTACATCTAGGTCTTTTTGTTTGATATTTTGTATTTTCTTATGAAGCATCACCTCATAGTCCTCAAGGACAATTTTTTTGTTGACTTCAGTCAACATCCTTTTCTATGTGGTGATGGGGTTCTTGTCCTCTTCAACTCTCTCATTTTGGAGAAAGTTCCACCAACTCAATGATGGTCCTTTCAATCTTGATTTGGCTATCTTCACTTTTTGATTCCTAGGTATGTCTTCACACTCAAAATGACTCTCAAGAGCCTCTAACCAATCCATGCACTCATCAAGGTCTAGTTTTCCATGGGACATAGGTAGATCCCCTTTGTCCTTCTTTCCCACTCTTTCTAGAGATGCAATTATGGCCTTTTGATCTTCAGGCACATATCCTTTTTGAGGATGTACCTCATCCTCTTCTTCTTATCCCTCTAATTATTCAGTCTCTCCTTTTCTTACTTGTCCTTTCAATTTTTTTAATTCCCTCTTCATGGTTCTATTTTCCTCTCTGACTACCCTTCTTTCAGCCAACTTCTCTTTCACAATCATTTCTAACTCAACATTGGTGATCTTCACAGGGATCTCCCTATCTCCGTCATCCCCTTCTGACATGGTATTGGCTCTTTTATTTCACAAACATAGTCTTACTAATCTGATACCACTTGGTGTAGAGTACACATAAAAAAAGTGTAGGTTTGCCTACACTCCCTTACAATTGCATGATGTTTCCAATTTTACTGATCCTTCAATTGATTTTCTGAACTCTCTTCTTTTCACAAGTCTATGTATTCTTTTTCCACAAAGTGTTTTCTTCCACAACTTAGTCTGATCCAAGTCTCCTAGTTTCATTGGTCCTAGATACACTCACTTATTATCATGTCCCAACAATGATATATTGTCTTATCACAATCTTGGGCTTCCACTAAGGTTCATAAACTCTCTATACACTGCTATGGATTCACTGTACTCAACCAATCAAACTGTACAGGCACGCAATCACTAAAATCTCAAAATTTTCCTTGTTCTTCTTCAAGCCTACAACAATGTTCCCTTCCTCCAATGTTGAAATGGTCATGGAATAAATTTTGATCAATATGGTTCTTAAATCCCTCCAATGTAATCTTTATAGTCCTCAACAATCAAACTTCACAAATTTTGCAAACACAAAACTTAAAGTTTTGACTTCTTCTCTGACAGGCCTGTGGCAATGGACTTTTTTTCACTTCAAGAAATGAATCTTGGATCAAGCCTATCTTTTATGAGTTTTTAAACCTTATAACTTCACACTTTCAAATGCTAAAGAAACTACTAACTATTCTACTCCATCTTCTTAAAACTATCACACTAGCACTCTTGGCCTAATTGATCAAGTCAGAATAGGGTCTAATGGATTGGTCTAGAGATGGGTACCTAGAACAATTAAAGTCACTTTATGGTCTTCAATATCCTTAAAAATATTCAAATCATGTAGTCACTTGACCCCATTTCACCTTTGTCCTACCGATGCACGTGTTCCATCTCTTCTCTAGCTAAATACATAGTGAATATTTAGTCTAGGGCATCATTGTTGAAGAAACATACCAACTTCCATAACTCTGAGCCTTTGGAATCTTACAAAGCATTTCCTTAACTTACATTTCACCAAATGAAATTGAATTCCAATGGTGAAAATGTAAGTTAGGGCCATATCTTCATCACAAACCCCAATTTTGTGGTTTTGAGACCTGCAGTCACTAAATTCCTTTTAACTCACACAAATAGAAACCAAATAAATCCAAATCAAATGTAGAAGAAAGTTAATTAATCAACCAACATTATGGGATCACTTGAGTAGAAGTTGGGATCCGTACTCAACTGTACAACATAGAGTTTTCTTAGAAAACAATAGTTTTTCATTCAAAAATTTCTTCAAACAATAACTTGTGTTAATCTATCAACCTCATAGGAATTTTAAATCATAAAAATACTTCCTACAACTGATCCAACTGACCCAATATGGTTGTAACCATTTGGAAGTGATTTTCAATATAGTGAGCAACATTGTGAAAAGTTGCATTAACAACATTTTCCAAAATTGACAACTTTTGGATAACAACTAACAACACTACATTGCTCCTTCCCAACAAGTGGGAAATGAATCAAAACATATACCAAAGTCATAAAATGGCCAAACATGACCCTTGAAACATTTCTGCAACCTAAAACACAAAATTTCACAAAACACTAGAGACAGTCCAGTGAACTAAGGACTCATGGTTTATAAACATACCAAGAGATCCTTGTCCACACAAGATGGATAACTAAAAACTATTAAGATGGTTAGACACATCGCTTATTACATGTAAAAAAAAACTAAGAAAACTCAATTCATAGGTTCCCTTCACACACACACACACACACACACACACACACACACACACACAGAGGGATTAGAAAAAATTGAGAGGGAGATTTTGGATATTTGATAATATCGGATATCTGATATTTTCATATATATGATTATTTTTACTGGCATTGAAAAGAAAAAATTTATTGCCTAGGTCACTAAGTCAGAAAAGCACATTTTTCTACAAAGAATATCACGAGATTGCAATTGTAGAAGACAAAACATCACATTTTCCCCCCTCTTGGTTAGAAAATCTCTATTATCAAAGGTTTTTGCATCACCTTTTTGGTCTCACTATGGGGAGTAGTAGTCATCGAAAGAATAAAGGGGAGAGGAAACTCACAAATGAAGAGATTGAAGTGTATAGAGAAATGGATAGGGTTGTCCATTGGAACAAGAGACAAGGTATGTTAAATATTAATGAATATGTGGGCATAGGCCCACCCTTAAATGTGGTTTCAAGTGAAGAACTTGAATTTGAATGATTTGTGACAATAATATGGAAAATGAGAATGTAGGGGTTGAAGATGAAAATGTAGGTTTTTAAAATGAACATGTAGATGTGGATAATGAAAGTGTGGACATTGACAATGAGAATCCATCGATTGGATATGAAATAATTGACAATAATAATGGTACACAAGAACCAAATCAACATAACACATCTCCAAATTATATGACAAATGAAGTCGCTTGGGAGGAATAAAGACAAACTGCAAAATTGAGACCTTAAAGAACAACAAAATGATTACTTGAAATTGATGAGAACATAATGAGAAATTTCAATGGTAAGATATCATAAAGAACCATTTAGTTGTGGGTTTCAAAACTTTTTGATCAATCTTTTAGCCACAAGATGTTGCCTTCAAGAAATGTCAAATATTTGTGCAATTGTTAAAGATGCAGAAGATGAGATGTATACTACTCAAATTGAAGATTAGTGCGAAAAAGAAAAAGGAGAGGAATGCTATTATTGTGAGAAATCTTTTTAGTGCTCTCAATTCCATTGGGAAGACTACCAAGGAAAAATATAAGAGATCCTCTAGGAGGTTTATTACAACCTCCTTAGTAAGTAATGATTTGAAAAGGGCTTATTTGATGAGACAAACTTGTGTTGACTTGAACCTAAATCATAAAACTTTGGATAGAGCACTTGCAAGAAGAGAAAGACTTGATGATCCTCTTCAACATGATACATGAGCTTATGGTGGGAGACTTTCATGTTGTGATAAGAATCTTACTGATGGTGTGAAGGATCAAATTCAACTATTTTGGCAACCTAACTCAAGAGTGTCATCAAATGTGAAGGATGTCTTGAAGTTGAGAATTGGCATTTGAGACCGCACCTTGCATCTGAAACATTATTTGGAGGTGAGTCAAACAATGTTCAAAAAAATTTGTGAGACATTCCCAACATTGAAAATATCACAAAGAGCTTTTGAAGCCCTCAAGCCTTTTTTTGTGTGCCTCTTAAGATTTGAAATACTTATTGTTGCAAATATCATGTGGAGTTTTCAATGCACCACGAATTGTTACAATCCCTTCATTCTACTTTGCATACTAGTGAAATGCTGGAGGAGTGTGGTGCAATTACTCTTCCAAAATCATCAAGAGACTTCCTAGATCATTTTTTTATGTCCTAGAGATGATGGATGTTTCTTTTATAGAAAAGATTTCTTAAATGACAAGTGCTCAGAGTGTGGTGGGCTAGTGAAGTTTGTTAAATGTTTTCATGAGGGCTATGAACACAATTTTGGAAAGACAATTGTCCACAAAAAGGTATATGAAATCATTAAATATACATTGAAAAGTGGAGGTGAAGGCTCTAGATGTGAGTTGGTTACAAAAGAATGCAATGTAGCTGATTTTATTTCATATTTTAGGAAGAATCATTTTTACAAGTATGGAAGGCATAATCACAGGTCACAGTGGTTGGATCAACAATTCATGATGTGTAAGGACACTTTCCTGATTGTCACTATTATATCGGTTGTTGACTTTGCAGAGAACTATACATTGCAGCCCCAAAATGAGTTGCAAGCTTACTATTACAATTCTATTCAGGTTTCTATTTTTGTGCACATAACATATAGACATTCCCCTGATAGTACCAAAGATGACCAAAAGATAATCAAAGAGTACAATTTTATATGAGAGATGATAGATCTCACTCTCACGAGTATGTCCAACATTTCTTTGAGAATTATTTTGAGAGGGTGCGGGAAAATAATATTGATATGGATAGACATCTCATTTGGTCAGATAACTACACAGGTAAATTAAAAAATGCTCATATGTTTTATTGGTTATGTAGAATGCATGTAGAGAGAGGTGTACCTCATATTTGGAGTTTTTTTTAGGTTGTTCATGGAAAAGGGGAGCATGATGGAGCAGGTGCATGCATAAAGAGAGCTCTAGTTAAGGAGAAGTTGAGGATTTCAAGTGCAGAACTCCTTGATGCTTATTCTATTGTTGATTGGTGTACTTCAACATTGTCACATGGGGGACTCTTGTTTTAGTGGTGTGTATATTTTTTTGGTTGGTTGAGTTGGGCACAATAGGAGATAGGTTGGATTGTCAAACTGTGAAATATTCTTCAAAAATGCATTCATTTTGAATCTCAGATGCTAGTACATGGACCATTTCGACACGAAAGTTGGCTTGTTATTGTTTGAGGTGTCTTGAGTGTGATTGGGATCAGTGTGATTCAAGTGAGTGGGTTGATACGTGGGTTCCACATTATGTAACTCCTTTATCTGCCACAATCTCTGTAATAAATGATGACATGGATTGTTCACTTAACTACGACCATCTTTCAGATCTTCTATAGCTAGGACATGTTTTTTCAATGGCTACACCACAAGGGAATGATGAGAGATCAAATTAATGGTTAGCATGTTATGTACGAGGAAAGTAGAAACTTGCACAACTGACGACAAATGATGATATGTTCACATATCCAATAGGATCACATGTTGTTACAGGAACATGGTTGCACACATATATGATTATAAATAATGGAATTCCTACGTTTGAAGACTATGAGAAGCACAAAACCATTCTCATGTATTCACACCTTTTTATAGAAGCCAATGTTAAGTTGTTGAAACATCAAGGAAAACCAAAGACAAAGGAAATTTGGACTATTATAACTATTGACCATGAAGCAATATTGAATACCCTCAAGCATAGATGTGGCCATTTAGGTACACTTCAGTAGGTAAGTTCAACTCACGTTGTAAGGTTTTCCATGTTTATTACAATTATGTTCAATAAATTAATTGTAATTTTCTTCTTTGTTTGTTTGATCCAATAAACTTGGTTTTGTATGTGGATTGTAAATGCAGTTGTATACATATATTATAGATATAGAAGATCGAGGTATGCATTTTATTATCCCATCTTTTATGATGGTAAAATTCTTTATGCATTAGCTAGTCATGTTCTTTGGTTCGTTTAGTAACTTATACATTCATAATATTTTTTTCAACTTATATAAACTTATTATATTCTCTACTAACTTTTCTTTTACCTTCTGAATGCAGGGATTGCAATGTAGATGTCATCAAGTACCATATGTTAAACTTATATATTTTAGGAGTGCAAAGGACACTTATTTTTTATATATAATTGTGTATCTAAGATTTTGTATATAAAAACAATATTCGAATGTAATGTGCATAGTTAGATGCCAAATTTTGTATATAAAAACAACAATCGACTGTAATGTGCATATTTAGATGTAAACTTTTGTATATAAAAATAATAATCGAATGTAATGTGCATATTTAGATGCCAAATTTTGTAATATAGAAACAACAATTGACTGTAATGTGCATATTTAGATGCAAAATTTTGTATATATAAACAAAAATGAGCTTCATCATGCGTATTAGATGCAAAATTTGAAATATAAAAGAGCCCATGGTGTTGATTTGCAAATATTAAGAGCCCACATTTGTATCATCTTAATGCCATGTAAAGTGAAAAAATTGTGATTCCTTACTATGAATGTTGTATCCTTATATTTGTACCATCTTAATTTTGTATCCTTACATTTGTATTGGCTTAATTCCATGTACATTTGTATCACCAAATGATCTAATAGTTAGAGTCATTCAGTCAAAATTGGTCAAATGTGTCCAAAGTAAAATGGTGATTCCCTGGGGTGAAGGGATAGTGTTGAAGGATTGTTAATATGATTTAGAACAACAACAATGGGTGGGGGGGTGAATCAGTTGTTCTCAGGTCCTGATGTATAAAACAAACTTAAAATTTTTTCCCTAAATCAGATCCAATAACCAAAACAAACTCGGTCATCACTAATTCAATAATAGAAACATATAACAATGCAGTCCACTACCCAGCTATAACTTAACTTGTAAAATATAGAAATGTTCAAACCAAAATATTCACACAAGTATTAACACTAGGATTTATAGTGGAAACCCAATTTGGGAAAAACCACTTTGTAACATGGTACTATTATTTTCACTCTTCTAGAGTGAGCTCGGTAAAAAGCCAACCCTATCAAAGGTTACAATACACACTATTAGGTGTGACCTGGTTAAAGGATTTCAATCACCCTATTAAAAGTGAGCCTAGTCATAGGACTTACATACACTCCATTAGAATGCAACCTTGTTCAAAGAATTTATCATATGACTATTAGGTCAACCTCTATTAAAAGGATTTTGACTGTTACAATGGTTAGAAAGTAGCAACAATATTTATCTGAAAAATATACAACTCACTTTGCAAATATCAGATCCGATTTCGTACACTAATGCTGGTTTACTGACTTTGAAACTTTTCCATCCACATCTCTAATTTGCTCAGAAATTTCCTTCAAGCAACCACCACAATTCTCCTTTAGTTTTTTTTCTTATACATTTAATAAAACTTTACTGATCTTCCAGCATTCTCTATTCACCCATGCACTTGCATATCCAAATGCTCAGGTTCCCTTTATACTTTCCTCAATTAGGTTAACTTATCTTATGCCACTCAATATCATTCGTAGATCTTAGAGTTAGGTCAGATTCATTAAATCTACCCACTTCATGTTCTTCGGCTCCTTTTCTAGAATCATCTCAAATCTCTTAAAGATTTACAATAAAATGTTTTACAGGGCATTTAATGCTTTCAAACAATCAATAAATAAAGTCAACACATTTTACATAATCTAAGAATTCAACAATGTTGGCTCCAAAACTAAATTCTCTTCAAATATAAAATTGCTGATGCTCGGTCAATATCGTGATCAACTACTTGGTCTTCATGTAGAAAGCTCGGTCATTAGTAAAAATGTTTCCTCAGCTTACATTGTCTTCCTTGGCAATTAAATGTTGTTCGGTCAACACTAGAATTTTTCTCGGCATATACTAACTCGGTCGACACCAACATTACTCACCTTAAACATGATTTTTCCATTCTTTGCTTAGTCAAGCCTACCAGTTTAGTCTTCAGTCTTACTAGTATAAACAATACATTATCTCATCATTGTGCAACATAGTCAAGTACACTTTGTAGTATCAAGATAACTCAGCCTTTCCTTAGGTGCTGTTGTTACCAACCTTGCCTATCCCCTTAGCAACACTCAAATAGATATAGTACTTTCTTAAGTAGCAATAGTCTTACCAATTAAGGTTTGACATCAATGATAATACAATAATTGTTTCAATTGGAGTTTCTAGCAATCTCCCTCTTTGGCATTGATGGAAACACCATATGATATCACTTGAATAACACATGGATTACCAACCAATCCAAAAACTTATCTATTCATCTGAGAATTATTTATAATATCCTTAGCTTCATTCTAATTCAGAATCCTATAAGCCTCACTTCTATGACGGTCATAAGTATTTAGATCTTCATCTATCCTGATCCTTCATTTCAGTTCATCATCCTTAGCTTTAGTGTCATGTGTTATTATATCATTTCATCTCCCTCTTTGACAAAAATGCCAAAGCAGCAACTAAAACATACATCCATTAGATGTAGATAATAAATGTGTAGCTCAGTGTTTCTCCCTCTATCATCTTGCTTATGACTGATTCCTTGTCTTTGCTCCTTTTCACAACTCTAAGCCAGCCCTAAAGTGTGACTCTTTTGCATCAATTTGTCAAATATTCTATTGTAGCACATTTGATGCAGTGCTCCTAGCTTGTCTAGGCAGCCTCAGTTAGGGAAAGGACCCCTAATTGACTTCTCAAATACTCATGAGCTTCTCTGGGAAAAGCTTTAGTGAATATGTCTGCTAATTGTTCTTTTGTATTCACATATTCCATTCAGACTTCTTTATCTTGTACTAATTCTCTCAAGTAGTGATACTTGATTGCTATGTGCTTGGTCTTAGTGTGCATCACTAGATTTTTAGAAATATTGATAGCACTTGTGTTGTCACAGAAAATAACAACAGGTTCAGTGATTTCTTCTTTGATGCCTATCAACAATTGTTTTATCCATACCAAATTTGAACAGTTTACTACAACAGCAACATACTCGGCCTCGACAGTAGATTAGGAAATGCAATTTTGTTTCTTGCTTGTCTAGGAGACTAATCTTTGTCCAAAAAAGAAAGCTCCACCACTAGGACTCTTTCTGTCATCTACATTTCTTGCCCAATCAACATCTGTATAAACTTTGAGTTCAAATTTGTCATCCTTCTTATAATATAGACCATAGTCAGTAGTTCCTTTCAAGTATCTCATAATTTTTTTCACAGCCATCATGTGTGTTTCCTTAGGATTGGCAAAGAATCTTGCCACAATCCCAACAGCTAGTGCAATATCCGGTCTACTATGTACAACATACTATAATTTTCCAATCATGGATCTGTACAAAGTCTGATTCACTTCTACAGCATCATCATTCTTAGATAACTTTTGTCTAGTAACCATAGGAGTTCCCACTAGTTTAGCATCTTCCATCCCAAAAATTTTCATTATTTCATTAACATACTTAGACTGTGTAATGAAAATTCCAGTCTTCCTCTGATATACTTGTAAACCAAAAAAGAATTTGATTTCACCAAACATACTCATTTTAAATTCAGTTTGCATTTCATTTGAAAATCTTTTACATAATGCATCTTGTCCACCAAAAATAATGTCATCCACAAAGATTTTTGCCAACAAGATACCTTTACCTTCTTCATCTTTCATGTATAGATTACTTGTGTCATTTGTTATTGAAAATGCAATCTGTATCAAGTAGTTGTGCAACCTCTCATACCATGCTCTAGGAGCTTGCTTCAATCCATATAGTGCTTTGTTCAATTTGCACACCATGTGTCTTCTATTTGGATCAATAAAACCTTCTGGGTGTTCTATGTAAACTTCTTCTTCTAGTATACCATTCAAAAATGCAGACTTGACATCCATTTGATATACCTTGAAATCTTTATAAGCAGCATATGCAAGCAGAGTTTTTACTCCTTCCAATCTAACTACAGGGGCAAATGTCTCCCCATAATCTATTCCTTCTTCTTGTGTGTAGCCTTTTCATACTAGCCTAGCTTTGTTCCTAGTAATTTCACCATTTTCATTCATCTTATTTTGAAACACCCACTTTGTTCCTATAACATTTTTGTTTTTAGGTCTTGGCACCAGAGTCCACGTATCATTCTTCTCAATCTGGTCAATTTCTTCATTCATTGCTTGTATCCAGTCTTCATTCTCCAATGCCTCTCTAGCTGAATCGAGTTCAAATTCACACAGTAGGCATGTTGGATCCTTAGTCTTACTTTTGGTCTGAATTCCAGTATTTTTGTCTCCAATTATCTGTTTAGGCTTGTGATGTATTCTTACATATTTTGCCAAAACAAGTTCAGCTCCTCTCTCCTCTATTTCATCATGTTCCCCAACAAGATTGTTAGATTCAACTTCTAAATGCTCGAAAATCTCTTCTTGATACTAAGCAGCATTTTCTTGTAGCTCAACATGTTCTTTTTCTCTTTTAGCACTATTTTCCTGATGCTCGGCAGCATCTATCAATTGCTCGGCATTGCTTACCCGAGAATCGACATCAGGTGCAAGTCTATTACTTGCCTCTTCTTCTTCCTCAATGTACACAAAAGATCTATAATCTTCTGGTTCTCTTTTGCTATCAACTTTATTTCTTTCTGCATACTCATCAATTTTGACATTCACACTTTCCACAATTTTGTTAGTGTCAGAGTTCAAACACTTATAAGCTTTACTTTTTGTGAAATATCCTAGGAATATGCCTTCATCACTTTTAGCATCAAAATTTACATTCCTAGTGTCTTTTAATATATAGCCCTTACTTCCAAATATTCTATAGTATTTAACACTTGGTGCATGCCCATGCCATAATTCATAGGGTGTCAGACTTGTACCTTTCTTGATCTATACCCGGTTAAGAGTGTAGACAACAATGCTTATAGCTTCTTTCCAGTATTTATGTGCCATATTCTTTCCAATAAACAACGTCCTTTCTCAATCCAAGATAGATCTATATGCACCATAAAATGGTTGCCTAGACTTTGGGCCCCCATTCAGTAATTTATCAAATCCCTAAATCAATATTTTCAAAAATCAGCATTTTATTAATTATATCAATTTCCTAGATCAAGTCCTATTTTATCATTTTCGATTATTTGCCTTGGGCTAACCATTTTATCCTAAAGTCTTTATTTATTTAAATGTAATTTCCTCCCCTTTTAATAAATAAAAAGCCCCCACTTTTCCTCTTATCCTAAGCTGCACAAATAAAGCATTATTCTTATTTTATAAAAAGAAGAAAAGGCTTTTTTGTCTCATATGGGGCACAAAAGTCAACTCTTATTTTCTCATTGGAAGATATTTGTGCACATGGATTTCTCTTCTTTCAAGCTCCACCCTTGATTAAATCTTTTGCCTCTTAATCTCCATGGTCCATTCATTTTCAATTCCTTTAAAAGGAGAGCTCTCTTCCTCATTTGCATATCAATCTTTTTATGCTAATGTTATGCTGTAGGTTTTCTAGGTCACTTTGGAGATTTTGAAGGTTTGGAGCATTCTTGGCTTTCATAGTTACATGCTATTATAGTTTCATTTCTTGCATCTTAGTTTCATTATCATGGCATTCATAGCTTAGTTTTCTTTATGCTTTATATCACTTCATCTAGCTTAACTAGGAAGGCTTTTGTAATACTCACATCTTTTCTTTCATAGTTTAGTTTGTACTTTCATTTCCATAGCTTAGCTTGCACTTTCATTCATACTATAACATTGCATTGCATTTCATAGTGATTCTTGGGGATATTGGCATTCTTGCCCTTGTCTTCATTTGAATCTCTCATTGTGTGGTTGACTATCAAGGTCATTAGCTTAATAGCCCTAGCTGAGAGCAAACTTAAAATAATCTTGCAACTCCATACATAGAGAGCTCTAGGTCACTTTCTAAGGTATCTCATTCATGGATTCCCTTGGATATAATGACTTAGAGAAGTGCACATAATTTGAGTGTACATTTTTGGCGCCCACCATGGGGCAGAGCAATATTGTTTTGTCTTTAATTTTCTGCATTTCCATCAAATTTTAGCTTCATTTTTTGGCTCTCGGGTTTTTCAGTCTCAAATTTTCACGCGATAGTTTTCCAGTATCATGTGATAGTTTTTGTATGGTGGTGCGATACTTTACCAGTTAAAGTATCCTGCTATTTGAGACATTCTATTGCACTGTTTGAGACATTCTGTCACCTGCCAGTGTAGTAAAGTATCGCCTAGAAATATATATTATTGCCCCAGTATACTATAAAGTATCGCACGATATTTTTGGTGACTATACTATCATCTTTACTCAACAGTGAGTTGTTTCTTGGTCATTTCTTGATGAGTTTTGATCCAGTTAGCTTGTTGGTTTAGTTTGCTATGGTTAGATAGATTTAATTTACAGATTTCATTTGGATTTTGGTTTTGCTAACCTTGTGGGGCTAACAAGTTGTGCTTGTAGGTGCTCTCATTGCTTGATTATTTGCTTAAAAGAATGCATTTCAAAGCTTCAAATGCACAAGGGCTACTAATAGTTTTTGTAGGGCTGCCCAAAGCATAAAAACCCAATCAAGTGCTTGTTGTTTATTTCATTTTCAAGTGTGGCAATTACTAGTTGTTTCATTTCATAGGAACATAATATCTTGTTGTAGGAATTCTTGGGTGGTAGGAGAAGTATGCTCTTCACCCTTGTGGTGAACCAAAAAATCTTGACCCATCTTTGAATTTTGAAAGCAAGAGGGTAATTGAACATTTTCTTGGTGTGTTTCGGAGAAAACTTTGAGATAGGGGAGTATGCTCTTCACCCTTGTGGTGAAACAAAAACTTTGAACCTCATAAGTTGATCCACTCTTTGTTTAGATCTTTAGGATCCTTTAGCGGGCATGCTCTTGAGCAATCAAGAGGAATGACCCAAGTGGGGACAAGCCTTTTGCCAGCTATTCCAACCCACTATAAACTCAAGGCTATCGAGGACACAAAACCTTGGTAGACATAGTACTTGTCTTCGCTTGATGTGAGTACTTGTGGGATTGTGACCATGAGGAAAGTGTTGAGCAAGAATGCTTAAGGTACTCTTGTGACCATGAGGTCTGTTACTTGCTGCATGGTAAGGAGTCCCTTTAGGGAGAAAGAGGGGTATTACGAATGGAAGCTCTTATTAAGAATCATAGATAGAGGCCACCCTATTTTTTTGCTTAGCTTCTTGGTGCAAGGATTGATCCAAGTAGAATAACCCAGATCACCCCAAGATTACTCACCATCTATGTTCCTTTGGTTGTGTCATTGGCACTTCCATGACAAAGCCAATATCTATTGTGGGCAACCACTTTGTGTGAGGCAATGGAGCATCAAGTGTGGGCCAAGTTCTTAAGTATTGAGCCATTGTCTTTTTAGGCTAGAAAGTGCTTGAAGTGTTCTCGTTGTGATATACCCATGTAAACATTCTTGCATATTCAACATCACGGTAGTGTTCATAAGATTTTTCAATTTTGATATCACAATTGCTTGTCTTGGCAAGGTTTCTTTTGCCCTTGTTTCAAGTGTTTGAAGACATGTTTGATCACCTGCTATTTGTAAACCTATCAATTTACTATTGTCACTGTGATTGAGATTGAAAAAACCAACCCTTACACTAAAATTTGGACCAAATTGCTTTTAAAACTAAGATTTTTAGCACTCACTAGTCAAGAATTCTACGACACTAGAATAGTATCACCCATTGTCCTGGAAAATATCGTGAGATAGTTCACCACTGGAAGACTATCACCCCGCTTGCCTGGAAAGTATTTCCCGGGCTATCTAGAAATTATTACCCTGCTTAATGTGAAGTATCACCTGGTCTGAAATTGTTGCCCTGTTAGCCTAGAAACTATCACCCAGAATCTTTTTATTGTATGCTTAATTTATGCAATTTTTAGCCCTCTCTTAGTTGACCAAATTTTAGTAAGT
This sequence comes from Chamaecyparis obtusa, assembly GCA_027943335.1. Taxonomy (NCBI): domain Eukaryota; kingdom Viridiplantae; phylum Streptophyta; class Pinopsida; order Cupressales; family Cupressaceae; genus Chamaecyparis; species Chamaecyparis obtusa. Next base: position 111,124 of record BSBK01008150.1, read on the forward strand.
TTCATACCCTACAACTAAAAGCTTGTTTGTACCTCAGGTTTTTGGCTCTACACATCTTGAGTTAGTAGCCTTTGACTTCACCAAAGATTTTTCTTGTCATTAGTAAGTTAGGAATCATCCTTGTTGACAAGATTCACCATTAGATTCCTTGATTGCACACTTGGAGAGTTTGAGTACTCTTTTGTCCAAATCCACTTTCATATAAACTCAATTTCAATATATTTTGGTTAAATCATCCTCCTGATCCATATGTGCTAGGATACTGGAATCCTTTTGTTATGCACCACTGTGGTAGTGTTGATTTATACCTTTTTTCATCTTTCTATCTCACCATATCTCTTTTTGGACAATTGAATATTTTCACTATCCTAAGTTTGACAATTAGTGATTCATAAGGTTATCTTCTCACTAAGGCTCTTTTCTTTCATGCTGGTTACAACAAGATACCAAGTGGGTCAAGGAAAACAACCTCAAGTAGTTTTTGAACAATTACCTTTAGTCCAAACTCATCAAAAGTGAAAGGGGAAGGAACCCATCTTCGATCAATCTCCTAGGAGTGCTTCAGAAGTTTGGTTTGAGCCTAGGAGTATCCTTAGTGAGTTGAGTACTTCTCTACCATCCTCTCAATCAAATATGGACATGAGCTACACTTTGACTAGGAGACAAAGAGAAGCAATAGATCAAACTCTTGATGACATTTTTCAAAGACATAGGGGTAACATGTCATTCAATGATGACAATCAACTTAAATCACCTCCTATTAATTAAAGATATTTGGATTCTCATTAACGAGCTGAAAGACACTATGCACAAGCTCATCAAGATGCACAGTCATAACATGAAGACCAAAACAACCAATCTTGTGATGCTCATGTGAATGCTGCTAACTTGTTCAATCATTCAAGGCCAAGCTCTCCACTAAAAACAACCTCAAGATATACAAGTGAGAGGCTAAAAAGTATTGAGCGAAAAAAAAAAGCCTTCTTAAATGAACAAGCTACAAAAGAAGAAATATTTAGGCTCCTAGAGGAGGAACAATGAGCCTTGTTGGACATAGAACGAAGGGCTACACAAGAAGAACAAGATAGGCTCCTAGCCCAACAACTTAACGCACAATTCAACAATAGGGGTACCAACAGTGGAAGCAACTCTCCACCCTCTACTCCCTCAAGAACCCCAAGAAGTAGAAGGCAGTCAAGGACTCCTTCAAGATCTCCTAGTCCTAGAGGGAGAATAATTTCACAGCATAGGAGAAGAACACCTCCTAGGAACTCAAGAAAACCCTCCCAATGAGCTCATCGTGGCTCTCAACATGGAGGAAGTAGTGCAAGTTTTGATGATCAAGATTTTATGATAATGCAACAAGAACCACTATTCCAACAATACATGGAAAAGTACCTTAATCAAAATAAGGATAAGTTCCTCAAGAACTTGATTAATAAAGGTGCGAGGGTTCCTTATAATTTTGATGTGGATAGGAGAATCAAGAAATAGAGCCCCTCACAAGAAGAAGAAATTAAGAAAATCAAGAAAACAATGGAGAAAATGATGGCTCCCAAGAGTTCCTTCAACCTTGATTCTATTTGTCCTAATCCTTTTGATAGGAGTGTGAGCATGATGGATTTTCCTAGGAAAATTGAATTTCCCCAATATGACAAATATGATGGTAATGGTGACCCACATGATCATGTGTGTCAGTTTTATACCATGAGTTTTGAATTCCATCATGAAGATTCCTATCTGATGAGATTATTCCGAAGGAGTCTAAAAGGTCAAGCTATGGAGTGGTTTACCAACATAACCCCTCCCGTCAAAACTTTTAAGGAACTAGTCCATAGATTTGTGCAGCATTTTGCCTACAACTTATCAAGATCAGTCACCATGCTCGATTTGTGTAATTTGAAACAAAATCAAGGGGAATCCTTTGTTACATTTTTACAAAGGTGGAGACGATTATGCTCCCAGTATTCTAGGACAATTCTTGAACATGAGAGAATTGATATCATTGTGAGAAATTTAATACCTAGGATGTGGTATGAGGTTCAAAAGATGGTCTTTGATTCATTTGACACCATGGTCGAAACCGCATGTAGAATAGAGGATGTCTTAAAAGAGCAAGGTATTTTGACTAAACAACATAATAACAACAATAGTCAATCATAAGGACAAAAGCAAGAACTCACACTAGAATAAAATAAGCAAGTAGTAAATGATGGATTTGTTGACTCTAACCAACTAAAGGATCAGGGTGTCCATTTATCTAGTGCAGTTCAAGATATGAATCTTAACACATCCTCTAACCAACAAGAGCATAAACAAAGATATCAAGAAAGACCTAAAAAGGAGAAGCAACAGTTCTCTAAGCTTGGTGACTCTTATGAGAATGTTTTCAAAATGCTTATTGATAACAATCTTGCACAACCACAAGATCCAGCAAAATTTCACATACCTGACATTAAGCCATATTGGTGGAATGAAAAAGCTTATTGCATATTTCATAATGGCATTGGGCATGACATAGAACACTATTGGAAACTTAAACATCTCATTCAAGATCTTATTGAAAATGGAAAACTTGAGATTGATGGATTGAAAACCAATGCAGATCATAAAGCGTTTAAGGAACCTTTGCCTAAATATGATAAGGGGGAGACCTCTAAACCTAAAGATGGCAAAGCTGCAGTCAACTACACCTATACGTCTATAGAGAATGTTATCAATATGCTTGAAGTTGTCGATGAAAATGTCAACATGATGCGAAACAAAGATTCTTATAGTCATGGTGTGGACTCTCCGCCTATGTTTGATGAAGAACCCGTGGTGGTGCTTAGAGGTCCTCACTTTCAAAGGTCATCCCAAGCTCTTAATGCTATCACCAGAAGCCAAGGTTAAGGTCCTATGATCATTAGAGGTTGTAATTCCAACCATTCTAGCAAACCAAAGCAAGTGACATCCAAGAATATCACCACCAAGTCAGCAGTTAATCCAAAAATGAGCAACAATCTTGTTGATCAGTTACAAAGAAAACCAGCTCAAATCTCAATTTTTGAGCTCCTAGAGTTGTCTCCAAGACATAAGCATGTCCTTGAAGATGCTTTGCGTATAGCCAATGTCCCTAACAACATAGATATTGATCAATTCCAAAACATGGTAAATCACCTTGCCAGCCCACATTACCTCACATTCTTAGAAGAAGATGACAAAGCCTTGAGCCATCTACATAATCTTTCCCATCACATTGAAGTTGTGATTCACAAGACCCCTATCATGTGTGTGTTGATTGATGGGGGTGCTGGGCTCAATATTTGTTCCTTGAGTTTGTTGAAAATACTGGGTTACTCAGAGAAAGTTATTGATACTCGCAAGAAAATAACCATCAAAGCCTATGATGAGGCAGAGAGAAGCTCCAAAGGCTTGGTCATCCTTCCTATCAAGATTAGCCTCGTTGAAAAGGACATCTTGTTCCAAATTATTGATGCTAGTCCTTTAGCCTATAATATTTTTCTTGGTAGACCATGGATCCATGACATGCAAGTGGTGTCGTCCACCTACCACCAATGTGTCAAGTTCCCCTATAATGGAGTAGAATTTTTTATACCCAGGGATAGCACATTATCTGTTAATGCAATTTTAGTAGGGACCCATGTTCCTCTTAATCAAGAAGCAAAAAATTTTGATGCAACTTTGGCACAATGTCAGAATAAGTTCAAAACCATAGACCTTGGTATGGGTGGTTATCACATTGAATCCTTCACAAAGCTACCAGTCTCACCTAGGTCCTATGGTAAACCTTCATAGGAGATTCATCCCTCATCCTCAGTAATGACTCTATTTGATACATTTGTAGAGTCTTCAATACCCATTCAGGATGAAAAAGAGGAAGTAGCTGTTAGATATTGGATTTACAAAGAGGAAAAATACAAGCACAAAGAAAAATTTTCTCCATCTTCTAAGACTTATGGGAGAGGATATACTTTGGTCAAAATTATGGGTTACCCAGGTCATGGTCCTCTCAGTCATAGACTAGATGGTAAGGCTGAACCACTCAATCATGCTCTTTTTGGACACAAATCTAAGACAACAGTTGGCCTAGGTTTTGAAAGTGAGAACAAGAAAGTTACCCCTATCCTAGTTGTGATGGATAGTGATGATGAATACATACCCAATTTGCAAAAACAACAAGATAGGTGTGAAGATTGGGTCCCTTCCACCAATCTCCTTTGGGGAGATTTAGATACTACAGTTGACAATCCAACAGTTTCAGAACTAGAACAAGAAAAATACACTATTGAAGATCATGTTGAGGATCCTATTCAATACACAAATGGCATTCAAGAGGGTGTTACCCTTGGTGACATCATCGCTTCTATGTCAAGGCCTAAAATATATGGTTGGTGTAAACATCCCGATACAGACTCACATGAGTATGAGTGGGAGACTTTTTTATTTTTCTACAGTTGACATGGACATTTCTATTGTCCATACATATAGTTCCCAATCCAAAGTAGCTAACGAGTCTAGTGTAGGATTGGAAGATTGGAATCCACAAGTCACTTTAGTGGATGATGCTTTTCTTAGTAGGATAAGTCCTAATTTGGGTACCTTAGAGGGATACTTGACAGATCCTAACTCTGCAATCACTAGAAATGATACCATCCACATTCACAAAATTGAACTAGCCATTGACCTACCCCTTGCCAATCCTCACTTAATTTATTGGTCTCAGTACTCTCAAGAGCCTTAGCTCCTAACTTTTCAAAATGACTACGAGATAGCATGCTACGTAAATGCCCTTGAACCTATAGTCTCTTCCACCAGCAAACCAACTACAAGTATGACAAAACCAGATATCAAGTACTTTAGTTGCAAAATGAAAAGAAAAGAAAAAAATAATAAGAGTTCTAATGGCAAAAACCACTATGTGGCAGTGTCAAAACCTAAAAAAGTAAAAATAAAGGATGTATCCAAAGGTGAAAACCTCTCTGAGGCACTTAAGGATGAGGTACTTGATCATCTTCCAAGCTATTTTCAAGATAGGTCTTCAGTACTTGTTGAGCCTACATAGCCAGTTAATCTGAATACACTAGAGGCTCCACAAATTTTGCATTTAGCTCAGTCTCTATCAACACAAGAAAAAGAGGTATATACCAAGTTCCTACAAAGAAAGAAAATTAATTTTGCTTGGACTTACTCAGACATGCCAAGATTGGACACTAGTCTCATTATGCATCATTTGTCCATAGCTCTAGGAATCAAACCAGTCAAACAAAAATTGAGGAAAATGCATCCTCACATAGCTCTCCTTGTCAAAACTGAATTAGAGAAGCTCCTCAGTGCAGGATTTATAAGAGCCATTGATTATGCCAAATGGATATCCAATATTGTACCAGTTTCAAAACATGATGAGTCCATTCATGTTTGCACAAACTTTAGATATCTTAATAAAGCATGCGAAAAGGATGATTTTCCACTTCCAAACATAGACATGATAGTGGACATGACCACGGGCTATGAGATCTATTCTTTGATGGATGGCTTTTCTTGGTATAATAAAATCAAAATAGCTCCTGAAGACTAAGAGAAAACTGCATTCACTTGTGCATGGGGAACCTATTGCTAGAACATCATGCCATTTGGCTTAAAAAATGTCGGAGCTACATATCAAAGAGCTATGAAAACTATATTCCATGACATGATGCATAAGAACATGGAAGACTATGTGGATGCCACCTTGGCAAAATCCAAGAAAGGAGATACACACCTTACCGATTTGGAAGTAATTCTATATCATATGGAATAGTTTCAACTCAGGTTAAATCCTAAAAAGTGTGCATTTGGAGTCACCTCTGGAAAAATCCTAGGATTTATCATTTTAGTTAAAGGAATCGAGGTGGACCTAGAAAAAGTTCAACCAATAATGGATATGCCACCTCCTAAAAACATCAGTCAAATGAGGATTCTTCAAGGACGCCTTCAGTCTATATAGAGGTTTATTTCACAACTGGCTGATAGAGCTCAACCCTTTAATAAGACTTTTCATAAAGGGGTTAAATGTGTCTAGAACGAGGAATGTCAGCAAAGCATGGATCAAATCAAACAGTTCTTGGCTAATCCTCCAATCTTAATGCCTCCTATCCCAAGAAAACCACTTATATTATATGTCTTAGCAACAGAATGTTCCCTAGGGGCATTATTGGCTCAACTTGATGATACTGGAAAAGAAAGAGCCATATATTATATCAGCTATACTCTTTTGTCATATGAGGTTAACTAGACTAGTATTGAAAAATCTTGCCTAGCGGTGGTGTTTGCTTCCCAAAAGTTGTGACATTACATGCTTGTGCATACAATACACCTCATTGCAAAAATTGATCCTCTAAAATACTTGCTCGGTAAGGCTACTCTCATGGGTAGACTTGCTAAATGCATGATGATTCTTTCAGAATTTGACATAGAGTATGTTGAGCGTAAGGCTATAAAAGGACAAGCCATTGCAGACCAATTGGCTAATTTTCCAATTCAAGACAAAGCACCAATTCAAGCTGAATTTCTAGATGAGCACATAATGTACATGACTACAAGAACATGGAAGATGTTATTTGATGGCTCTTTCATGCAAAATGGTTCAGGCATAGGAGTGTTGTTTGTTTCACCTCATGGGTACACAATTCCTAAGTCCTACAAACTATTATTCCCATGCACAAATAACATTGTTGAGTATGAGGCCTTAACAAATGGACTAAAAATGGCTATAGAATGGGGAATCACAGACCTGTATATTTATGGGGATTCACAATTGATAGTCAACCAAGTTAACAAAGAATACCAAACCAAAGATGAAAAATTGGTACCCTATAAGAAAATGGTTGATTCACTATGAGGATACTTCACGTTTGTTACATTCCAACAAATCCCTAGAGTAGAAAATAAAGCAGTTGATACTATGGCTACATTAGCTTCACTTCTTCAGCTAGAATAGCATGAGTCCAGATTTGAGTTCCTAGTGGAAGAGCTACGTTACCCTATCTATGACTCCCAAGAAAGCCAAGTTGTTTGCGCACTTATTGGCCATGAATCATCTTGCTATGGTGCCATTTATTCATATATCCATGATGGTACTATTCCTAAAACCTTCAATCATTCTAAATGAAGAAACCTAACCTAAAATGCCTCTCACCACACCCTTATCTCTGGTGATATGTATAGGAGGGGTTTAGATGGGACACTTCTTAGGTGTTTAGAAGAGGATGAGTCCAACCAAGCATTAGTTGACATTCACAAGGGCATTTGTGGAGGACATTCTAATGGTCTTGCCATGGCTCGATGGTTTCTTAGGGTGGGGTACTATTGGCCTACCATCCAGACAAATGCAGTAGCTTTTGCCAAATCTTGTGAAAAGTGTCAGAAACATGGAAACCTGATACATGCTCCAGGCAAGGAGCTTATTACTTCTATTTCTCATTGGACATTTCAGTGTTGGGCCTTTGACCTTGTTGGGAAGATTTATCCCAACTCATTAGGTGGACACAAATTCATTATCACGGCTACTGATTACTTTACCAAATGGGTAGAAGTTGTCCCACTTTCTGTTGCTTCCGGAAAGACTATTTATTTTAAATCATATCATCTGTCAATATGGAGTGCCTTCTGAGATAACCATTGATAATGGGGGTCAGTTTAAAAATAAGGACCTTAAACATCTCTGGAAGAAATTCAAGATAAAATAGCATTGGTCCTCCATTTACTTCCCACAAGGAAATGGACAAGCAGAGGCTTCAAATAAGACCATTCTCAAAATCTTGCATAGAACAGTTCACAAGAATGGTAGAGATTGGAACCTATAGATAAATCCGGCCTTGTGGGCCTATAGAACAAGAATTCATACTCCAACAGGGGCTACACCTTTTGCCCTCACTTATGGTTCTCAAGAAGTATTACCTGTAGAGGTAGAGATCCCTTCACTTAGAGTCTCTCTCAAAGGTTTAGTGATAGATAAAGACTATCGTGCCATGAGGTTTCAGGAACTAGAATTTCTAGATGAAAAGCGTCAAGCATCTTTTGATCATATGAGAGTTTACCAAAAGCATTCAACAAGAAGGTTCACCCTAGATAATTTCAAGTGGGAGATCTTGTCCTACGAGAAAACCCTAAGAACCAACAACATAGAGAGCAAAAGGGGAAATTTGAACCTAATTGGCTTGGACCATACATCATTACTATTGCTTTTGGTACAGGTGCTTACTTACTATCTGATGAAAAGGGAGAGCAGCTCCCTGATCCTATCAATGTGTTGCACGTAAAGAAGTTCTATTCATGATGCCTATTTTTGTCTGGGGGCATCCTTTGTACATATTTTATTGATCCTGAAAAAATTCCAAAAAAAATCATATATGATGCTAAAAAAAATCCTAAAAAACATATAGTCCTGAAAAAATACAAAAAAAATCAAAAAATTCAAAAAAAATAGAAAAAGTGCCTTGGTGAAAACCTAGAAACAGGCGCCTTGGTAGCAAAACTACAAAAAAATTGAAAAATAAAAAAAATTTCCAAGTGGTGAAAACATGGAAACAGGTGCTACTTAAGGCCTTTGCACCCTTGTCTTTTAGCATCCGTCCTCGACCCTTAGCCTTTCTCCATCATGCCTTGACCTTATTGCCTTGGTTTGGAATTGGTCTTTGTCTTTGTCTAGGGGGCATAACTGTGTTAGCTTTGGTCTCTAGGATGCATTGGTCTTTACGACATCTTGCCAATGGTGTTTTTCAACACCAACCCCAACTGTGTTTTTCAACACTACCCTAGCATCAAGTGTTTTTCAAACACTTATCAGATGTTTACCCATAGTCCAGAATGATGTGATATTTCTCCCTAGCAGATGTGATACTCAAAGATTGAATCTATGACCTACACACACGCACTTAAATGCTCAATTTGCTGAGACTTGGTTGACTTTGTTTTCTTTGTGTGCTGTCTATGATGATTTCTTTGATGAGTGTTCTCTCCCAAAGATAGTTTTCGATGATGCATAGCTAGAAGAATGAGGGCATGAGGACATGTTTTATTTCTTTTTCTTCTTGTGGGTATATTTTATTGGTCCCAATTGTCATTAGCATTTATGATTGATCCACTTGACACCTAGGATCTACAAGGTATTATCCTTGACTATTTTTCGCAAGTGCATACTTCTAGCCATCTTGACTTTCCTTATGTCTCGATGTGAGTATAATCTTTCCATATTAACCTTAGGAAATCTCACTGCACTAGTCATCTTGACCTACATGTCTTTGGTGCCTATGTGGGATTTCCACATTACAATCTGATATAGATCATATTCATATACCCATAGTCATACTAGTGTGTATTGTATGATCTTATGACGCTACCAATAAAGCTCGATGATGATTATTAGAGTCTAAAAGCTTTGTGACCTTGCAAGTAAACCACTTTTCATAGTAGCTTGCATTTTTAGGTTCATGTTAGTTTAGTTTGCATTTTGCATATGGAGAGAGCTCTCCTTTCCATCTTTTGAGGACCTATCAGTCAACTGCGCTCACCTTTCCTTTTCTTGATCATGTCTTTCACTCCTTATCTTTCACATCACATCCTTTTCTTATCGTCACAATGGGTTAATCTTATCATCATATATAAAATGACCTTTTTATCCTCTTTTATAACATTTTAACTTTTTGACCAATTTTCAAAAACACCTTGAAATTGCATGAAAATTGCACCCCTAGCTAATTTTGACATCTTGGATCCATTTTTGAGATCGAAATCAAAATCTGAGTTCATCTTGATAGTCAAAATCACCTTTCAAAACTTACACCCTCTTCTGTGTAGTTGGCTAACTTTTTTGAGGCCCGATCCTTCGATCTTTCTTGGGGCATCTTTGTTTCTTTCCCCCCATCTCTTCCAAACTCCTAGTCTTTCATTCATCTTCATTCGATTCATCTCTTTGAGGTTTGACTTCATCTTTATCCTATATCTTTCCTAGTCAAACCTAGTCAAACTAGGGCATGTCTTCACTGCTTGATGGATATCCTATCATGTTTTCACCTTTGATTATGATTTCTAGTGACTTGATCAAGTTTATCAATTTTCTATTTCTCCTCTACCTGATTTTGATTTTAATTCTGAGGGGGTAGTACCTATCAAGTTTAATCTTTGATTCAGCTTTATCATTCAGCTCAGCTTGAGATTTTTATTTTGAGACTTGATTATCACTTAACAACAATGGTGATGGTTTTGTCTTTCAATTCTTATCTCTTATTTTTAGACTTGATTATCACTTAATAGCAATAGTGTTGACCTTGTCTTTCATCTTATGCTTATCTTTGTCCTCATATGTTCCCATCCGTCAAACACGTCTGGATTGTTTTGTGATCCCAAATAGATCTCACACTTCAATTCCATTCTTTGACTGCATGTGATCCCAAATCGATCTCACATTAGTCAAAGAGGGGAAAATGTATGTAGCCTAAAATGGTCACCTAGACTTTGGGCCCCCATTCAACAATTTATCAAATCTCTAAATCAATATTTTCAAAAATCAACATTTTATCAATTATATCAATTTCCTAGATCAAGTCCTATTTTATCATTTTCGATTATTTTCCTTGGGCTAACCATTTTATCCTAAAGTCTTTATTTATTTAAAAGGAATTTCCTCCCCTTTTAATAAATAAAAATCCCCCACTTTTCCTCTTATCCTAAGTTGCACAAATAAAGTATTATTCTTATTTTATAAAAAGAAGAAAAGGCCTTTTTGTCTCATATGGGGCACAAAAGTCAACTCTTATTTTCTCATTGGAGGATATTTGTGCACATGGATTGCTCTTCTTTCAAGGTCCACCCTTGATTAAATCTTTTCCCCCTTAATCTCCATGGTCCATTCATTTTTAATTCCTTTAAAAGGAGAGCTCTCTTCCTCATTTGCATATCAATCTTTTTATCCTAATGTTATGCTGTAGGTTTTCTAGGTCACTTTGGAGCTTTTGAAGATTTGGAGCATTCTTGGCTTTCATATTTACATGCTATTACAGTTTCATTTCTTGCATGTTAGTTTCATTATCATGGCATTCATAGCTTAGTTTCCTTTATGCTTTAGATTACTTCATCTAGCTTAACTGGGAAGGCTTTTGTAATACTCGCATCTTTTCTTTCATAGTTTAGTTTGTACTTTCATTTCCATAGCTTAGCTTGCACTTTCATTCATAGTATATCATTGCATTGCATTTCATAGTGATTCTTGGGGATATTGGCATTCTTGCCCTTGTCTTTATTTGAATCTCTCATTGTGTGGTTGACTATCAAGGTCATTAGCTTAATAGCCCTAGCTGAGAGCTCTAGGTCACTTTCTAAGGTATCTCATTCATGGATTCCCTTGGATATAATGACTTAGAGAAGTGCACATAATTTGAGTGTACAAGATCTGTTTCTCCTTTCTGCTATACCATTCTGTGGAGGTGTTCTAGGTGCAAACATTTGTCTTTTAATTCCTCTATCATTGCAAAAAAGATTAAATTCATTTGATGTAAATTCTCCACCTTGGTTAGATCTAAGACATTTCAAGTTCCTACCTGTCTCCTTCTCAACCTTAGCCAAATACCACTTAAAGAATTGAAAAGCTTCATATTTTTCTTTTAGAAACATTACATGCATCATCCTAGTATGATCATCAACAAATAAGATAAAATATCTAGCACCATAGTAAATTTGTACACCCATAGGTCCACAAAGGTCAGTATGAACCAAATCTAAAATGTTTTCAGAAGTAAAGGATTTTCTCTTGAAACTTGACTTTGTCATTTTTCCTAACTGGCATTCCTTGCACATCACATTCTCAAGTTTCTTCAATCTAGGTAGACCTCTTACCTTTTTCTTCTTACTTATCTCTATCAGATTGTCAAAGTTAACATGACAGGCTTTTATGCCATAACCAAATATCATCAATTTGTGCAATTAAACATGTTTCTTTAGTAGGTCAAGATAGAACAAATTACCTCTAGTCTGATCTCCACTTCCAATTAGTTCTCTAGTAGCATTAAATATTTTAGCTTGCTTGTGATGAAATTCCACTCGGTAACCAATTTTGTTAAGCTGAGCAACACTTAACAAATTATAATTAAGACCTTCAACCCAATATGCATTTTCAAAAGATATCTTACCAATCAGTTTAATCAAACCTTTTCCTCTAATATGACATGGTGCATCATTACCAAATTTTACACTTTTACCTCTGTAATGATGTAGGGTCTCAAACTTATTTTTGTCACCAGTCATGTGATGTGAACAACCACTATCAATAATCCATTTATCATTCTTGTTCACATAGGATATCAATGCAATTTTCTCATCCTTATTAGATTCATCTTTCATTACAACATAGACTACCTCAATTTCAAAATCATCACTATCAATGTTAGTTTCTTTTTCAGCAATGTAATAAGATTTCCTACCTTTTCCTTTGTAGTCTTTGTTCCATCTATAGCTTCCGTAATCTCTTCTATCTTTGTGTTTGCTTTTCCTTTCATCATCTTTATCCTTCCTGTCAGGACATCTAGCAGCTATATGACCAACTTTATTACATGCAAAACATATAATAGGGAGTTTACCTTTATACTTTCCTTTTCCCCTTCTTAGTCTTCTAGCCATAAGAGCTTCTAGATCTTCTAGTTCTTCATCAAAATTGTCATTGTCACCTTCACTTTCACTATCACTTTCACTTTCACTGATGCATCTTTATTTTTCTTTCTTTGGCTTGTTCAGAACTAGGTGTAACTTGAAAGCATATTCAACATTATCAATGCTTCCAAGAGTGAAATTATCATAGTTAGAGAGTTCAAAAGCAGTCAGCTTACCAACCAAACTTTCTAAAGTAAGCACATTAGCAGAGTTTCATCTAGATTCTTGAATAGCTGAGATCTTAATAGCATATATAGGACACGGGGTTCTTAGTACTTTCCCAATTATAGTTTCATCATCAATAGCCCCATTTTCTCCTCTAATAGCATTCATAACTTCTTTAATTCTACCACAATATTGTGCAATGTTTTCACCTTCTTGCATTCTCATTTCATCAAACTTACCTCTAAGACTCTCGGCTTTTGCTTTTAGTACATTTAAATCAGCACCATAGATCCTTGCAAGTGTGTCCCACATATCTTTAGCAATTGTGCAATGGACTTGATGTCCTCAAATTTTGGATAGCTTAGGGAAAATGCAATTTCCAACATTGCTTGATTATGTTCTTGCTTAGCTCTCATTTCTTCAGCAGTCAAAGGTGTGACAGGTGAGACATAGCTATTCTGAATGTAGTACTTTGCAGAGTCACCACTACCAACCAAATGCAGCTTCATCAAGCTTTTCTGTGCAGGGAAGTTTTCCTTATTTAGCTTCAGTACCTCCTTATACATCTTGATCATTTGCTTCAAGCCCCTTTAAACTTGATTTCTATCAACACTAATAATAAGAAACAAAGCTCTGATACCAATTGTTAATATGATTTAGAACAACAGAGAGGGCGGGGTGAATCATTTGTTCTTAGGTCTTGATGTATAAAACAAAATTAAAAACTTTTCCCTAAATCAGATCCAATAACCAAAACAAACTCGATCATCACGGATTCAATAATAGAAAATATAACAATGCAGTCCACTACCTAGCTATAACTTAACTTGTAAAATACAAAAATGTTCAAACCAAAACATTCGCGCAAGTACTAACACCAGGATTTATAGTGGAAACCCAATTTGGGAAAAACCACTTTGTAACATACTACTATTATTTTCACTCTTCTAGAGTGAGCATAGTAAAAAGCCAACCCTGTCAAAGGTTACAATACACAATGTTAGGTGGGTTAAAGGATTTCAATCACCCTGTTAAAAGTGAACCTAGTCATAGGACTTACATACACTCCATTAGAATGCAACCTTGTTCAAAGGATTTATCATATGACTATTTGGTCAACCTTTGTTAAAAGGATTTTGACTGTTACAATGGTTAGAAAGTAGCAACAATATTTATCTGAAAAATATACAACTCACTTTGCAAATATCAGATCCGATCTCGTACACTAATGCTGGTTTACTGACTTTGAAAATTTTCCATCTCCATCTCTGATTTTCTCAGAACTTTTCTTCAAGCATCCACCACAATTCTAATTCAGCCTTTTTTGCTTATACAGTCAATAAAACTTTACTGATCTTCCAGCATTCTCTGTTCATCCATGCACTTGCATATCCAAATGCTCAGTTTCTCTTTATACTTTCCTCAATTATGTTAACTTATCTTATGCCACTCAATCTCATTCGTAGATCTTAGGGTTAGGTCAGATTCATTGAATCTACCCACTTCATGTTCTTTGGCTCCTTTTCTAGAATAATCTCAAATCTCTTAAAGATTTACAATAAAATGTTTTATAGTACATTTAATGCTTTCAAACAATCAATAAATAAAGTCAACATGTTTTACATAATCCAAGAATTCAACAATGTCGGCTCCAAAACTAAATTCTCTTCAAATATAAAATTGTTGATGCTCGGTCAATACTATGATCAACTACTCGATCTTCATGTAGAAAGCTCGGTCATTACTAAAAATGTTTCCTCGGCTTACATTGTCTTCCTCAACAATTAACTCTTGTTTGGTCGACACTAGAATTTTTCTCAGCATATACTAACTTGGTAGACACCAACATTACTCAGATTAAACATGATTTTTCCATTCTTTTCTCTGTCAAGCCTACCAATTTAGTCTTCAATCTTACTAGTATAAAGAATACATTGTCTCATCATTGTGCAACATAGTCAAGTACACTTTGTAGTATCAAGATAACTCAACCTTTCCTTAGGTGCTATTTTTACCAACCGTGTCTATCCCCTTAGCAACACTCAAATAGATATAGTACTTTCCTAAGTAGCAATAGTCTTACCAGTTAAGGTTTGACATCAATGACAATACAAAAATTGTTTCAATTGCAGTTTCCAACAAGGATTGCATCCTGTCACTGAATGGACTATGCCATTAGCTCTGGCTAGGTGGGTAAATGCTAGTGACAACCATGTTTTGACTATAGAGTCACTAGAATGTTCGTGAACATGTCAGACTAAAGTGTCCTCAAGGTGCACTAAGCACAATTGGGCAGCGATCTTTCAAGGCTCAAATGTCAGACCCCATGAGAGGTATCGATGAATCGTGCAATGCTACAAGACCATATTTTTGATGCCTACAATAACCTCTTTCTGTTTCAGGAGATTTAATTTTTTTTTGAATTTGGCATGCCAATCTCGCTTGATGTCAAAAATTGCAATGAGGGTTAGTTAAAAGTTGCACCACTGATTTTCTTCCAAACTATTCATCCTAGCACTAAATGGACTACCATTAGCTCTAGTTGGGTGGGTAAACACTAGTGACAACCATGTTTTGACTACTGAGTCACTAGAACATTCATGACCATGCCAAACCAAAGTGTCCGCAAGGTGCACTAAGAATGATTAGGAAGAGATCTTTCAAGGCCTGTATCTCAAACCCGGTGAGAGGTATGAGAAAATCATAAGATTCTGTAAGATTGTGTTTTTGAGGCATACAAAAACCTCTCTCCATTTTGGAAGATTTGATTTTTTTTAAATTTGACATGCCAATCTCGCTTAATTCCAAAACTTGTAGTGAGGGTCAGTTGAAAGTTGCACCATTGGGTTTCGTCCAAACCATTCATCCTGGCACCAAATGGACTATGCCATTATCTCCGGTTGGGTGGGTAAATGCTAGTGACAACCCTATTTTGACCACTAAGTCACTAGAACATTTGTGACCATGTCGGACCAAAGTGTCCCCAAGGTGCACTAAGGACGATTGGGCAGTGATCTTTTGAGGCTCGTATCTCAAACCACAAGAGAGATATTGACAAACCGTGAGATGCTATAAGACCATATTTATGAGGCCTACAATAACATCTCTATGTTTTGGGAGATTTGAATTTGTTTGAATTTGGTACGTCAATCTCGCTTGATGTCAAAACTTGCAGTGAGAGTTAGTTGAAAGTTGCACCATTGGGTTTCTTCCTGGTACCCAATAGATTGCGCCATTAGCTCTAGTTGGGTGGGTAAAAGCTAGTGAAAACCCCATTTTGACCACTGAGTCACTAGAACATTCATGACCATGCCAGACTAAAGTGTCCCCAAGGTTCACTAACCATGATTGGGCAGAAATCTTTCAAGGCTTGTATCTCAAACCTCGTGAGAGTTATCGGTGAACTGTGAGATTCTATATGACCATGTTTTGGATGCCTACAATAACCTCTCTCCATTCTGGGAGATTCAAATTTGTTTTAATTTTGCATGCCATTCACGCTTGATTCCAAAACTTGCAGTGAGGGTAAGTTGAACGTTACACCATTGGGTTTCTTCCAAACTATTCATCCTAGCACTAAACAGACTATGCCATTATCTCTAGTTGGGCGGGTAAACACTAGTGACAATCCCGTTTCAACCACTGATTCACTAGAACATTTGTGACCATGCTAGAGCAAAGTGTCTCCAAGGTGTGCTAAGCATGATTGGGTAGCGATCTTTCAAGGCTTGTATCTTGGAACTTGTAAGGGGTATCGACAAACCATGAGATGCCATAGGACCATGTTTCTGAGTCCTACAATAACCTCTCTCCATTTTGGGAGATTAAAAATTGTTTGAATTTGGCATGCCAGTCTTGCTTGATGCCAAAACTTGCAGTGAGGGTCAGTTGAAAGTTGCACCACTCAGTTTCTATCAAACCGTATGTTATGGCACCGAATGGTTTATTCCATTAGCTCCAATTGGGTGGGTAAACACTAATGAAAACCCTATTTTGACCATAGAGTCACTAGAACATTCATGAAAATGCTAGACCAAAGTGTCCCCAAGGTGCACTAAGCACCATTGTGTATGTTGGCAAGCATTCTAGTGTGTCAAGAGGAAAAGTGGGACCATTCCTAGGGTAAACCTACCCAACCAGACGTGATGGAAGCAATGATTTGTGCCTATAATGGACAGATTTTTTTTCCCAAGGGAGATGGGGACATGACCATAAAGGGTCATTGGAAAATGTAAAGAGACCAAGGATGGTCATTTGAATGCATTATGGAATGTGTCTATTATTTGAAATGGAGTAAATTAATTGTCTATTGTCTGGTTATCACTTCCATGTTTGTATTGCGTCATTTCATTTGCATTTTAAGGAAAGGAATTTACTAGTGTCTGGTACAATAGTGTTTGGTTACATTCATATGCTGGATATATGGTGGTGGAGGGACCACAAATGGTGGTAAATATTGATTAAAGGTGCATGAAGTAGCACCAGTCATTGTTGCGATCATATATTCCAATGGATGAGTATATTTTGTGATGGATATATGCTATTGGGGTCCATAGGGATGTGTTAGATCCATTGGGGGGGATCTGGAGAGATTTGCAAGAGTCTTTTTGAACAAGCCCTAGCCTAGAGACCCTAGAAAGGAGGGTTTGGTACCTATAATGATAGGTCATTATTTTCTCAATAACAGTTTGGAAAAATCTTGATGTAGAAGCATCATTCCATGAATGTTCTTATTGATGCTCATGGAATGATGTGTCTTTGACATGTATAATAGATTTCTAACATGATACATTGCAAAAGAGTTGATTTGACAAGGTGATCAATAGATTTGTGAAGTGAACTTTGAAGGATTTTCTTGGTTGAGAGCATCAGATAAACATGAATACAATGTAGCACACAAATTTTGAATTCACTTAAATGATGAATTACATGTGAACACACGTAGCACATAAAGCATACACATAAATTTTCTTAAGTCGTGAAGCATACATGTAGCACATAGATTATAAAGCATACACATGAATTCACTTAAGTCATGCATGTAGCCCATACACATGAATTTAGGTTATGAAGAATGTACTTGAATATATGTGAATATACTTAAGGCATAAATCCTACACATGAGTACATACACACAAGCATATTTATATACTAACAATGAAAAAGTGAAAACACAATTAACAAATTGGATCGAATATCAATTTTCATATATATCAAAATAAATAATAATTCTATACATATTTACAAAATCAACATATCTAGATAAAATGTGGCATATGCCATCTCAAAATATGTCATATGACATCTCAAAATAAGAATTTCAACTATGAATGTTTCTAGGACATCCTATTCTATTAGTGGATCATCAAAATGTAGCCTCTTTGAAGTAATCTTTGGATCTGATGGATCTTGCATTCAAACACAAAAGTAAAACCCCAAGTTAGATTAATTAATTTATATGGTTTCTACAAATAAAAATTCAAAATTCAAAATCATAGAACCAACAATAATAAATTATAAAAAAAACTAAAATTGAACTCTCATGTACCACGCCTCTTTGTCTCCTCACACAGATAGAAGACCTAATATATTTCCTTGGTAGCGAAGGGACAATGCCACCAATATCGACTCCAACATGTATATGTTTGCAAACATGAGATTGATCTATGAGTTATACTATTTAATGTTAAATCCTTGGTAGAAAATATATGTTTACAAAATAACTGAATTAAAATTAAAACTTACATGTGTTGAACTTTCTTCAGGAAATGTCGGCTCAGACATCAATGATACAAACCCTTGGTGTTCTACCTCCCTCAAACTAGGGGTGACCTACAAAAGTCAAACAGATACTTCATACAATCATGACTTGATCATATTTTATATACTTGATAGTAAAATACACACAAATATATTTAGAAATATACATATTGTGGGGCTATCACTACAAATTGAGATGCTTGTGACACTATCATGACAAAAGGGTCTCATGACATCATCGGACACCACACTCTATCAAATAAATTATGTAAATTAAAAATGAGTACACACAACTGATAAGTATACATGTATGCATAAACAATCTAAATTACTTAATTACATTCCCCTTGTCAAGCCTGATGCTTGAACCCCCTCAGATTGCCACCAACATCAGTATGTAATAAGATGATCATAAAAATTTTAAAACACATGTAAATATACTATTATAATAAAAGGAAACCAATGAGTACATTAAAACATATGTATCGTGGAAGTGTCAAGGCCAAATGATATGGCTGAAAGCATGGACCCCTCCACTTGTGCCATCTCCTCCTCTATCATCAACTAAACATAAATATAACACATAAAAAAACATAAATGGGAAATCACTAAAAGAAAATTCTACTAAAAATACAAATGTTTAAAATTAAATACAATGTAACAAGTGAAGTTTTTACCCTTACCATAATAGTAGGAGTCCATGGCTCTATATGCCCCTGATGCACAGCTTCATGAGGTGCTTCAATGCCTATAGTGTGATGTGTAGTATCATCCACCTCAAAGATGTAGTTATATGCATCACTATCATTCAAGGAACCTAAGCATAGATTCTAGCACATAATGCAAGTGTTGGTCACACAAACATGTGAGCTCATGGAGGAATTGGAAGGTACAGAAGCATCAGTATGAGGAGGCAAAAATGTCATGCTTTGCATAACCAGTAGATCACTCAAGGTGTGAATTGCTCGAATAGTCTGTGAGTCATCCTCAATAATAATATTAGGATGTTGCACTGTAGGAGGTGGTGAGATCTTAGGAGGAGGGACATATGTGTGGGATTTCACCTGGTGTGCCCATGGCTTGTCATAAGGAGCGCCTAAGCCTACACCTAGGGTCTGTCTCATACTCCAATAATTTACCTTGTGACCGAGCACAAATTCAGCATACAATTATTTTATGAAATAGAATGGGACATCCAAATTGTTGTGCGGTGCTCTATCAGAAACCATCCACTAGCAGTCCCAAAAGTTGTCATGTATTGCATTATTTGTACTCCATTTAATTGAAAAATTGGGTTTTTTAGGGTCCACTTTTAAACCAATTTTGGGATGCACAAAAAGATTACATATGTCATGTTTTGTTATGTTTAGGTTCATAACTTGATCATAGTCAAGCTCATCATCAAACTAGGCATGCATGGAATCGCGCCAAAGAAGTGCAACATTATGTTTCTCTATAAGTTTCTCCATGTTTTCAATAATGGAGTTCAATGTGGAAAACATGGGGCACAATGTGGGGATATTAGCATATGTGGTCTGATATCCTCTAAGCTGATTTAGATTGTCTCCTATGAGATCCTCTAAATGTCGAGGGTTTGAAACTCATTGGTCTTTTGAAAGTGGGGGATTGTTTGGAGGTGGTTCTAGATTATTTACAGGATCATTGGGAGTGTTTTATGTGGTTTGAGTCCATGTCTGATTAAAATTAAAACCCAAATAGATAATTATAATCAATTTAAGAAAACAATAAAGAATCACATTTAAACCCTAGTTTTTATATAAAAAACTACAAATTTAAATTAAAAAACAATACAAACTTAAAAATTTAACTTACCTATTGATGTTGATAAAATCCGATATGAGAATCTATTGGATATTTGAAACCCCCAGAGATGTGTTCAATGTTTTCACAATGAAACTATTGAACACAGCCATGGACTAGAAATATAATTTTCTAGAAAAAAAATAAGATATCTGATTAGGTCTGTGCTTTGGCTTTTGGCTTGGCCGAGTGTAGTGATACCAAGGCCTACTAAAAATTCAACAAACTTTTTAGTGCACTTTTGGATGAGTGAAAAGTTCATTTTCTCACATCACCACTTTTTGGCATACCATGATCATGCACATACCCAAATGCCATAACATGGATGTGACGACAAAAGCTCATGTCATATGAAGTAATGGAATGCATTAAGTTGATAATATAGAAAATGTCATTATTGAAATTAATTTAATGGCTATATAATTTTATGCAAACTATTCGTGTAGGAGAACCCACTGAAACATGTAGGTTTATGTCAAAAGTTGCAATGTTGCTCAATTGAAATGAGCAACATTGGCTATCTTTCAATCTATTCACCATGGGATTGAATCATCTGCTTCATTAGCTCTAGTTGTCTGGGTAAATGATTGTGACAATTTTTTCTCTCCCATGGATTCCTTCGAACATTCACAAGCACACCAGACCAAAGTGTTCCTAAGGGTTATTAAGAAACATTGGGGAGCGATCTTTCTTGGGGCATATCTCGTAGCTCATGTGAGGTATTGATGAATCGTCACATGCTACAAGACCATGTTGTGGAGACCTATAATTACCCATCTCTATTTTGGGAGAAACCCTTCATTTTAATTTGGCATCCCTATATCAATTTATGTCAAAAGTTGCAATGTTGGTCAATCAAAATGAAAAACATTGGTCATCTTTCAATCCATTCACCATTGGATTGATTCGTCTACTCAATTAACTCTAGTTGGTTGAGTAAATGCTAGTGAAAACCTCATCTCACCCATAGAGTCCCTCAAACATTCACGGGCGCACTAAACCAGAGTGTCCCTAAGGGTCACTAAGCAACATTGGGCAATGATATTTCTTAGGGCATATCTCAGAGCTCACACGAGGTATCGATGAATTGTCAAGTGCTATAAGACCATGTTATGGAGGCCTACAATTTCCCATCTTAGTTTTTAGAGATTCCCCTTTGTTTTAATTAGGAATCCCTATTTTGGTTTATGTCAAAAGTTGCAATGTTGCTCAATTGAAATGAGAAACATTGGCTATCTTTCAATCCATTCAACATGGGATCGGTTCATCTACTCCAATAGATCTGGTTGGCTGGGTAAATGCTAGTGATGAGCTCATCTTTCCCATGGAGTTTGTCAAACATTAACAAACACACTAGACCAGAATGTCCTTAAGGGTCACTAAGTAGTATTGGGAAGTGATCTTTGATGGGGTATATCTCTAAGCTCGTGCAAGGTATCAAAAAATCATCAAGTGATAAAAGACCATGTTATGGAGGCCTACAATTATGCACCTCATTATTGGGAGATTTCCCTTCATTTTAATTTGGCATCCCTATCTAAGTTTATGTCAAAAGTTGCAATGTTGCTTAGTTAGAATGAGAAACATTGGCTATCTTTCAATCTGTTCACCATGAGATCAATTCATCTACTCCATTAGCTTTAGTTGGTCGGGTAAAAGTTAGTGACAACTGTGTCTCACCCACAGAGTCCCTTGAATGTTTGCGAGCACACCACACCACAATGTTCCTAATGGTTACTAAGAAACATTGGATGATAATCTTTCTTGGGGAATGTTGGTAGTTCCCTTTGATCTTCAACTTGTAGATTTATACTTTGATGGATAACTTTAATATAACTTTGACTCTATCACCACTCCAAAGTCTACAAGGAAGAGGGCCAATTAACAAGGATCAAAAGAGATCCTCCTACACTTTGAGCCTTAATGCTCAGGTGGGTGTACCCTTGATTCACTTCTTCAAAGGAATCAAAAAATAATATACAACTATACCCCTTACTAATTGATTGAAGATTTTATCATTTGAATGTGTTTGTCTGATTGATGATGATGGACTACCTCCAGAGAAGAGATCAGTGCCTTATCCCAGGGCAAAGAGTCACTAAATAGCATATATCACCCTAAAAATTTAACTCAAATACATATGAACTTAGATTAAGTGCTTTGCCTATTACTCCCCTCACTCCCAAACATGATCATCAAATTCCAATCTAATAATGAACTCACTGAAATCACCCTAAAGGCTTTAATCCTAACTTTGTTAGGAACTCCAAGCTGATCTCACAATACTCTTTGTTTACCATATGCTAATCCACTTTGTGACCTTAAGATATATGAATCCACAATCAAAAAAGAAGATAATCAGAGATTTGAAATAGGAATTCAAGTGTATTCTCATTAATTTTCAGAAATCAATACATTACCAAGCAATAAAATACCAAAGAAATAGACCCAAGATCCAGGCTCTCTTTACTTAGTATAATACCATCAACAATAACCAGGGACCAAAAAAGAAGTTTTGGAACCCGCACTAAGTCAAAAATTCTACACCATATACCTCCTAGTCACCTTGGGATCCTCAAAGAGAATGCATCAAGATTCGGGTGACTAGGGTTAGGGTTTCAACCACTAAATCCAATAGAAACGGTCACAAAATTTATTGTAGGGGAAGAAAACCAGGAAACTAGGAGAAAGAAAATCCTGGAGTGATCCATAATCATGAGAATCTCACTGAGAAGGTATAGAGAACCACAAAAACATCCAAAATGTCAACCCTTTCAGTCACCTGCAACACACCTCGAGCATAAAACCACATAGTACAAACCCCTGTAGATGATCAAGGAACACCCTGGACCACACTGCAACAGCAAGTGCCACCAAACAAATCAAATCTGGCTATGAAAACATTCAATTTCGGTCCTTTCTGGTCAGAGGAAACCCTCTACAAATTTAAATTTGAAAAACAACGGCAACAATTTGGCGCTTGCAGTAAATCAACGGTCATATTTTAGAATTAGATCAACTTTATGTTGTGGCCGTTAGATCTCTCCTTTTCGCGGTCTTTTAAGTCTTAACTCAACTGCCACCATGGGTTTACCTTTTGGCGACCATGTGAAAAGACATTTCTCTATTCATGAGATGAAAACTAACTCACCATTTAACTCTGTGACCTAGCGAACAAAGGGAAACATTTAAGCTCGGTCCCCTAATTAGCAAACTGGCAACAAAAGGTTTCTGCTAGTTTGTGAAACATTGTTTACCTCTACCAAGTTAGTTAACGATTACGCAAATGCTTGTTCGCTGAATCGCCAGTCAGATTAGAGCACTGCTATCCTTTTTCGTGAATGAGAGAAACCTTTGCAATTTGTTGGAGCTGTTAAGAACCTTGTTAGAATCACTAAACTCTCACCTGGGCCTACCTAGAAGATCAACGGTCATCTCATCTTCGCATAGACCTCCCAGATTCCATCAGATCACACACCCATCGTCGGATGAAGAATCTCTCCTTGCCCTGACAACCCTCTGACACCAGATGAGATAAATGGCCACCGCATAATCTCAAGCCTCTGACAAATTTGATGAGATTTTATGTTGTTCATAGATTGACTAACAAGGTCAGGTCCCTTTGACACACCGAAAACTAGGTCCCACTGACACTCACCAAATCAAGACCTCATGGACCAATCAGAGCCTACCATTTGTGCATACGTGTCATTATGGACCCATAGTTTTGAAACATTGTGTCATCAGGAAAGATCAATGATTGGCATAAGATCTCAAGCTTTCAAAAGGTTCTATGCGCATTCACGCTAGCCGTTGATCTGGAATCTTAGCTGATACCACAGAGTGTGACCCCATCGTGCTGCGTAGGATACTCCAACGAATCGGGGACTGCCACATCACAGAATCTGGCAAACAGACATACAATTTCTTTGTTCATTCTGACAACCCTGCCACTTCATTATTTTCCTTCAGCCAATAAGGAGATGCCATGTGTACTTACCTGGTAGTGGACCCATCTGCAGAGAAAGGCAACGTCATACAATAAAATCCATGGTGGGCACAGCTTCGCATACCTCTGACAAAACCCTTGCACTTTAACGACAACCGTTGGATGTAGATGTTGTCAGAGCCGCGCCTAGTAAAATATTAAGCTAGAACATAGGAAAAATTAAACGCTGAG
Source organism: Chamaecyparis obtusa (assembly GCA_027943335.1). Classification (NCBI taxonomy): domain Eukaryota; kingdom Viridiplantae; phylum Streptophyta; class Pinopsida; order Cupressales; family Cupressaceae; genus Chamaecyparis; species Chamaecyparis obtusa. The sequence goes on from BSBK01008150.1 coordinate 135,731, forward strand.
ACTTAGGCTTATAAGGAAAAATTTAGGCGCAGAGGACTTAGGAAAATTAAAAGGCTGCCGAGGTATAAAAACTTAGGAAAAATTAAAGCGGGGACCGACCAAAAATATAAAGCACGTGCACTATAGGGCCTTTAAGTGACCTAGAAAAGGTAACATCAAATTAGAATAGGGCCAGGGTTTTACAAAGGGTAACGGCTAGTTTTTTGAATATTTTGCTTAGGGTTTTAGCCAAAAACACAAAAATGACTGCAGAGACCAAAAGAAAGGACATGAAGCCATGAAATTTTTGCACGTGCTAACAGGGAATATCTTGAAGCTCATATGAGGTATCAACCAATCATCAAGTGCTACAAGACCATGTTATGAATTCCTACAATTACCCATACCAATTTTGGTAGATTCCTCTTCATTTTAATTTGGCATCCCTATCTCAGTTTATGTCAAAAGTTGCAATGTTGCTCAATTGAAATGAGTAACATTGGCTATGTTTCAATTCGTTCACTGTAGGATCAATTCATCTCCCCCATTAGCTTTGTTTGGCTAGGTAAACACTAGTGATAACCCCATCTCATCCACGGAGTCCCTCTTACATTCGCGAGCATACCAGACCAGAGTGTTCCTAAGGGTCACTAAATAACATTGGATAATGATCTTTCTTGGGGCATATATTAGAGCTCGTGTGAGGTATTGAAAAATCATCAAGTGATACAAGACCATGTTATGGAGGCCTACAATTACCTATATCTATTTTGGGAGATTCGTCTTCATTTTAATTTGGCATCCCTATCTCAGTTTATGTCAAAAGTTGCAATGTTGCTCAATTGAAATGAGAAACATTGGCTATCTTTCAATTCGTTCATCATGGGATCAATTTGTCTACTCTATTAGGTCTAGTTGGCCAAGTAAATTCTAGTGACAACCTCATCTCAGGGTAAAAATAAAAACCTGTGTCACACTTTTATAAGGGAAAAGGTCAACACAATGCAAACTGTTCAACTTCAATGACATAAAAGTTGCATTTATGTTTAGAATTTAAAGATGATGTAAACTGATGAAATTTTTTAAAGTGGATCAAGTTTATGCCTATAATTTTTTTAAAAAAATTGAACAAGAATTGACTTATTCTTTTAATTTTTGAAGTCCATTTTTTAACTGATGAAAAATGTTGAAAAACTAGGGTCTAGCTCCCACAAAAAAAGTATATGCAAACAATCTTTTTTCCCTTTGATTTCAAAATATGTTATAGATGACATGTATACCTAGTAGATAAAAGAAGAAATATTGATTTATGATATGTATTTTCTCCATTATAACTACTCAAAGTCGAACTTATCTTAAATTGACAATTTTCATCTCCCTTCAAATTTCCCTTATCAAATCTACACCATCCAGAAAAAAAAACTTTACACATTCTTGAAGAGGACTCTCTCCTGTAGTGTTAAATATAAATTTTAAAATTTTCTAATATGTTTTATTATTATTTTTTCTATTTTTGAATAAACATCTTCTCGAATGTTAAAATACCTACTTGGAGTATTTTGAAATAATAATATATTAGATCTAATCAAAATACTATATAACATATATGATGATAATCTTAACTCTGAGCTCTACAAAAGGGTATTTTTATATTTTTAAAAAAATATCATTAAAAATAGTAGGAGTTATTGAAACATCATTTTTTGAAATAATTTTATTTCTTTGCTAAATGGTATAAAACATGCATTTAATAGACATTTCCAATTGGAAAAGTTGAAGCACTTATCTAACTTAGCTAGAATGAATCTAGCTAGGCCATATGTTTGAGGAAAATTAATTTTTAGCTAGAAATACTCAAGTTTAGTTTTGTTGATAAGTTAGCCAGAAATGTGACATAGCTTTGTGCTTTTACCCCTCACCCACAGATTCCCTCAAATATTCATGAGCACACCAGACCAGAGTGTCCCAAAGGGTCACTAAGCAACATTGGGCATCAATCTTTCTTGGGGCCTATCTCAGAGCTCGTGTGAGGTATTGATGAATTGTCAGGTACTACAAGAATGTGTTATGGAGGCCTACAATTACCCATTTCATTTTTTGGAGATTACCCTTCATTTTAATTTGGCACCCCTTTCTTGGTTTATGTCAAAAGTTGCAATGTTTCTCAATTTAAATGAACAACATTGGCTATCTTTCAATTTGTTTGCCATTGGATCAATTCGTCTACTCTAATATCTTTGATTGGCTGGGTAGATGCTAGTGAAAACCTTGTCTTGTCCACAGAGTCCCTGGAACATTCGCTCCCACACCAGACTAGTGTCCCTAAGGGTTACTAAGAAACATTGAGAAATGATCTTTCTTGGGGCATATCTCGGAGCTCGCATGAGGTATCGATGAATTTTTAGGTGCTACAAGACCATCTTATGGAGGCCAAAAATTCTCCATCTCAATTTTTAGAGATTCCCCCTTTTTTTTTAATTTGGCATCCCTATTTTGGTTTATGTCAAAAGTTTCAATGTTGATCAATTGAAATGAGAAACATTGACAATCTTTGAATCCATTCACCATGGGATTGATTTGTCTACTCTAATAGCTCTGGTTGGCTAGGTAAATGCTAATGAAAAACCCATCTTTCTCATGGAGTCTGTCAAACATTCACAAGCACACCAGACCAGAATGTCCCTAAGGGTCACTAACCAACATTTGATAGTGATCTTTTGTAGGGAATATCTCGGAGCTCGTGTAAGGTATCAAAAAATCATAAGGTGTTAAAAGACCATGTTATGGAGGCCTACAATTACCCATCTCAGGTTTTGGGAGATTTCCCTTCATTTTAATTTGGCATCCCTATCTCAATTTATGTCAAAAGTTGCAATGTTGCTTGATTGAAATGAGCAACATTGGCTATCTTTCAATTCATTTTCCATGGGATCGATTCATCTTCTCCATTAGCTTCGGTTGGCATGGTAAAATCTAGTGACAACCATGTATCACTCATAGAGTCTCTCAAGCATTCGCGAGCACACCAAACCAAAGTGTTCCTAAGGGTTACTAAGCAACATTGGGAAATAATCTTTCTTGGGGAATATCTCGGAGCTCATGCGAGGTATAGACAAATCATCAAGTGCTATAGGACCATGTCATGGAGGCCTACAATTATCCATCTCAGTTTTGGTAGATTCCCCTTCATTTTAATTTGGCATCCCTATCTCGGTTTATGTCAAAAACTGCAATGTTGCTCAATTGAAATGAGCAACATTGGCTATCTTTCAGTTCGTTCATTTTAGGATAGATTTATCTACTCCATTAGCTTTATTTGGATGGGTAAATGCTAGTAATAATCCCATCTCTCCCATGGAGTCACTTAAACATTCACGAACATACCAGGCCAGAGTGTTCCTAAGGGTCACTAAGTAACATTGGGCAATGATCTTTCTTGGGGCATATCTCAAAGATCGTACAAGGTATCAAAAAATCATAAGGTTATACAAGACCGTGTTATGGAGGCCTATAATTAATCATCTTAGTTTTAGGATATTCCCCTTCATTTTAATTTGGAATCCCTATCTCGGTTTATGTCAAAAGTTCCAATGTTACTTAATTGAAGTGAGCAACATTAGCTATCTTTCAATCCATTCACCATGGGATCAATTTGTCTACTCCATTAGCTCTGGTTGGTTAGGTAAATGCTAGTGAAAACCCTATCACACCCATGGATTCCCTCCAGTATTTGCAAGCACACCAAACCAGAGTGTCCCTAAGGGTCTTTAAGCAACATTGGGCAATGATTTTTCTTGAGGCATATCTCAGAGCTCTTGCGAGGTATCAAAGAATAATCAAGTGCTACAAGGCCATGTTATGCAGGTCTACAATTACCCATCTCAATTTTGGTAGATTCCCTTCATTTTAATTTGGCATCCCTATCTCGGTTTATGTCAAAAGTTTCAATGTTGCTCAATTGAAATGAGAAACATTGGATATCTTTCAATTCATTCATCATGGCATTGAATCATCTACTCCATTAGCTCTGATTGACTGGGTAAATACTAGTGACAACCCTTCCTTTCCCATAGAGTCCCTCAAACATTTGTGAGCACACCAGACCGAAGTGTCCCTAAGGGTCACTAAGCAACATATGTAAAATTGGGTGTTTCATAGTTTTCACCAACTTGTTCCAAAACATAATCCATAAGAAATAGAAGCCACATAAACTATCCATTAATATAAATCTTCCTACGACCCTTATTTGGTCAATTAGGACAATTTGACACAATAGACAAAATCATTACATAGTTTGGCTTTTCATGCCTTATTACATCAAATTAAGTCCCATATGACTTTGATTACATTATTCATGCCACGATGAATTTGAGAAACATGTTTCAATTATATTATATTAAATAATGAATGTAAACATTTTTGATTAATTATAAAAAGTTAAGTTTTGAAGTACAATGATATGCACACAATGAGTAAATTGGATTGAATATCAAGTTTCATATATATCAAAATGAACAATAATTGTGTACATATCAAAAAATGGCATAGATGTGAAATCAATAATAGTTACAAAAATGTGGCATGTGCCATGTCAAGGTTGATATATACAATAAAAGTATTAAATATATACAAAAATTGGTCATTCAATGACCACAACTAGATCTATATATCTCTATCAATATCTATGGTTGTACTAGATCATCAAAATTAAGCCTCTTCAAAGTAGTGTGTGCCTTACTGGGTGTTTGCACAAGAACAATTCAAATGCTAAATCTGATATCTTATCTCCAAGTACTATCAAAATAACTATTTAGTAAACTGTAATTTGTTGGCAATTGAATTATTGATTACCTCACATCTTTCTTTTGAACTTGGGTTGTGTAGTAATGCTCATGGAATCCTTCGTGGGCGAGGACTCCTAGCAAAATGGAATGGTAAACGATCTGTTGGAAGTTGCGAAGGGAGTTGTAAAAGGTAAAAGACACTTAATACAAGTTAATAACCCAAAGTTGATGACAAACACTACAAAAGTAAAAATGCATGTACTCATATCTAAATCCATATATAAAAATGTTACCTCTTCCCGCTTCTAAACATCAAAAACATCTAGTGCATTCATTAATTCTATAGAACCCAATCATTTCTATATATAGAAAAAATATGACATGTGCATTGATCAGTATACATGTACATGTTTAATCATAATACATTTCAACAAATAAACTTAATTGTACTGAATTACCTTTTGTACTTTGGGTGTTCTTGAGGATTTTTTTTTCATTGTAGTGTCTTGGAGCCAATATTTGGGGTAACCTAACAGAAACAAAATTAACATAGGAGAAACGAATATAATAACACATTGGTTCAATTAAAATTATAAACAAGAGGTGTGAAAAATGTGATATTGCAAAGCTCTCTAGGCCAAATTCAATCGCAAAAAGTGTCACATCATCAACTTTGGACATCTGAATCCCCGACAAGCCCTGTAAAACATCAAATAAATATGCATATTAAGAAAATATATCTTGACACCAAGAAATTATTCTATTTTTATGAATATTTAAAAACTATATCTCACGTGTTGAAGCTACCCATGCATGTCAAGTCGAATGAGCACTTTGTGGTGTGCTCATAATATCACTTGTTACACCTTGTAATGCATATTATTCATATATCAATTTAATCTGTTCTCTAAATAAAAAATTATTTACTTTTATAAGATTTAGGTGATTAAAATTAATAACATGTCAAAATGTAAATGAACATACTTGCATATGTCTCGTAGAAAACACCATCGCAATAGGTCATTTGTGAGGGCCACATCTTCAACAGAAAATGTCTAGCATCTACTCCCACAATGTGTACATGAATGGGGTGTTGAACCATCCCCATTCATGTTGATATCTACCCTGAAATGTATATTCTCAATGGGACAGGCTAATAAAATTAGAGCATCTGATCATGATGGAGGTGGTGTAGGTGCTAATCCACCCTCTTCATCGACTAACTGTGTGCCATGCTCAATAATGACATCAGTCAATGATGCAGTTGCATGCAGAGTTTGTAAATACATAGACTCCTTCACTACTACCGAGACCACAACATGAACTATGGGATATTTAGCTAGATGCCTCTTATGTTGCATCTCTACCACCCTATAGGCCCCAACTCTATCATGTGTAAAGCCTCTCCCTCTACTCTGGAACTATCGGATGTCCAAAGTAATTTGGCTTCTCGCCGTGGATAAACTCACAATATAACTTTCTTGAAAAATATAAAGGCACCTCCCAATCATATTACAAGGTGCTTGGTCAAAAATCATATACCTCATATCCCAAAATGCAACTCTCATCCTATTATGAACACACCAATGTATGGGAAACCGATTTGTAGTATTTCTAGGGAGTTACTACTAATAGGATCAATGAAAAGAGGGCATATGTCCTCTTTAAGTATCCTTTTTTTTTCACTTGATCATATGAAAACCCATCGGCATAAAATGCATAACATATATCCCTCAATCAACCCCATGTTGTAACCTCCTTAGACACCTCATTCACACTATTGGCCATTCTTTCTAAGGAAGTGGCGAGGGATGAGTGGTTCTAAAAAATAGAGGACCTCAACCTCTTAATCAATATGGATATTTGGGCACTGTTTTGTTGAAGATAATTGATCACAAGGTCCTCTTGTGTGGCATCAATGCAACCTATTAGAGGACCCGGGGGGTTTGGATTCAAGTTTGGTGATGGGTTTGGGTTTGGCGGTGGATTTGGGTTTTGTTGAGGGTTTTCTTGTTGTGGGGCTACATTTTGAGCGTTCTCGTGTTTTTCAATTCCAACCTTATCATAATTTTGTGTTTGAAGAGGTCTTTGTTGTCTCTTTCGTGGTCGGAGATTTTTTTTCTGAATCTAACATCAAAATAATTAAAAAACTTAAATCAATTCAACAAACCCTACTCAGCTAAAATTGAAACAAAAATAATTTAACAAACAAGTTCTTACTTGCTCAACGACATGGCATGCTTGCAAAATGATCAATATGGCAACAAAATTCAATAACAACAAGAACCCGCTTAGGTTTTGGTGTTTTCTCTTCCTCCTCTCTCCTTCAAACTGAGTTTTGGTGTGACAAAAAAGAGTGAAAATGAGGGTTTTTTTTTTTATAAATTATGGCATTCAAAACCCGTACGCATTTTGAACAATTTGTGTTTTTTTAATTATTTTTTGTGGTTTGGCAAAGGCTTGGGTTTGCTAAGCCTAGTTTTTCAAATTTTGAATAACCCGAGCAGGTTATGAAAATTTTTGGATTTTTTAAGAGGTGGCCTCTTTTTTGCACACCATTTTGGTGCACTTACCCATTCATAAAAATGCTCTATAGAATATTTATAATGCTACCAAAAATCCACATAAAATTTTCTACCGGTACCACAGAAGTTGGAAAAATTCCCAAACTTAGAACCCTAACAAAAGAAATAAGAAGAGAATATATAGAAGAGAGGAGAGATTCAGATTTGATCTATAAATGACACTTGTCCATCCTTCCCCAAACCCTAATTTGTTGAAGAAAACTACCTCTCTCTTCTCACTTTGCCACTGTGTTTTGTCAAATTCTTTTCCATTTTGTTACAAATGAATAAAATATTTCCCTTTAAAAATCCCCCTTGCAATAACATAAAACTGGCCTCATTACACATGTATTGCAACCACCTCCTGAAAATATATTTGACTAAAACTCTAGAGAAAACCCACAAAAATAGTGCAGCTGTAAAACCTTCTGTAGCATTGTAGCATTCTTTGTCTACTTGTGTGCAATATATTTTAGCTAGTTTATATGATATTTTTACCTTTATTTTCCATGATACTATTTCTACATTATACAATGCCCTTTATTATGCATTACTTTATCCATTTAATGTGCAATGCTAACTCATTTTCCAATTTTATGCTCAAGTTCCAACTTGGTCAACTCTGGTCCACAACACCCGAGTCCCACATGGTGGCTCCTGTTTGGTTCGCAAGTCCACCTCTGCACCACCTCAACATCCTAGTCAGCCATTCCACGTGTCGCACCGCCGTAATCCTGCACACATTCTCTTTCATTGTCATCCTAATTGCCAGATCATAGACACTCGCCATCTGTCACTGTTAGGCCCGCCATCTACCTCATCTCCCTGTGCCACATGGTGTCCTCTCGCGATCCCAGACACTTTATCTCTTCTCATCAGCCTTCATCGCAGGATCACAGGAAGATGCCACATGTCAATTCAAATTTGTTCTCTAACTCTTCGCATGTACCACAATCGTAAACTAAAACAGATATCTTACCAAGGGGGACACTTAGTTTTTTTTTCAAACTTTTTCTAACTTCCCTTACATCTTCCATCTGAAAAGGTGGAATTGGAATTTGAATGGGGCAAAAGCAAATTTTTAAATTTTTCATGTCTACACTTAAGTTTTTAATTTTTTATTTGTGTGGGAAGGGATTTAATTTATTTTTTATTTGACTGGGCAGTTTGTAACTTTGTTATTTATTCAAATTTTTTTCAAAAAAAATTCAAATTTTTTGCCAAATTTTTTTTCAAAATTTTTTTTGAATTTTTTGACAAATTCTTTTGTCAAATTTTTTTTTTAAAAATCATTTTTTATTTTTTAAAATTTTTTCTCAAGTTTATTTTCCAAATTTTTTGTCAAATTTTGGTTGCAGTGATTGTAACTTGGTTGCCTGCCACCGACTTTGGCTACCTAAAACGGTCTGCGATTCCATTTTAAATTCAATTCAATTAATAAAAAAAATTATTAAATTCAAAAACATTGAAACAATTCAATTTTGTTTAAAAAAAAAATCATACTCAACTTCCAATTCCAGTTTCAAAAAATGGAACCAAACGGTCCAAACATATTCCCAAAATGAAAAACCGAATTATCAAATCCATGATTTGACCATTTCCAACATTTGATCAAATCTATCATTTCCTAATTCCCCGCTACCCAACAATATTTTACGTTTTAGTTTTAGTTTACGATTTAGCCAATACCCTCACATGACATGCTCCAATGATTGTCGATGTGCCATATCACTGCCCCTTGAATTTCCACGCATCATGTGAGACCCACCACCGATCGCCATGTCACCACCTGACCCTATTTGCACAGGCCGGACCCACAAAATTCTTCGGGCCTACCAAGCTGAAGTCGTCAAGTTCACACATGCATGCTCCGCCAAAAAGTCAAGTTCCTTTTTGGCATTTCACTACTGCGCTTATAAATAAAAACAACAAGTTAGCCTAGCACGCCACCGATGTAAAATATATCCCATGAATGATTTTCCTCAAAATAACTGTTGTCCATTGCTACCAAATTGCCAGATTGCATTACATGGAAAATTTGAAAGTCTCCTTCTGCGCGCGATGCCCTAGACATTGAATTTTTTTAAAACTTTTACAGACCCATTTGTCTTCTTAATCTGCCACCCCCTGCAGGTTGCACACCCATATTGTAATTTGTTTGAAAATATTTTTAAAACCTTGTCCTAGTACGCGCGCTATGCCAACCATACATTCTCTTGACCTTTTCAACCAATCTATTTTGTGCATATCTTGTAATCCATCCGTTCCATGAGATCATGATTCTTCGATGCATTTAGTCAATGTCCTGTTTGACACTTCCCAAATTGGTACACACATAAGAAGGATACTAGGAGGAGTTGTGGAATTTCGCTTCACATCTTCCAAGTGCATTTTCTCCATTGTTTCTGTGGTTTTTTTATCATACTTCGATGGATGTTCATGTCCTGATTATAATAGAGACATGAATGTCAATTAAGACAGTGAATAAGACAGTCTTTTTGCAGAGGTTTCCTATTCCAATTCTCTTTTTATTGTTTAGTTAAAAATCCAACGCACGGCAATATTTTCATATTGGGGTACTTTAGAATCTGCTGCTGTGAGCATTATCAGGATTCCTCATGTTATTCCTTTTTATGTTGTTCGTTGGGACGTTGCTTTCTCATTCTCACTACTTTCTAGGGGTCTCTTTTTAAGTTATTAGAATATATAATCTATATGGAAAAAATTATTACATATAAATACAATTCTATATTGTTAATTTTCAATTTTTGTTTATATATCTTCATTATAAGATAAGGCATTATGCCAATGTTATCCCCATTGTAGGTGAGGATGGTTTCTAGACTTTGAATATCTAACTAATAGACTTTACTTCTTTCTACACATAACACCCCAGGAATAGGGCTAATGTGTATAAGGGAAATTAGAAAAATGGTCTCTCAACCTTACATTTACATAAGATTACTATTTATAGTAAGTTTACAATTGAGCGTGGATTGGTTCAAAAAATTTCTCAAAGCTACATATTTGATGGGTAAGCATATTGGTAAATTTTATGTTGCAAGATCATGTCTAAATATAAAGATAATAAAGTTTACACTCTTAATAGTTACCCCTCTAGAAGTAGATATGGTGACTATTATCGTCACATGATGACATCACATGAGTGATTCCATGATGAGCACTTGTATTTTTTTACATTTCCATTAATGAGAGCAACCATGATTTAGCCACTCTCTCAGAGTAGCCATGGTGGACATTACTCTATAACTCAGATATCTAGGTAGATTATCCCTAGCTAAGAGGGGGCGTTAATGTTATTGAAGCTATGGTTAGATTCCTTCAGGCCGACACATATAGCATAAAGGTTGTGATAATATAATTATATTGATAATAATTATGTTATATATTATTATATTATATTAATAATATTTATATTATATTGGTAATATAATTATTATATGTCCATGCAACATTACGTATGTGCCATGCACATTCGGCTGAACCATGCACAACTGAAAGTACCTTCGGCTGGAACTCATCAGTTTTCCTCTATTGCGATACAACTTTGAACTTGTACACAGATAGAAAATTTTATAGATTATATATTAATTCCAAGAGAAAATATTAGATATTCATATTAAAACATATGTTTTATTTCACTTATTATAATGAAAAAAGTACGACTCCATCATCCTAGATTTATTGGTAGAAGTCATCTCTTATTTATGAAGGTTTTAGTCTTCTAATACCTTTTCGGAGGTATATTCAATCTTTATAATAATAAGTGGGCATGTGAGGCAGTTTTATAAACTAAGGTAATGGTAAATTTTATCCTTCAATTTTGAATAAGTGCATCCCGAAGGGAGTCTAAAAGAAGTTCAAAACTAACCACTTTTCTCTTTAAATTAAAAAAGTTGAACATGGGCATGTAATTCAAGATATATGTATATTAAAAATTCAATGCTATGATAAGAAGAAAATTCCTAGTTAAAATATAATTTCTAAATTATTAATTTTCATTTTAAATAGTTTCTATTAAGATGTTTGGACATTTTTAAGCATGTTTACATTATTCTAGATTAAGCAAAACACTATTGCTATTTCTATTAGTATCTCTTTAGTTTGCTCAATTGTCCATGAGGGGAGGAGATGGAGGCTCCATATTCCATTCTAGCATTACCACAACTTGCCCCAAGTTTGGCCTTGTCTACTCATCATTTTCAATGCATAGCAATGATACAATAGTTTCTCTTCTCATCTCTTCAATATCTTTCTCCTTTGCAACACACTCTACAATATTTACTATAGTCTCCTCATAATTTCTTGTTGCAGCCCACGGGGGAAAGTAATACATACTTGAATCTTGCACATTAAAATAAAGAGTTCTTCTCCTATAAATGATGTCCAGAAGCATCATTTCTAGTACATTCAGTGTTATTTTTTCTAGAAATTATAATAGTTAAAAAATTTAGTTCTAGCATTTTTTTTGATACATTAATCCTTTATATTCTAATTCATATCATTAATATTTATTTTCTTCATTATTTAGTAAAATTAAACTCTTAATTGCCTAACTTTTTTTATGTTAGTTCTTTATATTCTGATTCCTACCATGTAATTTTGATTTTCTTCAATCTTTAGAAAAAATATACTCTTAATTGCCTAAAATTTTCATCTTCTAAGGATTCTATCATTAAAAAGATATTCAAAGTGCTTAAGATTAATTGTGACTTCCATTATGGTTGAAATATATTGTGAGTAAAATTGATTGCCTAACATTTTCATCAAGCCCTACGATTTTTCCATTGAAAACACAATAAAAGTACATAATTAATTTCCATTAAAAAATATATTACAAGTTAGTAGGGTTTATTTTCTAACATTTTCATCTTCGTAGAATTCTACCATTGAAAACACATCACAAAATCTTCTATAATAGAAAATCTACATGTATTACTACTTGAAAAAATAATAAAAATACACAACTTCTAATATTAACTCTTAACTAGATATTTACCCAAGAAAATGAATGAATGAGAAACTTAACATGTGCGATTCACCTAAGAAGAGATAATTATTTATCAACTATGTGGAAATATTTATGCACAACTTCTAATACTCCTCCTTAAGTATACTCACCAAATGATAATTTTAAAAAAATTCTTACAACAAAAAAAAGAGGCATGCAAAAACACCATGTTATATTTTATTAAAAGAATTTAAATACTTATATGCACACACAACATTTTACCTTGTTAATATTAACATTTTTTAAAAAACTTATTAGTCTAAAAACTAGATTCAAAATACTATAGTTCTTTTTATTGTCATATCTTCAAATTTTGAATATGCATCATTGGTTACTTATCCATGGTAGCATATTGCACATTATTTGATAAGATAAAGACTTTGAAAGAATATTCAATTATTTATGGATGAATCTGTTGAGGCTTTCATTTTTGGCAACACAATTTAATAAGACCTATTGAACATAATCTCTAGAACACTACACTTGTAAATTTTAAGCATGAATGTCTATTGTAGTAAATATTGTCACATAGATAAAATTGAGGTTAATTGGAGTTATAGATTTTGTGACCACCACAAAGACCATATATGATGCATAATCTCTAGGCATAAACTAAAATATGTTCCACTAATTACCATCAAACAAAGAATATCCAATATCTCTACACCACTAGAATGGCATATGATAGCATATTGATGCTACTCAGTCACTAATAAGTGACATATGAACTAGAATTGTTTTACTTTCACCACTTATATTAAATAGAAAGATCTCCTTGACACTTGTAAAATTTTACTAAAAATATTGTCATCCAAAATTTTCTATCCTAAGTACTATATTAAAATTTAAGATATACATTTTAAAAGTGAAAGTATTGTTGTCACTAAGGATTGCACCCGTGATGGCTAAGTATGAAACCTAGCAATCCCATGAAACATGGGAATACTCTCAGGATGTGGGACTGCTTCACTGAGAATAGACCTCCAGATTGAGGGCCGGCTTCCCCATTTGTATCACCTGAACTAAACTGAACTTGAAGGGAAAGGGAGAGAGATTGCATAAAATGAAATAATTGAAACTTAACTTAGGTGATTCACCAAACTAGATAGATCCACAAACTGAAAATAAACTCACAATGTAATCCAGCATATAACTTGAAAATCACAACTCTTCCCAGATCTGATTCATCCCTTAGAAAATAATCAGGTGCTGGTTGTAAATGAGAAGGGAAAATAAATTCCACAACTCAAACACATATAAGCGCACACAAATTGAACCATTAAGAAAAACCAATGCTTGCAAACATCAAAATGAACAAAATATCAAGTAAAGGATCAAGTTTCAATCACAGTACATGACATCAAACTCATCAAATCAACTCACAAAGCTGTAGAAAAGAAGGACAATTGCTATTAACTGGAATAAAAGGAATCAAAATATCAGATTGCTTCTCCAAGAGCTACAACATTCACCTCATGAGAATGAGGGAAAGAAGAACTCGCCTTCAATCACCTAAGTGAGAGGCATATAAAGAAAATCTCTGGAATCTGCATTGAAGACCACTACTTCACCAAGAATAGAAAAACTCTGCCACTAGGACCATGATCCCATCACTCTAAAATTCAGATGCCCAATTCCTGAGAATCTAAGGGGACAGAAAAAGTGGGGTCCCTAAAATAGATAGTCAAAAGGGAGACCCAAAACCCAATAAGTCATGTTGTAATTGATATTCTGACAGCGGTTTATAAGAACACCACATGTCAAATATCTTACAATGATAGGAGCAATGACTTATAACATTAAAACATAACCCCTACTATTGAGTAAAGTGGATTCTAAATATATTTTAAAGATAATCTCAACTCAAAAATGAGGAGAATATCTAAAATATTTACATTTTAAATAAATCCACATCACCTAAAGGATACTTAGCATGTAAAATAAAACCATAATGTCCTCAACCTAATATAAAAAAGGGAGGAACACATTAATGGCCCTTTTCAAGAATTAAAACTAAGCCCCCTTTTTAAAAAAAATAAACAAATCATTGATCCTAAAGCCTCTAGGACACAACTCATATAAAGATTCAAAAACATTAACTTGAGAAGGTGAAATAGAATAAAGGGGCTAATAATCTGAACCCTAAAAAGGGGAGAAGAGATGTCGAATGATGATCATTTGTAATGCAATTGTCGGTTGTGTCAAAAGACACCTCAAACCCTCACCGAATGGCAAGTTACTAAGTTTGTCTGCAAGCCTCTGTGCTAGGTCTCGAGCTTTGATTCTGGAAACAACAACCCCTCTCGGCATCAACACCATGAAATTGAGGTAGATACTCATTCTAGTATTCATATTTCTACAAATGTGTTCCTGATTGTATCTCTAGTATTGTCTATCCTCTGTTATTGTCAGGGCATCACACTACATATGTATTTGATTAGCCATTAGGGCACGATTGTCTCTGTATTTGTATTTTCATGGTTTCTTTCAGCATCTCTAAAAATATATAATCATTGTTATAGCATTGTTGATATTTTTGGCTTCGCTGTTGATATTGGAGCATTGAATGAACCCAAAGCTTGTCATGACTTGTATTGTTGTTAGTCATCATGCCTTACCATTACACTATTTGATCACCATGAGAGCTGTATATTTGATCATGATGTGTACTCTATGAGGCACATATACACTTGTATTCTAATTTGTTTTTTATTATCCTCAAATTGTTCATGCACCAACTCCTATACATGATTGGGATGTTACATTTTTATGCCCATCGACTATCATGCCTTGTTACTAGCTCTATTTATTTTTATGTTCTTGTGGGTCTTCCATCATTCAGACATCATGCCATGCTGTATTTTCCCTTTTAATTGGCATATAATGCAGATTTATCACATTCATACTATAACACTTAGAGTATTAAATGCAGATTGAAGTACACATGCATAGAGTTTTTTAACTTGAAACACCATATGTTATACTTTCTCTGAACATGTGGATTTTTATGTACATTTATCTTGCCGATGATGAATGTCACGTGAACACCTATGCAGCAGAGTGCCCCTATCACTTTCATAGATGTGTGTACTCTGTCATTAGCTCTGTTCAACTTGATGCCATCTTAATATGCTTTGAATGTCTCCTGGATCTAGTTCATGCCTTGTTTCACCATGGTCCATTTGATTTGTCTTTATGTCTCACTAATACTACCATCCACTGAATGCTACACTATTGAGCATGGGTGTTTTTGACCTGTGATGTGGTCTCTCTCCAAGAAATTTGAGATCCTCCCGATAGAGCCCACATCATAGGGCATCATCATTCATCTGGATCCCTATATTATACTATTTGTTATGAATCAACTTCTTCTATCTCTGGACATGGAACAAACATATTAGTGAAAACAATGGTATTTCTTTTATTTGTAGAGCCTCTCTGATGCACATGCCCTGAGCACAGCCCATGCTAGAGGTGCATGACTAAGTACATGTATGCATGTTTATAGATGTTGTGGCACAATTCATTGCTTAGATCCATTGGATCTAACTCCTTTTCTTCTCTCTCTGCAGGTTCAGGATCACAGGAGCACCCCAGGCACATAAAAGAATCAACATCTCACTACCAGGCAATGTCTGGTACCCTTGAATCTAGCTCCTTAATTCATGTATACTTGTATTCATTTATGAAACTCCTGCATTTTCTATGCTCACGGTATGTGTGAGCTCATATGAATCTTTTTCTTTTCGGTTCTTTCTTTCTTTTGTACAGCATACTCAAGATATGAGACATGTAATCTTAGATGCAACAATTTATCTTTCCTTTTCATGTACTTGCAATGAATGAACACAAATCTAATCAAGATCACATAATAATGCAAACTAGGGTACAGAGCTCATCTAGTAATTAGGTTTCCCAAAATTTGCAAAAATATGGCAACATTTTGGCGACCTCTATGGAGTGCTTGCCTGCTAAGCAATCAGACCAGCTGCCTGATAGATCCATTGGGCAATAGAGTCATAAAGCCATAGAACTGAACCTGGCTCCCAACTAAAACAACCTCCTCTTCTGCAACCAAACTAAAGCTGACTACCTGAGAAGACTGCTCAGGCTTATCGCTACTCAAACCAAACTGAAAATTGAACTGGAAACAAGCTTGTGCTAGGCACTTAGGGGAAACAATAAACAAAGCTTCTACTCTACCCTACTCTAACCAGTCAACAAACTGGTCAAAAAAATCCATTAACTGGATTGTTAAAATAACTTCCCATTCTTCTCAAAACATTGTACTTTTCATACTTAATGCCAATAGGGAGAAAATGAAATACAAAAACATACTGGACTATTTGGCATATCAACTCTTGAAATTCGTAGTCCAGACAACTTACCTTGCTTACATCATAGTTGCTATCATCCTAGGGAGGCTAATAAAATTGAATAAGCTCTGAGTCACTAATGAGTGAACTCTTGACATCACCCTCCATCAAATCATTAAGTATATATGCTTTTCTTGACCCCATCTGAGCCAGGTATTAGATAGGACATCCTCTAGAGAGCATAAAACCAGGCCTCTCCTGCTGCTCAATGTGCATCTTGCAAACATATTCAACATGTTGATTGAAACTCTACCCCTCCATGATGGTCTGCCACAATATTTCTTCTTCTACAGTTAGAGGATCACCCTCTTCATTAGTTGGAACAGCCAACAGCTCATCAAAACTATCAAACTACATCAGGTCCTCAACAATCACTGGTCTTTCTTCATGACCTAAGGAACATGAATCTTGAGATTCATCCACCACTTTATTGCAAATAGGCCTAGCTTCTACAACTGAGACACCATTGCCCTCCTGAAACACAATCTTTTCTTCAAGAACATGCAAGCCATTATCTTTATCAGGAAGATAGGGAACATCAATAAGAGTGGAGTGGAAAACATCAATTATAGAATCAAAATCATCTTGTTGTCCTAATTTAGAAACAACTGCATCATCTTCCTTGTCACAATCAGTGAGCCTAACTAGTAAGTCCTGTACTGCCTCATCTTGTTCAATATAGGAAGGCATTTCTTCAAACAAATTAGCTAGGGTCTCTTCTTCATTTGCCTCCTGATCTTTATCTGAATGCTCTAATTCATCGACATGTATCAAATTTACTTGTTCCTCATCTTCATCATGGAAAGGTACACCTAAGAGACAAGAATCATTCTCTTCTTGGTTTCTTGAAATGCTATGAAGTGTAGGGGGATCTTTAAGAATTGGTTCATAGGGCCTAATCTGCTGTAGGACAGGTTCACTATCATATAGGAAGTCAAACATCATAGGTGTTTCATCTATAGGAATAGAATGAAGTGGCTGGAAATTTGGGATAGGATCAAGAATAGGCTCTGAACATGCATGGAGATCAGGGTCATGTTGACTAAGATTCTGAACTGAAGGAGAAATCCTAAAGCTTGGAATTTTAATAAGAGTGCTAGTGGACTTACCAGGCAAGAAACTAGGAATCTGAACCTTGTGAGTCTCCTGTCTGGTCTGCAAAGCTTCTAGGTTCTCTTCAGTAGCATGGGGCACCTCCTTCTGGATCTCTTCCTTTGGTACTCATGCCAATAGATCCTTAATCAATTTATCCTTTTCTGCAATTTGTCTAGCCAGTGTCTCTCGTTCATGATCATGGAATTCATCATTTTGTTCCAACTATTTTCGAAGATCCTCCTTAGTTTTTGTAGCTATAAGATAGATGGCCTTTATGAATTCTTGATATTATTCAATCTTTTCTTCATGAATCTTCTCTTGTGTCAAGATCAATTGGTTCTTCTCTTCAAGGGTCTGCTTAGCACCCGCTATCTGGCTCTCAAGCTGCCTTGAGGAAGTCACCACCTCCATATACTTTCTTGAGAGCTCCTCCTTTTAAGACCTCATCTCTGCATAATCTTTCATGAAAGAGTTCATTTCCTCCTGACAAACTGCCAACAAAGAGGATATGGAGCTTGAATCTGAAGTGGTATGGGGCTGATTCTGAGGATTGCAATGGTGATCTTCATAGGGCAGTTGATAGGAATGTTGTCAGGGTACTTGATGCTAGGTGGGAGGGTATGGTAGTGCATGCTGGAAATTTGTTGTTTGTGGGTTATTTTGACTATATGTTGTTGCTTGGCTAGCTTGATATGGAATGAATGCTGACACATGGGTAGGTTTCTCATGATATGGGGGGTGATAGGGAGAATACGCATTAGGTATTGACATGCTTGCTCATCAAATCAGATGGTAAAAGATATTTCTGAAACTTTTCAGTACTTGAACTGCTTAAAACCAGTAGATTTCACTTAGAGTCACCATGGTGCTAGGAACAAAACACCTCTTGAAGGCTGATTGCACTGAGATCACACCAAAATCCCAGTCAATGACGGGAAACAAAGGAGTCCCACCAGGAGTGCCAAAAACTATTGTCACTAGGGATTGCACCCGTGATGGCTAAGTATGAAACCTAGCAATCTTGTGAAACATGGGAATACTCTCAAGATGTGGGACTACTTCACTGAGAATAGACCTCTGGATTGAGGGCCGACTTCCCCGTTTGTATCACCTGAACTGAACTGAAATTGAAGGGAAACAGAGAGAGATTACATAAAATGAAATAACTAAAACTTAACTTAGGTGATTCACCAAATTGGATAGATCCAAAAATTGAAAATAAACTCACAATGTAATCCAGCATATAACTTGAAAATCACAACTCTTCCCAAATCTGATTCTTCCCATAGAAAATAATCAGGTGCTGGTTGTAAATGAGAAGGGAAAATAAATTCCACAACTCAAATACATATAAGCGCACACAGATTGAAACTTTAAGTGAAACCAGTGCTTGCAAACATCAAAATGAACAAAATATCAAGTAAAGGATCAAGTTTCAATCACAATACATGACATCAAATTCATCAAATCAAATCACAAAGATGTAGAAAAGAAGGATAATTTCTATTAACTTGATTAAAAGGAGTCAAAATATCAGATTGCTTCTCCAAGAGCTACAACATTCACCTCATGAGAATGAGGGAAAGAAGAACTCACCTTCAATCACCTAAGTGAGAGGCATATAAAGAAAATCTTTGGAATCTGCATTGAAGACAACTACTTCACCAAGAATAGAAAAACTCTTCCACTAGGACCATGATCCCATCAGTCTAAAATTCAGATGCCCAATTCCTGAGAATCTAGGGAGACGAAAAAAGTGGGGTCCCTAAAATAGACAGTCAAAAGGGAGACCCAAAACCCACTAAGTCATGTTGTAACTAATATTCTGACAGCGTTTTATAAGAACACCACATGTCAAATATCTTACAATGATAGGAGCAATGACTTATAACATTAAAACATAACCCCTACTATCAAATAAAGTGGATTCTAAATATATTTTAAAGATAATCTCAACTCAAAAATGAGGAGAATATCTAAAATATTTACATTTTAACTAAATCCACATCACCTAAAGGATACTTAGCATGTAAAATAAAACCATAATGTCCTCAACCTAATATAAAAAAGGGAGGAACACATTAATGGCCCTTTTCAAGAATTAAAACTAAGCCCCCTTTTTAAAAAAAATAAACAAATCCTTGATCCTAAAGCCTCTAGGACACAACTCATATAAAGATTCAAAAACATTAACTTGAGAAGGTGACATAGAATAAAGGGGATAATAATCTGAACCCTAAAAAGGGGAGAACAGATGTTGATTGATGATCATTTGTAATGCAATTGTCGGCTGTGTCAAAAGACACCTCAAACCCTTGCCAAATGGCATGTTACTAAGTTTGTCTGCAAGCCTATGAGCTGGATCTTGAGCTTTGATTCTGGAAACAATAACCCCTCTTGGCATCAACACCATGAAATTGAGGTAGATACTCATTCTAGTATTCATATTTCTGCAAATGTGTTCCTGATTGTATCTCTGGTATTGTGTATCCTCTGTTATTGTTGGGGCATCACACTACATATGTATTTGATTATCCATTAGGGCACGGTTGTCTCTGTATTTGTATTTTCATGGTTGCTTTTGGCATCTCTAAATATATATGATCACTGTTATAGCATTGTTGATATTTCTAGCTTCACTATTGATATTGGAGCATTGAATGAACCCAAAGCGTGTCATGACTTGTATTGTTGTTAGTCATCATGCCTTACCATTTCACTATTTGATCACCATGAGAGCTGTATATTTGATCATGATGTAAACTCTCAGAGGCACATATACACTTGTATTCTGATTTGTTCATTATTATCCTTAGATTGTTCATGCACCAACTCCTATACATGATTGGGATGTTACATTTTTATTCCCATCAACTATCCTGCCCTATTACTAGCTCTATTTCTTTTTATGTTCTTATGGATTTTCTGTCATTCAGACATCATGCCATGCTGTATTTGCCCTTTTAATTGGCATATAATGTAGATTTATCACATTCATACTATAACACTTAGAGTATTAAATGCAGATTGAAGTACACATGCATTGAGTTTTTTTAACTTGAAACACCATATGTTATACTTTCTCTGAACATGTGGATTTTTATGTGCCTTTATCTTGTCGGTGATGAATGTCATGTGAACACCTGTACAGCAGAGTGCCCCTATCTCTTTGATAGATTTGTGTACTCTTTCATTAGCTCTGTTCAACTTGATGCCATCTTAATATGCTGTGAATGTCTCCTGGATCTAGTTCATGCCTTGTTTCACCATGCTCCATTTGATTTGTCTTTATGTCTCACTGATACTGCCATCCACTAAATGCTACATTGTTGAGCATGGGTGTTTTTGACCTGTGATGTGGTCTCTCTCTAGGAAATTTGAGATCCTTCTGATAGAGCCCACATCACAGGGCATCATCATTCATCTGGATCCCAGTATTATACTATTTGTTATGAATCAGATTCTTCTATCTCTGCACATGGAACAAACATATTAGTGAAAACAATGGTATTTCTTTTATTTGTAGAGCCTCTCTGATGCACATGCCCTGAGCACAACCTGTGCTAGAGGTGCATGACTGAGTACACATATGCATGTTTATAGATGTTGTGGCACCATTCATTGCTTAGATCCATTGGATCTAACTCCTTTTCTTCTCTCTCTACAAGTTCAGGATCACAGGAGCACCCCGGGCACACAGAAGAATCAACATCTCACTACTAGGCAATGTCTAGTACCCCTGCATCTAGCTCCTTAATTCATGTATACTTCTATTCATTTATGCAACTCCTGCATTTGCTATGCTCACGGCATGTGTGAGCTCATATGAATGTTTTTCTTTTCAGTTCTTTCTTTCTTCTGTACAACATACTCAAGATATGAGACATGTAATCTTAGATGCAGTAATTTATCTTTCCCTTTCATGTACTTGCAATGAATGAACACAAATTAATCAACATCACATAATAATGCAAACTAGGGTACAGAGCTCATCTAGTAATTAGGTTTCCCAAAATTTGCAAAAATATGGCAACAAGTATGTTACAAACTCAAAAAATTCAATTCTAATATATTTTAATAAATAATGTATGGACATTAGAATAACCAAACAAGAGAGACAAACTATTGCATAAGATATACATGAAGAAACCTATTGTTTTTCAATTGTCTTTAGGTTGTATGTAGATGAGATTATTAGTGATGAAGATTTATTCCCCCTTTATACTCACTGGTCGTGCCCCTTCACCAAGAGTCACCACTCTTCCCTTAACAGATATAATATTATATAATATAATAAATTATATAATATAATAAATTATATAATATAATAAATTATATAATATAATAAATTATATAATATAATAAATTATATAATATAATTATTATGGACATATAATAATTATATAACCAATATAATATAAATATTATTAATATAATATAATAATATATAACATAATTATTATCAATATAATTATATTATCACAACCTTTATCTTATATGTGTTGGCCTAAAGGAATCTAACCATAGATTTAATAACATTAACGCTCCCTCTTAGCTAGGGAGGAATCCTTCTCGATAAATGGTTCTTATTGATAATTTGTCATATCAAATAGATAATCAGTCATAGTCTCAAGTGATTCAATTTCCATAATATCATTATCTCAAACAACATCTACCTATAATAAAATACAATCAATAAATAAATTTAGAATATGCAATTGACTTATATAAAGATATTATCCATTTAAACTTTATAAATTAAACATGCATAACATGAGAACAATAAATTACCCTTGAGGAAGCCTATTTTTGTTCAAAAAAATCTAGTCCATGGAGAAAATCATCTTCATTCCCGAACTAATAAGATCATAGATATTCTTATAATGATTATATTGTCTCAACAAACTCCAATAATACTTTAAATATCTTAAAATTGTGAAAAATCACCCCACTATTATAGTATACCTACATATCCAGGCTAGTTATCTTACCACAATGTCTCTAACACTTGTATAGCCTCTTCCAAATGTACAAAAGGTAGATAAGACATTCCTCCACCTTCCCAAATGTTATAATGCATAATATGAAACATAAAATAGAAGAGAAATAGAAGCATCACATAGCACTAAACACTAAAATACAAATTTCTAGTCATTTATAAGTAAAACATGTATTTTTAATCATTCATGCAATCTATTGGTTATGTATTTTAAGTTGCATGCCCTACATGTATAATTATAGTGATACTTTAATAATGTTTCAAAAGAACTCAACCGTTATTTCTATTGGTTAAAACATCCATCTAATGTCTAGTAATAGTTGTGGTAGATCAACAACTTTTGTAGGCCCATCACTTTCACCTATTCCCTCAAAATAATTTACCATGTCTTAAGTTATATTTTTTTAGAATGATCTAAATATACAAAAAAAATTAAAAAATCATATCAGCAATATTCTTTTCTCTACATAGAAATACATTTAAGAAGCTAATCACCATTTCCAATAATTTTAGGCTAAAATAATTGTTCATTTTTTTTAACATATTCTTAAATACGAGGCACTTGATTCTAAAGAAATTGAACTTCTAAGTATTCAACTTTTACACATTTCTCATTCCATCTTCTTTTCAAATTATAAAAAATATAAAATAAGATGTAACAAACTTCTCTTTGATAAAGAGATCAAACATTCAATGATGTAACCATGAAAATGAAAGTACAAACACTAGTAAATCTTGGGTTTTTGCTAAATGTGGTTTATTCAAACCTATTATGATATTACTTAATCTATAAATAAGATGACTAATTCACACTATATCTGTTAGTATTGAATTTTCTTAATGTCGGATTATCATTCATCTACCTACATCCACAAAATAAATAAATAAATTAATAATATAACACATACAATTCATTTAGAAACAATATATGCAATTTATCTAGACAAAAGATAAATTATCCATCAACTCTCTAAATATTAAACAAAATAAATATGCTTAAATGTAGAACAATATATATTCCCTTGGATAAAACTCACCTTGAATAAAAATTCTAGTGGGGAGGAAAATAACCATACCAGTAAGAAATATATATTTTACGACTAATTATATAATATTAAAAATTAAGAAAAAATAAACTATTAACTCTTATATTTTTAACCATCTCATCTTAAAATAAGCAAACTAGTAATAACTAAAGTTTACATGAACACAACATATATTTTAAGGTTATAAGTACATCTTGAATTGCCTAAGTACTAATAGAAAACTTGTGTTCTTAAAGGAGAAATTACAAGCTTAGATCTTAAAATAAATGATATAAGATATATATGCTAGGTGCAATCTCATATTATCATTATTATATATATGAACCCAAAAATGTACAATTAGTACTATAGAATATTAAACATTGTTTCCCTTCCTACATTCTAAACTTACATTCTAAGCTTAACTTGTATGCAAGTTCCTAGATCTTTCCTTTCCTACATTTTAAATTTACATTCTAAGTTTAACTTGTGTGCAAGTTCCTACTTTGTTTTAAGGTGCATCCTGCACTTCCATATTAGTCTAGCTTAACCACATTGCCATTGCCATTGCTATCACTATCACTATCACCTGAGTTTGCTTGCATGTTCACGAGAACAGAAGTTTGAAGCTCCATCTTTCCTTCGAGCATTAACACCACTTGCCCCATACTTGGCCTCATCTCCTCATCATTTTCAATACATAGTAATGCTACAACAATTGCTTTTTTCACCTCTTCAATATCTTTCTCCTCTGTAATACCCTTCTCTACAATATTAATTGTGTTCCCCTGACAAATTTGGGTTGTAGCCCATGGTGGGAAGTAATACATACTTGAATCTTGCACATTAAAATCAAGAGTTCTTCGCCCGGAAATGATTTCCAGGAGTGTCATACCAAAACTGTACACATCAACTTTGGGAGTGATGGGAAGGCCAGAAATCCATTCTGGAGCCAAATACCCTCTCGTCGTGGTCACTATTCGGCTGAAATCTCTACTCACAAGCTTTGCCATCCCAAAATCAGCCAACTTGGGTGAAAAATAAGCATCGAGCAGAATGTTCTCGGGTTTCACATCACCATGAATGATGCGATCACTGCATTCTTCATGGAGGTAAACTAAAGCTCGTGCAATGCCTAAAGCGATCTGGAATCGGGTCTTCTACTCTAGTACCTTTCTTTCACTACTGGAATTAGTCGTAAAGAGTAGAGTATTTAGAGACCCGTTGGGCATGTAATCATAAACCAATAAACGTCTAGATCCTTCTGCACAAAACCCTCGAAGCCTTACAAGATTTGCATGGTGTATTTTTCCAAGAGAGCTGATTTCCGCTCGGAATTGCTTATCATCTCGGCTTGAACTAGACTCCAATTTCTTTACAGCCACAAGTGTTCCATCAGGTAGAGATCCTTTGAAAACTGAGCCGAATCCTCCGCTCCCCAACTTAGACCTGAAATTCCTGGTTGTAATCTTCAACTCCCTGTAACTGAACATTCTAAGAAAAGAGTCAGAGAAATTTGCAGACTTCTGTAAAGATAGTAGCTGATACCTCCTCCTCCACATTAAAAATGAAAAGATACCCAAAGCAATGGCGAGAGCAGCAGAAACACAAAGCACTAGAGGCAAGATGGTTTTGAATTTGGAGGACGATGGTGGACCAAAATTTGGAAGGGCAGAGGCAGCTACTCGAATGAAGAGGTTTGAATTGCTTTTGGATGGACTATTACGCAAGCCTATCAGACTTCCGGACCAGAGTTGGCAGGGCCCTGAAGGCGAATTGAAAGCATAAGCAGTGCAAGAGCAGTTGCGGAGACAGGCATTCTCGCAATCCCTTTTTTTGGGCACAGGGTGCGAAGAAGCATAATCATTGGGCAAAGTTGCGCTGGAGTCGATGAATCTGTCGGTGCTGCAATTTAAGGTGCTCTGGCGAACACAGCCACTCGACCACCACTCTTGCGAATCCCAGGCGCGAATGTGTTTGGGAGTGAATCCATCAACGCAGCTGCAGAACTGAAGATTGCCGGAGTTGCAGATTCCGAAAGCGCCACAGAGACCATATACAGCGCATTCATCTCTTGGCGCAGACCAGAACATGTTCCACTTGCTGCCATCGAATACAAGATCTCGCATATCTCCAGACTTCATCAGGACGAAACGTATCAGCCCATGCATCGTATGCGTCGGTTTTGAACGGGTATAAAAACCAGAGCTGGTAATTTCAACTCTGACATTCATGAAGTCTTGGTTTGCCTTTTCTGGAGCATTACTGAAAATTTTACCGTCCCAAACTCCGGTCTCCCAATACTTTACAGAATTATTCCACATTAGCACGAATTGTTTGGCGCCAGAAGGATCCGCTTGATTGGAGAAAAGCCCGGGAGGGGGATCCAATGAGCTTTTCCAAGAGACAAGCTTTTGTCGTCCTCCGAATCTCATCGCTGGCAACCAGGTATCTGCAGGATTGTCGAAACTCTGCCAAACAGTTTCAGGTTTGTTGTCGTCGCTCAGCATCAAAAAATTACCGGAATCTAATATCACAGCACGCGACGCCTTCTTCGATATGTTGACCGACCAAATTGACGCGCCCACTGCATTAAACAGACCCAATTTGCCTTTCCTTGACAGCTTCAAAACTCCAGATTTGTTTCTCGCGGGAGTTTCTCTGTTGGCCACCCAAACGATCGTCTTCTCTGGTATATTGGCAAACCAGATACCAATATAAGTTATTGGTTCCATTCGGGCTGAAGAATCCCAATTCAAATATGCGATTCTTTGAAATCAATGTCTGATTTCCAGCAAGAGAGGCGCCCAAGGAAAGAGTATCTTGAGACTCGAGTGCAGCAGCAGAACTCGCCAGATGAATAATCATGGTAGCTGCAAAAAGCAGGCATAAGCAGGATTTTGCCCTCTTTTCGTCCATCTCCAGAGTGTCAGCGATTGAATGAACCTCCCTGTGCCTTTAAAACAAGAGTTTCCAAGCTCTTTTAGCATAAATATCTTGGAAGACTGATATGTACATGAATGGTGGCCATTATTAGAGTGATCGTCAAAAAAGTTTCAAGATAAACGCTTTAAGAAATTAAAGGTCAAAAATGATCTCTCGTCCCGTGTCGTGCGAGGCAATTTGGTTTCTCGTGTCGCGTGTTACATGGTTCAAGGAGAGTTGGACGGTGGAGTAGATAAGCCTCCCTACAAAAAAAGGCATTCCTCATACAAAATTACTATCCACCCTACCGTGCCCCATACTATCCACCCTACATATTTTACATTTTATCTAATACTCGCACTGATATAATATATTTGTTGGGTTTGAAGTATATTTAAAGTAAATGTTAGAATTTAATATAATATTATAATTTGTATTTTTATATTTTATAATATATATAAAATTTATAATATATTATATTATACTAAAAATAAATAAATTTTAAATTGTATAAGTTTTTTATATTATATATATTTTTATATTATGTATTTTTTGATATTATATATTTTTTATTTTCATATAAAATATATAAATTCATATAACTTTATAAAAAGATAACTTAATTTTTTAAATTTATTTTATAATTATTACATTGAATTATTTTAATATGTTTTATATATTTTATATGAGTATTCAATTTAATTCTATTTTTCCATTTTCATCATAACTTATACTTTTAGTTTTACTATATGTAAATGTTAGAATATAATATAATATTATAATTTTTAATATTTTTATAATATATATAAAACTTATAATATATCATATTATACTTTAAAATATATTTTAAATTGTATAATTTTTTATATTATATATATTTTTATATTATGTATTTTTTGATATTATATTTTTTATATTAGATTATTATTTATAATATTTTTTTATTTTCATATAAAATATATAAATTCATATAACTTTTTTAAAAGTTAACTTAATTTTTAAATTTTTTTTTATAATTGTTACATTGAATTAACTCAATATGTTTTATGTATTTTACATAAGTATTCAATTTAATTCTATTTTTCCATTTTACACGAGTGATGCATCGTCCACGGAAAACAATGGAATGACCTCTAGTTAATGTACTAAACCGTGACATATTGTATGTGCTGGCACAAAGGTGATAAAATGCAATATGATGTGCCAAATCAAATATGAATTATTGGCTTTAAGTATATTTAAAGATTTTTTCACTTATTTAAAAATGTTAATAAAATAGTAATAATTTTTTTATGCTTGTTTAATTTCTATAATTTTAAAAGTAAAAATTGATCTAGATCATATTTTATTTGTATTTTTTTTTATTTTAGTGAATTATATTTTTATATTATCTTTTTAAATAATTTTAAAATTTTAATTTTTATTAGAAAATTACTTTGGACTGTAAGCATTCTTAAATTAATCTTGATTAAAAATATCATTTTATTTTCAATATATAATCATATAATGTCTATTTATATTTTTAAACTATACTGAAATCTTAATTATGAAACGTGGATGTTTCCACTAGAAGTAACACAATAGATTGTAAATCTTTTTTTTTTAATTTTAAATTTAACATTTTAAAAAACAATATATTTTTCATAAATATAATTATTAATAAAATTATATATTTTTATTTTTTATATAATAGACTACATGTTTGATTTTTTTAAAATATATTTATTTATATTAATAATTATTATATTATAACATATATAATATATTATTAAATAATGTTAATATATAAGAATACAAATTTTAAAATTAAATATATAATTTATTAAAATAATATTGATATATGAAATTTCAAAAATAATTTTATTAATGAACAACTTACTATTGTTTTTGTATTATATATAAGGGGATCAAAATGATACAAAGAACCACCAAAGAGAATCAAAAGTTACAAGAGGCAAAGCCTCCACATGAGAGTATCAGAGAAACATAGCTACATACGAAAGTCTGAAAAAATGATAAGAAAGATTAATGCAGCAAATCTTCATGAGTGTCCACCCAAGCAATCCAACCCAGGCTACCTTCCATCCAATAAATATTTTTCTGATTTTGAATTTGGTTGAGCAAGAGGATCATGTTGCCAGTGGTGTTCTTGTTGGAGCTTCTAACTTCTTTGTTGAGTTTCTTGATGGTTTGTTTGAAAAGGTAGATGTTGTCCATATGCCTTCTCCACAAGTGAGCATCCTTGAGCTCATGAGCAAAGAAAGTGGTGTGACCAATTTTGAGCAGCCTCTTGAATTTGTCTTTATCAATCTTCATCATGATATGAACTTGCAATTTTTTTTAAAAATGTATGAGACTTCAAAAAGACTCAGTAAGGATCCTGGGAGTGTTTTTAAATCTCTCCTCATTCCTCCATTTCTAGATCTACCATAAGATGTTAGAAGAAAGAATGTTCCAAAAAAGATTAGTGTCCTTTTTAATCCCAATAATATGACCAGTAATGATATCAAATATATTATACTTGGTAGGGATAGAGATACCAAACATGAACCAAACCTCTTTAGCAAAACTACAGTCAAAGAAGATGTGCCTCCCCGGTTCCAGGGTTCTACAGATATTGCAATAGTACATCTCAGTAGAGTCATTTCTAATAGGAAGTCTATCCAAAATAAGCAACCATTTAAAACATTTGATCTTAGGATCAATCATACTTTTCCAAAGTTTATCAAAGAGATTCTTCCAATTGTGGATATCAATATCAGTGTACTAGATTTTGTTAACATGGCTGATGATGGAATCATTATAATCAATAACAGAGTATATGTTTTTGGCTTTAAGCTTGGTTATAATGGTTCCATTAGGCCATTTGATATTTAAAAATCTATCAGAGTCAACATGGCAGAGAGAGGGGATGTCTTTGCAAGCTTTGACAAGCATATTATAGGTTTTCTTTTGGGATGAGGGAATGTTAAATTTGTGCTTCAACTCATTCCATAGCATGAGATTGTCATTATAAAAAATATTAGCAAATTGAGAGATGCCCAAGGTGGACCAATGCTTGGCAGAGCAACCTTGGGAGAGGGCTAAAGGCTTACCAGCCAACTGCAAATTCCACCAAATGGATCTTTCACCAAAGATCTGCTTGTCATTATAAAACTCTTTATTAGTGATATACGGTCTGATGTGGTTCCAGGCTTTCCAGATAGATTTGAAAATAGTGGAACCTTGAACCACAATGATGAAATTACCACAAATTAAGTTACAAAAGGGTAAGTTCTTCCAGAACTTAGCATTCTTGGGGTGACCCCTTTCAATGTTATTTCTAATAATAACTTTCCAGGGCTCATCCCCATCTAAAGCATGAAAGATCCATTTGGAGGCCAAAGCTATGCCACTAGTCATTAGGTCCTTTAGCCCAAGACCCCCAAGGAGCTTGTCAACATGACACCACTCCCACTTAACATCATGAAACTTCTTATTCCCTTTGCCATCAGACCAGAGGTAGTTCCTGATGGCCTTTTGAATTTCAAGGATCTGGTAGTTGTTAAACATCTAGGCTGAGGCATAGTAAATATTGTAGGAGGATAGGATTTTTTGACAGACCTAAACTCTGCCAGCAAGAGATAAAGAGCAGTTATGCCATTTGTTAAGGTTTTTGACAATCTTATCTTTGACCTAGAGCCACATCTCTTTAAGGGAAGGATCTAGGGAGAAAGGAATTCCAAGATACCTCACAATCTTGTTAGGGACTCCCCATTGAAAACTATAATTCATAAACCAATCTGGCAGCTGATCCTTCCATCCAAGGCAAATGGATTTAGCCTGAGAAAGCCAAGCACCAGAGATATCACAGAACAAATTGAGTTTCTCAATTAAGGCAGCAAAGTTGTCTTTCGTAGCTTCATGGAAGATAGCAGTGTCATCAGCAAATTGACAATTGATAAGACTAGTGTCGTTAGGGAGAGTAATACCTTTAACTGTTGGGGATAAGGAGTTATCCCTGAGAATGTAACCAAGAGCATTAGAGGCAATGACAAAGAGGGCAGGCACCAAGGGACATCCTTGTCTGATGGAACGGCCTAAAGGGAAGGGTTCAGAAAGAGAACCATTGATATCAACTTGGGCATATGCATCTTTAAGTAACATCTTGACAGAGCTACAGAAAAGGGGGGAAAGCCAAAAGCTTCCAATATCATAGTAACAAAACTCCACTCAACCCTATCATAAGCCTTTTCAAAATCCAATAAAAACATAGTTGAGTTCTGCTGGGACTGCTTAGCCCAATTAATGGCCTCCCAGCTAGTAATCAATTTCTCAAGGATATGCCTCCCTTTAATGAATCCAGTTTGAGTAGAGCACACAAATCTAGGGAGGGTGGTTTCCAGTCTGAGAGCCAAGATTTTAGCAAAGATTTTGTAAAAGACATTAAGTAGAGTGATAGGTCTCCAATTCTTGATTAAGGTCTTATCCCCATCTTTAGGAATTAATTTGATGATACCAGTATTAATGGAGCTGCCCAAGGATCTAGAGCTAAGAGCTTCATTATAGATTTCAAGAAGGTCTTTACAAATCCACTTTATGTTAGCTTTGTAAAATTCAATCAGAAGGCCGTCAGGGCCAGACATCTTTTCATTCTTAAGAGAGTTTTATTAAAAGTTAATAATAATATTAATTAAATTTTAATTTTGTATGGATCTCAAAATAATTAGTTATATATTATATATTATAGTTTAATATATATAGACATTAATAAATTTTTCATATCAAATATTTTTTTATATCAAAATATTATAATTAAAACTTTTTATTCACACATAAATATGTATAAATTTATTAATACAATATTCAAAATAATTGACAAAAAGCTAGAAAAACAAAATAAATTATTTATAAAATTATAACAATGGAAAAAATCTACTCTAAATATAATAAATTTGAAGTTAAATAAAATAATTTTAAATTAATCATTTTAATGACATTCCTTTTACAAAACTACATAGCATTTCCTATGCATGGTATGTTTCTTCTCAAAAATGCTGACAGTACGGTGTCCTTAGTTGTTGCCGGTATGTAGTATGGGTGGTATATTGAGGAATGGGCTATGCATGGTGGTGTGGCGGGGAAAATATGTCGGTTGTATAGCCAACTCCCATATGATTGTGGACGGTAACAAATGTTTTGATTTTTAAAAATCCCTCTCCCACCCAAACAGAATTCCTAAAAAATATTTTGAATCTCTCTCGCTGCTTCTTCCTTTACGTTTTCATTTTCTTTGAGCCGATTGTTTGAGCCTTTATATTTTCTCGTGGAAGTTCAGATCACTACTACATAGTAGCATATTTTAAGACATATATATTTAAGACAAAATTCTTCTTTTGTCTTTAACTTTTCTATTTTTTTCTATTTATTTATTTTGAAAAATTAATATGTTTACTTTTGTTTTTAATAAGACAAAATAAAAAGGTTATGAAAAAAATTAAGTGGGAATTAAAAATCATTAGATCATTTATTGTGTTATGGGAGGGTTCTAACTACCATTGCATCGACAAAAATTTGATGAAGATCTACGTTAGGGTTCAAGAAGCTTCCTGAGCGAGAGAAGAAACTCTAAGGAAACAAACTCACAAACTCATTTTTGAGGAACCATTTAGAGAAAAGCTGGATATGTTTAAAGCTAGAGCAACAAAGAGGAAAAGGGAAAATTGAGTAGAATTTTTCACCTTCATCCTTTGTTTTGTCATGCCCTTTCCCCTGCACCAAGTCTAAACTTCGCTTTTGTGCCTTAGCTGAGTGTCATTTTACCACCGACGAGGTTTTGCTTCCAAACCATTAGGGATTCCTAAAATTAGTTGTTGACCCCATTTACATTAACCTTCCAAAATATAAATAGTTTTTCATCCCACTCTAAAAAAAGGGCAAATTAACTTAGCCAGTAGTATAAGAGAGGCATTTGACAATCAAAGAACGCATCTCCATTGGTGGCTTCTTGTAGTGGCTTTTTGAATTCACAAAGGAGGAGGTTTACAAAGCAGGCTTTGATCTTCATCCTCAAAGGGGAGAAAAAAAAACTTACCATGTCAAAATTTGAGTCTACTGGGATATCTTCACTAGTAAGTTTTCATTGTTAGTTTAATTTGGGCTTTGATTCTTATTAGGTTATACCAAATCAATTTGAGTTTGTGTTTCTTATTTTAGCATTTTTCCTTTCTTTATGGATAAAGCTTTTTATTTGATGTAAGATTATGAGGATTGTTGTGGTTTGGCTATTCTCCAGCTAGAAAACCTAGGCTAGATTTTGAAATTTAGCAGATCTGTCTAGTTTTTCAACTTTTTAAAAGCTAGATTTCACAATTTAGCAGATCTGTGCAGTTTTTCAATTTTTTAAAAGCTCGTGTCTATTTGCTTTGAGAGAAACTTTGTTCATGGATTTCTCCTATATATATTTGGGTTTTGACCTTATAATTTAGTTTTTTTATTGTTTGGTGGTTCATTTGTTATCTTTTAGAAATCAGTCATTAGTTTGGGGTCCCGCTATTGGCGATAGCTATCGTAGTTGTAGAAATGTTGGAAAGGGGATTAAAGCTTTCCAGCATTAAGGGGATTATCTACTAATTGTAATGTTGGTTCTAGATGTTGCAGAAATTAAAGAAAAATGAACATTCTAGGGAGTTGTGGCTAAAGATATTGATTGTCTTTGTGATTTCTTTGCTTCACATAAATGTTTTACGTGATGCCTATTTATGTACTATAATTCCTATGCATTGAAAAATTACTGGCTTATTGTCTTGTATTCCTATCATCATTGCAGACACAGCTGGCTTGTCTTAGTTGGTGCTTGGCATAGTTTGTTGCCATATTTTAGTGTCATTGCTTTTCATTTTCCCTGTTGAGTCCTGGAGTTCCTGTCACTTACATTGGCTGGAAGAGGGCTTCCATCATATTCAGTATAGGAGTTCTTGTCACTTCCATTGGTAAAAAATCTTGTACTTCCATGCGTTTATTATTGTCTATTGTCCACTTGCATGTATTTATTATTCTTTATTGCCCTTAGTCCTTGATTATTTCATTGTTGTTGCAACCCCATATCCCTGATTAGTGCATTGTTATCGCGACTATATTTTTTGGTTGTAACCTTCATGAAAATCCCAGGTCTATTCATCTTTAGCCAAGTTACTTAATGCATGTGTGCATGACTGATTTATCCCTATACTTCTTATAGTGGCAGTTGTGTTCATTAAAGCCTCATTCAAGATGACCAAACTGTCTTCATCAAATGGGGGTATCTCCTCAACTGTTGAGTTAAGGTTGTGGTAGTTGAAGACAAATCATTCATCTTTTATGGGCTCAAGTGGTTGCATTCAAGATGTATGTTAGGTTGAATGTGCAGATTTTACAAGGGTGTCATATATCCAAAATGTGCAGAGCTCCAGATCATATTTATATAGAGACATCACCCAATAGGTTGAGACATACAACAAAGGGAAAAAAATTGTACTTGGTCTATATAATGGGCAGGTTTTATTTAATCTTGTATTGTTTTGTTAAAAAGATGTTGAAAATTATTTGAATGAGATGAATATCCAAGGAAAATTTTCACAACCTATAAATAAAATACAATATAAGGAATTAAATAAATAAAATTTATAATATGATAGCTCGTATATTTCTAGATAAGTTGTGATGTTGTAAACACAATACTATATGCTACTATATTGATGCTAATAGCTTAACTATGATCCTTGCATTTTATTTAATGGAAATATAACGATTAAACACTTATTATCATATCAAAAGACTATATGGCATAATGATGCAAGAGCATCTTGGGTCCCTAGCAATCCTGTGTTACCAAAAACATATTTGAAATTTTTCTTTGTTGTTTGGTTCCTTTCTTGACCGAGTTGGTTCGGTGTTACTCGGTTTCCTTTGTTTTCCAGTGTTGGTCAATTATCTCTTCGGCGCTCGGTGAATTTCCCTAGCACTCGGTGATGCTTGTCTGGCACTCGGTTATCCTTGCTTACCAACAGGTTTCTTTTGAGTTCTTGTTGGGGCCAACTCTTGCATTTATTTTAGGTTGGGGATTTAATGTTGATATCCATCATTGGGAAGCATGTGGACCTAGATCTAGTCACTCCTTCCTTTGATTGTGGATTTGAAGGCTGACTTGGCTCGATAGCCCCTTGTATAAATGTAGTTGTTTGGTTAGAGTTTAGGAGTCATTTTTTGGGAGATTAGAGTCTAGTGGCAGATCCTCGCATGTTTGAGGACTTCTGTACTTGATTGTAATACCTAGCCTAAACTGGGAAGGCCTTACAACTTGACATGTATGAATCAATTTGAAGATAATATATGAAAGATCTTGTATTCTCTCTCTCTCTCTCTCACTATTGTGTGTTTTTGTTTTCGCGTGTTGTTCTGCAAGGTAGATCTGGTTAGGGTGTGCCTTTAGCCCCTCTCTATATCCTCCCTTGTGTCAAGTGGCATAAGAGCAAGGTTATATCTGGATCTAGGTTTGCAAACCTAGGTTTGAGGGTTCCTTCTTGTGAAGCCCTAGTTGATTTGTTGTGCGGTAGCAGATTGCGATCTAACCTACAATTGCAGACAGTTTTCAAGTTGGTTTATGGGAGGTGAGATGCGGATCCAAGATTGGTAGATATGTTGAGACAACTTGCTGCTAGATTAGAAGTTGTTGAAATAGCCCAAAGAAGAGGAAGACATCCTGAAGATGTTAGTGATGATGAAATTTAGGTAGAACAAGGTGATGTAGAACCTGCACCTATGATCAATTAGGGTGAGGAAAGATTCTTCAAGGCTTTGACAAGTCTGAAGTCTACACCACACTTTAATCCTCCTGAGTATAGTGGAAAATTGGATTCTGATGAATTGGTGGATTGGATCACTAAGATGGAAAAGTATATTGAATATGAAAATGTACCTGAGGAAAAGAATGTGAAAATTGCAAGCACAAAATTGAGAAGTCATGCATCCCTCTGGTGGGAACATGTTGGACAAAATAGGAAAGGAAAAGACAAAATTAAGGTATGCAATAAAATGGTGAATAAATTGAAAGAAAAGTTCTTACCTTCTGATTATCAGATTAACCTAGTTAGGCAAATGCAATGTTTGAAGCAATAAGATAGCTTGGTAAAAGAATATAACGAGGAATTCTATAGATTAGATATCAGATCTAGACATGATGAAGATGATGTGGAAATAATTTCTAGATACTTGAATAGTTTGAGAGTTTCCATCCAAGAAGAAATTAGTTTGGTCAAATTGGAGAACATTGAAGAGGCTTATCAATTTGCATTGAAAGCTAAGGATAAATTGAAAAAGAGACATGAGAAAAGACAAAGAGGTAGAGGTGGTAGATTCCCTAGAGGAAGAGGTAGATCTCATGGTGAAAATAGTAGATCTGAACTTGAAAAGACAAATCTGGATAAAGGCAAGACCGAGTGGAAAGGTGAAAGTTCATCTAGAGGCAGAGGTAGTAACTACCAAGGTGGTTATAACAGAGGTGGTTTCTGAAGAACTTGTTACAATTGTGGAGAAGAAGGACATAGATTATTTGATTGTACACATGCAAGTAAGAAGGATGGTAGCAGTAGAAATGCTTTGGTGCAAGAAGAGTCACCAAATGAACCTGAGAGAGAAAACAACTTGATGGTAAGGAGAGCACTTTGGAGTGAAAGGAATAAGGAAGATCTGGTAAGGAAAAGTTTGTTGAAGACCAGATGTAGAGTTTCTGATGAAGTTTGGAAGGTTATCATTGATAGTGGCAACTCAGAGAATTTGGCATCTAAGGAAATGGTTACAAAGTTGTAGTTGAAAAGGTTGGAACATCCGAAGCCCTATCAAATTTTACGGATCAAAGATGAGCATACACTCTTGGTAAGTGAACAATTTTATGTGAATTTGAAAAGTGGGAAGTACTATGATAAGGTGTTATGTGATGTCATTGCTATGGATTGTTGTCATATTTGTTGGGTAGACCTTGGTAATATGATAGACATGCTATATATGATGGAAGATTGCATAAATATACTATTTGGGCTAATGGAAGAAGGAAAATCTTGTTACCTTTGATGGAAGAACCTATTAGTAATGTTTTCACATCTGTGAAAGTTTTCTTGATGGAAGGAAGAAAGTTTGTTAAGGATTTGAAGAAGAGTGATGTATGTTTTGTTGTGATTCCTAACAAACCACGTAAGAAAATTGAAGATAGTGTCCTTGAAGAGATTGATAAGTTGCTATCTGAGTATAGTGAAATAATTTTTGACAATTTACCTAATGGTTTTCCACTGAAGAGAAGCATTGATCATTGGATGGATCTAATCCCTGGAGCTAGTTTACCAAATAAGGCACCACATCAGTTGACACCTACCAATAATCAGGAATTGAACTGACAGATTCAATAACTATTAAAAAAAGGTTTGATTAGAGAAATTTTGAGTCCTTCTACAGTACCTATTGTATTGGCACCTAAGAATAATGGAGAATGGTGAACGTGTACTAATTCTAGAGAAATCAATAAGATAACAATGAAATATAGGTTTCCTATACCGGGAATGGATGATATAATGGATAGTTTGACTGGAGCAAAGTATTTTACAAAGATTTATTTGGAAAGTGGATATCATTAGATCAGACTCAAAAAAGGTGATGAATGGAAGATTGCTTTCAAGACAAAAGAAGGCTTATATGAGTGGTTGGTTATGCCATTTGGTTTAACTAATCGACCGAGTACTTTTATGAGGTTAATGAATGAAGTTTTAAAGAAATTATTGGGTAAGTTTGTGATTGTATATCTTGATGATATTTTGATATTCAGTAAGACCAGAGAAGAACATTTGTTGCATGTTAGACAAGTTTTGCAGAGGTTGAAAGAAGAAAAGTTGTTGATAAACCTGAAAATGTGTTTATTCATGAAAGAGGAGATAGTATATTTGGAATTGGCCTACACCTGAGAATGCTAGTGAGGTAATATCATTTCATGGTTTGGCAAGTTTTTACCAAAATTTCATTAGGAATTTTAGTTCAATTTGTAATGCTATGACTGAGACTATGAGAGGAGACAAAAGAGAATTCAAATGTATGCATGGAGTCGATAAAATTTTTTAGACCCTGAAGAAGAAGGTGGCTAAACTGCCTATTTTGGCATTGCCTGATTTCAATAAGGTATTTCAAGTGGAATGTGATGCAAGTGGAAGTGTAATTAGAGCTGTGTTTAGTCAAGAAGGTAAACCTGTTGCTTTATTTAGTGAAAAGTTGAATGATGCAAGAAGAAAATATTATGTTTATGATCAAGAATTCTATGCTATTGTTCAAGCACTAGAGAAATGCAGACATTATTTGATACCAAGTGAATTTGTGTTGTATATCGATCATTGTATGCACCCTCAAATGGTCGCCTAGACTTTGGGCCCCATTTATTAATTTATCAATTTCTTGAATCAATGCTTTGCAATTTTCAAATCAATTCCTTGATCAAATCGCAATTAAATCAATAATTCAAATATTTCTAAGGTTTGATCATTTCATCAATAATTTTGTTTAATTAAAAGAAATATTCCTTTTTAAATAAATAAAATAGGCTTATTTAATTAAAAGAAATATCTTAAATGAAATAATCTTATTTAATTAAAATCCATTTTAATTGAATGATTTTATCTTATTTAATTAAATATTCCTATTTTTATTAAATAAACTTATCTTATTTATTTAAAAGATAATTCCTCTTTTAAATAAATAAAATCCCCACTTAAAGCAAAATCTGTGATGGAAAAGGAAATAAATCAAATAAAAACAAAACAAAAATCCTTTTCCTGATTCTTTCAATAATTTCATCAATAAATTTTATTTAATTAAAAGAAATATTCTCTCTTAAATAAATAAAATAACCTTATTTAATTGAAAAAGAAATATCTCCTAAATAAAATAATTTTATTTAATCAAAATCCCTTTTAGTTAAATAATTTTATCTTATTTAGAATAATATCTCTCGTTTAATTAAATAATGTTATCTTGTTTAATTAAAAGAGAATCATTCTTTTAAATAAATAAAAAAATCCACTTAAAGCTCTTTGTGTTGAAAAAAGGGAAACAAATAATTAAAAATAAATAAAATTTCTTTTCTCTCCACACTTTCTAAAAAATGAGCTTTCTTTCCTCTTTTTGGATTTATCCCACATTGCTCTTGAGGATGCATTCTCCTCCATATTTTCCTATATAAGGAGCCCTCTCCTTCTCATTTCAGATCCCATAATTTTCATGTTATTGTTATGCTGCAAGTTTGGAGAAGAATCTTGGAAGAAGCCTTTGAGCACATTTGGAGCTTGAATATTTCAGACTTCTTTCTTCTTGTCTTCTTCTCTCATGCCTCATGGAAATCCATAGTTTAGATTACTATTGCATTTACTTAATAGCTTAAATTCATGTTTCCTTTCATTGTTCTAGCTTAATCCACATAGCATAATTAGCAAGAACTTGTAAAACTTTCAGTTCAATAGAATAATTTATTTCTTGCATTGTTATCATCTAGACTAGTTTTCATTTTCATGCAAATAACTTGATGATCATGGAGATTAGCATGCTTTCTATTCATCTTTGAATCTCTCATTTCTCGGTGTACTTGCATGGGCATAACTAGGTCAATCTAAGGGCCTCTAATATAAAAACGTGCACTCCAGGAATAGAGAGTTGTGAATCGCTATTTGAGACCTCATTCTTGAGTGATCTTGAATGTAATGATTCATAGAAGTGTGACACTTTTATAGCACACATTTTTGGTGCCCACCATGGGGCAACCCACTTTTACATGCTGGTTTTGATTATTTTTGGAGCTAACCCCCTTGTGTAGATTTGCTTGGAGACTAAAACCCTAGATTTTCACATATTTAATCATATCTCCCAAACGGCTTGGTTTTTTGGTCTAAAAATATATTTTTAGGTTGGTGACATATCAGAGAAGATGCAATAAAAAATTTAGAATTTTCTGATATATTTTTAAGTTTAAAATATATATATATATTTTTCATAAAAAATTAATTTTCAGCACAAATTAGCATATTTTTAAAAAAAATTTACATTTTTTGAAAGCTCTTCAAATTGTATAGGGGGTCTATTCTTTATGTTTTGAATTTGGATGCAATATCATAGCTCAAATAATTGATTTACAAAAACTAGTCTATTTTGGTAAAATGGGTCTCTAGGGCACAAATGAAGAGATTTTTCTAAAATTTTTACATTTTTGGAAAGCTCTCTATTTTTTAGTAGGGATATTAGTTTTTAATTTCTATTTTTATGGCTGAAATCACATCAAAAAAATCAGATCTTGTTAACTAGGTCAAATGCAATAAAAATAAAATTTTGTGATGAGTATGCACTTATTTTCATTGATCAATGCATGATATGAGTTGTCATTTGGATTATTTGATTGGCTATTATTGCTCCTAACAATTGATTTTTAGATCTAACCCTAGGGTTTGCGTAAGTTGGATATACATTGCATATCTTGTTTACTTGTTTGCTTGTTTGCTTGTTGGAGAGTTCGTGGCTTGCTTGCACAAAAAAGCTCAACAAAAATCTACTAAGTGCATTGCATTGGACTTGAGGTATTTTTTTGAATATCTATAAAATTTGGATTTTGTGAATAAAATGAATCTCTCATATGTTTGGCTTGAGTGTTTATTGTATTCATAGATCACACTTCAAATTTGGGCTCTGAAAAGGACATAGATTCATTTTCTTGCATACATGTTTCACATAGATAAGTAGGCCCTATGAACACTATTTGTTGTTCTTGAGAGAGTGGGTTTCCAGTGAAACTCTTCTCAATGAGAGAACCCTTGTAGGTAGGGAGGTTACTAAGACTATCTTTGCATTCTACTAGGTTTGTAGTCTTTGACTTTTTGATTGATGCATTCTCTCTCCAGAGAGGTTGATAGATCATGACTTATTGACATCACGAATCTTGGCAAGATAGTTTTAGTCTTAGCATGTTGGATGAATCTATCTTCTATGTTTGGGTGAAGTGAAAATGATAGAGGATCATTCTCTAATGCATTTTTGGGTAGTACCAAAAACTCAGACCCTTGAATCTAAACCAAGTCCCCATATGGTCCTTGTTGTGAGTCACCTTTTAGAGAGGGTTAACCATAGTGGACATTCCCTTCATTGGGTAAACCACGTGGATGGAACCTCAAGCAGTAATAGCCACTTTCATCGTGGTAGTGACAACTGCTATACAAATGTCCTTGTGGAAGAAATCTCCACAGGTGTAGTTTCTTAGGTTGTTAGATCTCCTCGGCATCTCCGATTGATTAAATTCTTAGAATGTGTCAAAACCTTGGTGCGCCTAGATTGGAGTTCACCTTGTTGAAATTGCAAAAGTTGTAGAGTCAAGCCATTACTAAGAACCATAGTGCAACCAAATTTTTCTTTTTAGGACTATGTGTGTGATTAGAAAGACATTTCGGAGAACATACACAACTATTATCTTTAAGGAATAGCATACTAAGTCAATATTCATGTTCATGAGTAGGGTTTCTTTGTCCCTCATTCATTGTTTGAACTGGAATCCCCAAATTTCCTTCAAAACTAAGTTTTTACACTTGTTGGCCAAAGAATCGTGTGACGCTAAAATCTCATCGCACACTGTCTCAAGTTTTATCATGCAATACTTCACTGCTATTTTTGTATCTTACTACTTTCCTAGATTCTATCGTAGTAGTAACCTACAAACTGTTGCCTAGCCTATGTCATAAATATCACCCTAGAATATTGCATCGCCATATTTTCTTGGAAACTATCGCATAGAGTTATTTTACTATCTAGGTTGTCTACAATTTGAAATTGATTAGTGTCCCATTTTTCAGTCTTTTTAGTTGATCCAGGTCAGATCAGGTTATTTGTCCTATCATTAGAAGCATGTTTGTGCTTGGGATTCTTATGTTTTGACCTTTTGATTAGTAACCTTTGATTTTGTAAGTGATCTTTCTTGGAATCATTGTGTTAGAAATCACTCTTGTTGAAAAAGACCAACCTTTAGATTCTTTTTTAACACACTTGGAAAGTCTTAGTGGTCTCTTGTCCAATTCACTTCCACCCAAATTTAATTTCAAACAAATATAACTTGGTTAAGATCATCCTCCTAATCCATATGTGTTAGGATACTTATCCTTTTATTATACACCTCTGTGGTAGTGTTGACTTACACCTTTTGTAATTTTCTATCTCACCATCTCTTTTTGGACAATTGAACACTTTTGCTATCCTAGTTTGATACCAACATTTCATAGGGTCATCTTATCACCAAGTGCTTTTCCTTTCATGTCAGTTATGACAAGGTATCAAGTAAGTCAAGGGAAATGACCTCAAATAGTCTTCAACCAATTACCCCCTCTTCAAACTCACCAAAGACGAAAAGAGAAGGAACCCATATTTGATCAATCTCCTAAGAGTATTGCAGAAGTTTGGTTTGAACCTAAAGGCAGTCTTAGTGAGTTGAGTTATTCCTTAGCACCATCTCAATTAGATATGGACATGAGCTACACCATGATTAGAAAAGAGAGAGAAGCAATGGATCAAAATCTTGACGACATATTTCAAAGACATAGAGACAACATGCTATTTGGTGATGAAAATCAACCAGAATCACCTCCCATCAATACTAGATACCTAGATGCACATCAACGAGCTGAAAGACATTATAGACGAGCTCACCGAGATGAACGGTCACAACACGAAGACCCAAATAGCCAATCTTGTGATGCTCATGTCAATGTAACGTATACCAATGACTTGTTCAAACATTCAAGACCCAATTCTCCACTCCAAACTACCTCTAGGTATATGAGTGAAAGGCTTAAGAGAATTGAGCATGAACAATAGGCCTTCTTGGATGAACAAGCTGAAAAAGAAGAAAGATTTAGACTCCTAGAGGCGGAAAAGCAAGCCTTGTTAGAATTGGAAAGAAAATCCTCTCAAGAGGA
Source organism: Chamaecyparis obtusa (assembly GCA_027943335.1). Classification (NCBI taxonomy): domain Eukaryota; kingdom Viridiplantae; phylum Streptophyta; class Pinopsida; order Cupressales; family Cupressaceae; genus Chamaecyparis; species Chamaecyparis obtusa. Next base: position 178,502 of record BSBK01008150.1, read on the forward strand.
ACAAGATAGGCTTTTAGCCCAACAACTTAATACCCAATTCAACAATAGGGGTACCAATAGTGGAAACAACTCTCCACCATCTACTCCCTCAAGAACCCCATGATTCAGAAGATGTTCAAGGTCACCCTCAAGATCTCCTAGTCCTAGAGGAAGGACTTCACAACATGCTCACTATAGGAGACAAACACCTCCTAGTAACTCGAGACAACCCTCCCAATGAGCTCATCATGGCTCCCAACATGGAGGTAGTAGTGCAAGTTTTCATGCTCAAGACTTTATGAGGATGCAAAAAGAACCACTATTCCAACAATATGTGAAGTATCTAGAGAAAAACAAGGATAAGTTCCTAGAGAGCTTGATTAACAAGGGTGCAAAAGTACCTTACAAATTTGATGTGGATAGGAAAATCAAGAAAAAAAGCCCATTACAAGAAGAGGAAATCAAGAAAATGAAAAACATGATGGAGAAAATGATGGCACTAAAGAGTTCTTTCAGCCTTGACTCTATTTGTCCTAATCCTTTTGATAGGAGTGTGAGTATGAGGGATTTTCCTAGGAAATTTGAAATTCCATAATATGACAAGTATGATGGCAATGGTGACCCACATGAACATGTGTGTTAGTTCTACATCATGAGTTTTGAATTTCACCAAGATGACTCCTATTTGATGAGATTATTTTTGAGGAGTCTCAAGGGCCAAGCAATGGAGTGGTTTACCAACATAACCCCTCCTATCAAAACTTTTAAAGAACTTGTCCACAGATTTGTGCAACATTTTGCATACAACTTGTCAAGATCAGTCACTATGCTAGACTTGTGCAATTTAAAAAAGAATCAAGGAGAATCCTTTGTCTCATTCTTGCAAAGGTGGAGGTGATAGTGCTCTCGTTAACCTAGGACTATTCATGAAGATGAGAAAATTAACATCCTTGTCAGTAACTTGGTGCCTGAAATGTGGTATGAGGTTCTAAAAATGGTCTTCAATTCCTTTGATAACATGGTCAAAATTGTGTGCAGAATTGAGGATGTTTTAAAAGAGCAAGGAATTTTGACTAAACATAACAATAAAAACAATAGTTAAAATAATAACAACTCTCATAAGGACAAAGGGAAGAATGTGCATTGGAACAAAAACAAACAAGTGGTCAACAATGGAGTCGTGGAATCTTCCCAAACTAAGGATCAAGGTTCCTTCACTTGTCCAATGCAATTCAAGCTATGAAGCTCAATGCACCTCCTCAACAAGAGAGCAGGCTAAGGTATCAAGAGAAGCCCAAGAAAGAAAAACATCAATTTTCAAAGCTTGGTGATTCCTACGAGGATGTTTTCAAAATGATTATTTCCAACAATCTTGCACATCCTCAAGATCCTGTAAAGCACCATATTCCTGATGTTAAGCCACATTGGTGTGATGAGAAAGCTTTCTACAAATTCCACAATGGTATTGGACATGACATCGAACATTGTTGGAAGCTCAGGAATATCATCCAAGATCTAATTGAGAGTGCGAAACTTTAGATAGATGGTTTGAATACCAATTTTGATCATAAAGAATTCAAGGATCCTTTTCCTAAATATGGAAAGGGGGAAACCTCTAAAACCAAGGATGGCAAGGCTGCAATCAACTACACCTACACGTCTGTAGAAAATGTTGTTAATATGCTCAAAGTTGCGGAAGAAGGTGTCAATATGATGAGGAGAAAAGATCCCTATGGCTATGAATCTCCTCCTATTTATGATGAAGAACCTGTGATGGTGCTAATGGGTCCTCACTCTAAAAGGTCATCTCAAGCCGTTAATGTTGTCACAAGAAGCCAAAGTCAAGGTCCTATGGTTATTAGAGGTCCTAGTTCCAACCAGTCCAGCAAACCCAAAAAAGTGACATCTAAGAATGTCACCACCAAGTTAGCTATGAGTCCTTAATTGAATTATAGCCTTGTTGATCAGCTACAAAGAACGCCAGCTCAGATTCCCATCTTTGAGCTTTTAGAATTGTCTCCAAGACATAAACAAATCCTTGAGGATGCTTTGCGTACAACAAATGTCCCTAACAACATAGATGTTGACCAATTCCAAAACATGGTCAATCATCTTGCTAGTCCACATTACCTAACATTCTTAGAAGAAGATGACAAAGCTTTGAGCCATCCACATAATCTTTCCCTTCACATTGATGTCATGATCCATAAAACCCATGTCAGACATGTGTTGATAGATGGGGGTGCTGGGCTCAACATTTGTTCTTTGAGTATGTTGAAAATACTAGGTTATTTTGAAGAATTTATTGATACTCAGAAGAAGATTACCATTAAGGCCTATGATGAGGTAGAAAGAAGCTCCAAAGGGTTGGCCGTTCTTCCCGTTAGAATTGGTCCTGTTGAAAAGGACATTTTGTTCCAAATTGTTGATGTTGGTCCTCTAGCATATAATATCTTACTTGGTAGGCCATGGATCGATGACATGAAAGTAGTGCCATCCACCTACCATCAATTTGTTAAGTTTCCCTATAATGGAGTTGAAGTCTGTATACCTGGGGATATCACATTATCAGTCAATGCAATTTCAGTAGGGACTCACGTTCCTCTCAACAGAGAAGTAGAGAATTTTGATAAAACTCTAGAACAATGCAAGAATAAGTTCAAGTCCATAGACCTTGGTATGGGAGGATACCAACTCAACTCCTTTACAAAAATGCCAGTCTCACCTAGGTCTTATGGAAAACCTTCACAAAAAATGCGACCTTTATCTTCTGCCATGACTTTGTTTGGCACATTTGTAGAGTCCTCAGTGCCTATCCAAGATGAAAAAGAAGAGGTAGTTGTTAAGGACTGGATCTATAGAGAAGATAAATACATGCATAATGAAAAATTCTCTCTCTCCTAAAACTTATGGAAGAGGGTATACTCTTGTTAAAAATATGGGCTATCTAGGACATGGTCCCCTCAGTCATAGACTAGATGCTAGAGCTGAACCTCTCGATCATGCTCTTTTTGGGCACAGGTCTAAAAAAATGGTTGGCCTAGGTTTTGAAAATTGTAACAAGAACAATGTTCCTATCCTTAGTGAGATGGATAGTGAGGATGAAACAAAGTATACACCTAATTTGGCAAACCAACAGAACATATGTGCAAATTGGGTTCCTTCCACCAATCTCCTTTGGGGAGATTTAGATGAGCCAGTTGCACATCTAACACCTGAAAGCATAGAACAAGATGAGTCAAAAGTTGAGGATCCCATTAGAGAATGATAGCAAAAGATCATTATTCTCTTGATAGAGGGAGATGTTACCCTACTTGATATTCAAGCCTCTAACTCAAGGTGTCGTAAACATGCATGGTGCAAACATCCCAGTCGGGATTCAGATACAGATTCACATGATTATGAATGGGACTCTCTCTCTTATTTCACAATTGACATGGATGTTGATGTCATCCATACATATAGTTCCCAACCTAAAGTAGCTAATGAGTCTAGTGTAGGATTAGAGGATTTGAATCTGTAAGTTGCTTTAGTGGATGATGCTTTGTTTGGTAGGATAAATCCTGATTTGGGTACCTTAGAAGGATACTTGACATATCCTAACTCTACAATCATCAAAGATGATACCATTCACATCAAGAACATTGAACCCATCATTGACCTACCCCTTGCTCACCCCCACTTAATTGATTGGTCTCAACACTATCAAGAGCCTCAGCTCTTAACACTCCAGAATGACTATAAGATAGCTTGTTACCTAAATGCCCTTGAGCCTGTAGTGTCTTCCACCAGCAAAGCAACTACAAGCATGACAGAACTAGATATCAAGTACCTTAGTCAAAAAATGAAAAGAAAATAAAAAAAGAATAAGAGTTCTGATGGAGAAAACCATTGTGTGGTAGTATCAGAACCCAAAAAAGTAAAAATAAAGGATGTATCCAAGGGTGAAAACCTCTCCGAGGCACCTAAGGATGAGGTACTTGATCATCTTCCAAGTTATTTCCAAGATAGATCATCAGTGCTTGTTGAGCCTACACAGTCAGTCAATCAGAATATAGAAGAGGCCCCATAAATAGTACATTTGGCTCAATCATTATCAGCTTAGGAAAAAGAAGCATATACCAAGTTTCTACAAAAGAAGAAAATCAATTTTTATTGGACTTAATCAGACATGCCAGGAATTGACACTAATCTCATTATGCATCACTTGTCCATAGCTCCAAGTATCAAACCATTTAAACAAAAATTGAGGAAACTGCATCCTCACATAGCTCTTCTCATCAAAGCTGAACTAGCAAAACTCCTAAGTGCAGGATTTATAAGAGCTATTGATTATGTCGAATTGATTTCAAATATTGTCCTAGTTTCTAAACATGACAAATACATTCGTATCTACACATATTTCAGAGATCTTAACAAAGCATGCCCAAAGGATGATTTTCCACTCCCTAACATAGACATGATAGTGGACATGACCGTGAGTTATGAGATCTATTCCTTAATAGATGGTTTTTATAGGTATAATCAAATCAAGATAGCTCCTGAAGACCTGGAAAAGACCGCATTCACTTGTGCATGGGGTACCTACTATTGGAATGTTATGCCCTTTGGATTGAAAAATGCAGGAGCTACTTATCAAAGAGCTATGACAACTATCTTTCATGACATGATGCATAAGAATATGGAAGATTATGTGGATGACACCTTGGCAAAATCAAAGAAATGGGATACACATTTAGGAGATTTAGAAGTTATTCTAGATCATATGGAACAGTTTCAATTGAGATTAAGTCCCAAAAAGTGTGCATTTGGAGTCACCTTTGGAAAGCTTCTAGGATTTATCATTTCAGCTAAAGGAATAGAGGTGGACCTAGAGAAAGTACAAGAAATCTTGGATATGCCACCTCCCAAAAATATTAGTTAGATGAGGATTCTTCAGGGACATCTTCAATCTATCATGAGGTTCATTTCACAACTAGCAGATAGATCTCAACCCTTGAACAAGACATTACATAAGGGAGTCAAATGTGTCTGGAATGAGGATTGTCAGAAGAGCATTGACCAAATCAAGAAGTACTTAGCAAATCCTTTGATATTAATGCCCCCTATCCTAGGGAAGCCACTCATTTTATATGTTTCAGTAATAGAATCTTCCTTGGGGGAATTATTAGCTCAACTTGATGACACTAGCAAAGAAAGAGCTATATATTACATCAGTCATACTCTTGTGTCATATGAGGTCAATTACACTAGTATTGAAAAATCTTGCCTTGCAGTGGTGTTTGCTTCCCAAAATTTGTGACATTACATGCTTGTGCATACAATACACCTCATAGAAAAAATTGATCCTCTCAACTATTTTCTTGGTAAGGTTTCTCTCATGGGTAGACTTGCTAAGTGGATGATGATCTTATCATAATTTGACATAGAGTGTGTTGAGCGTAAAGCTATAAAAGGACAAGCCATTGCAGATCAATTAGCTGAATTCTCAATTCAAGATAGTATGCCTATTCAAGTTGAATTTCCAGATGTGCACATAATGTACATGACTACAAGAACATGGAAGATGTTCTTTGATGGCTCTTTCATGCAAAATTGTTTAGGAGCTAGGGTGTTATTTGTCTCCCCTCATGGGTACACAATCCCTAGTCCTACAAACTTTTATTCCCATGTACAAATAACATTGTTGAGTATGAGGCTTTGACAAATGGACTCAAGATGGCTATTGAATGGAATATCATAGAGCTACATATTTATGGGGATTCACAGCTGATAATCAACCAAGTTAATGAAGAATACCAAACAAAAGATGACAAACTGGTACCCTACAAGAAAATGGTTGATTGTTTGAGATGATATTTCACATTTGTCACATTTCAACAAATCCCTGGAGTAGAGAACAAAGCAGCTGATGCTATGGCTACATTGGCTTCACTCCTTCATCTAGAACAACATGAGTCTAGATTCAAATTCCTGGTGGAAGAACTACACTACCCTATTTATGACTCCCAACAAAGCCAAATTATTTGTACCCTTGTTGGCCATGAGTCATCTCGCTATGGTGCCATTTACTCATATCTCCATGATGGCATTATTCCTGAAACCTTCAATCATTTTGAATGAAGAAACCTAACCCAAAATGCCTCTCGCCATACCCTTATCTCTAGTGATCTGTATAGGAGGGGTTTAGATGGGACACTTCTTAGGTTCTTGGAAAAGGATGAGTCTGACCAAGTGTTAGCTAACATTCATGAGGTCATTTGTGGAGGACATTCTAATGGTCTTGCCATGGCTCAAAATTTTCTTAGGGCTAGGTACTATTGGCCTACCATGCAGACAAATGCAGTAGCTTTTGCCAAATCATGTGAAAAGTGTTAGAAACATGGAAACCTGATACATGCTCTAGGTAGAGAGCTTATTTTGTCTATATCTCATTGGTCATTTTAGCACCGAGCCTTTGACCTTGTCGGGCAGATTCATCCCAACTCATCAGGTGGACACAAATTTATCATCACTGCTACTGACTACTTCACCAAACGAGTGGAAGTTGTTCCACTTTCTGTTACTTTAGGAAATATGGTGTCTCTATTCATTTTAAACCATTTCATATGTCGGTATAGAGTGCCTTCTAAAATAATCACTGATAATGGAGGTCAATTTAAAAATAAGGACCTTACACACCTCTACAAGAAGTTCAAGATAAAATAGAATTGGTCCTCCATTTACTTCCCACAAGGAAATGGACAAGAAAAGGCTTCTAATAAGACCATACTCAAAATTCTCCATAGAACAGTTCACAAGAATGGTAGAGATTGACATCTATAGATAAATCTACCCTTATGGGCTTATAGAACGAGTATTCATACTCCAACTGGGGCTACTCCTTTTCCCCTTACTTATGGTGCTAAAGCAGTGTTACCTTTAGAGGTTGAAATTCCTTCACTTAGAGTTTCTCTCAAAGGTCTAGTTACGGATGAAGACTATCGCGCCATGAGACTTCAAGAATTGGAACTTCTCAATGAAAAGCGTAATGCATCATTTGATCACATGAGGGTCTACCAAAAGTGTATGTCCAAAGCATTCAATAAAAAGGTTCACCCTAGAGAATTCCAAGTGGGAGATCTTGTCTTACATGAGAATCTTAAAAATCAACAACATAAAGAACAAAAGGGAAAATTTGAACCTAATTGGCTTGGACCATACATTATTACTATAGCTTTTGGGATAGGTGTTTACTTATTATCTGATGAAAAGGGAGAGAAGCTCCCTGAACCTATCAATGTCTTGCACCTGAAGAAGTTCTATCCATGATGCCTGTTTTGTCTGGGGGCATCCTTTGTATATATTTATTGATCGTGAAAAATTCCAAAAATTCATATATGATCTAAAAAAATTCTAAAAATTGGAAAATGTCCTGAAAAAATGATCATCTTAGTGAAAATCTAGCAATAGGCGCTTTGATGTATCTCCAAAAAATATATATATTCCAAAAATACCAAAAAAATAAAAAAATTCAAAAAAATAGAAAAAGTACCTTGGTGAAAACATTGAAACAGGCACCTTGGTAGCAAAAATACAAAAAAAAATTTAAAAAGTCTTGAAAAAAAATTGCAAAAAAAAATAAAAATCCAAGTGTTGAAAACCTGGAAACAGGCGCTACTTGAGGCCTTTGCACCCCTGTTTCTTAGCATGCATCCTCGACACTTACCCTTTCTCCATCATGCCTTGTCCTTGTTGCCTTGGTTTGGAATTGGTCTTTGTCTTTGTCTAGGGGTCATAACTGTGTTATCTTTGGTCTCTTGGATGCGTTAGTCTTTAGGACACCCCAACTATGTTTTTCAACACAACCCCTGACATTGAGTGTTGTTCAACACTTCTTGGTTTGGTCTTACCCAGTTTTGTCATGTGATTTTACCCGCTTGCAAGCATTTGATCCTTATCCTCGGAACTCAGTATCAGTGAACACACTTAAATTTTTAAACACAACACTTAATGCTTGAGTTATGGCATGATCTTTTCTTTGTGTGTTGATTGTTATTGATTTTCGTTGAGTGTCCTTGTCTAATAAGTCTCTCCATGATGCGTAGCTAGAGGACTTGGGCATGGGGCATGTTTTTATTTTCTTTCTACTTGTGGGTGTGTTCTTGAATATCTTGAGTGTCTCTTTTTGTTCTCTTGAAACACTTAGGATATTTGGGGCATCATCCTTGACTATTTTTGCACAACTGTTCTTATAGTCATCTTGGCATCTATGCCTTGATGCGAGAGTCATTTTGCTACATTAAATTGGGTAAGCTAACATTGAAGTCATCTTGACCTTTATGTCTTTTATGCTTATGTTAGACTCTTTCCACATTCCAATCCAATATCAATCACATTCATATCTTCATAGTTGCGCTTGTGACTAGTGATGATTGTGTGATTTTATGATGTTCGTTAGTAATGGCCCAATGATGAAAATAAGTTCTTTACATTCTCTAATGAATGATGAACATAAAATCCTATGTTGTAGTTGCCCTATTGCAAGTACACCTTTGCAGTTTCATGTAGCTTGCATTGTTAGACTTCATGTTAATTTGCATTTTTAGGCTGCATTATGAGTTTGAGAGGGTTTCCTTCATCTTTCTTTTGGACTTTTAATCAACTGTGATCACGTACCGATCTTCATTTCCTTATCTTCTTTCGTGATCTCAATCAAAATTCTCTATCTTAAACAGTTGATTGATTTTGGGGCATCCTCTTTCTTGAGGCAAATTCTCTTTCTTCTCTCCTTTTCTTTCCATTTATTTCAAACTTCTATCTTCCCTTTACTTTCACCCCACTTCTTTTCTTCTAATTCAACCTTGGGGCATAACCTTTCATGATGATCTACCTTGGTTATGTGATCCTTATCTTTAGTTCAATTTGATCAAATTTGTCAATTTATTGTTTCTCCTCTATCTCATTTCAATTTTGATCATGAGGGGCCAGTACCTATCAAACTTCAATCCTTGATTCAGCTTTATCAAACCTATCAATCAAACCTTGCTTGAGACTTGACAATTACCTATTTACAGCGGTGTTGGCCTTGTCTTTTTCAATCAACTTATCTTTATCTTTATGTGTTCCCATCCGTCAAACACACATCTGGGTTGTTTTGTGATCCCAAATCGATCTCACATTTCAATTTCATTCTTTGGCTACATGTGTTCCTAGAATGATCACACATTACCCAAAGAGGGGCAAATGTATGCACCCTAAAATAGTTGCCTACACTTTTGGCCCCATTTATTAATTTATCAATTTCCTGAATCAATGCTTTGAAATTTTCAAATCAATTCTTTGATCAAATCACAATTAAATCAATAATTCAAATATTTCTAAGGTTTGATCATTTCATCAATAATTTTGTTTAATTAAAATAAATATTCTCTTTTAAATAAATAAAATAGGCTTATTTAATTAAAAGAAATATCTTAAATGAAATAATCTTATTTAATTAAAATCCCTTTTAATTGAATGATTTTATCTTATTTAATTAAATATTCATCCTTTTATTAAATAAACTTATCTTATTTATTTAAAAGATAATTCCTCTTTTAAATAAATAAAATCCCCACTTAAAGCAAAATCTGTGATGGAAAAGGAAATAAATCAAATAAAAATAAAACAAAAATCATTTTCTTGATTCTTTCAATAATTTCATCAATAAATTTTATTTAATTAAAAGAAATATTCTCTCTTAAATAAATAAAATAACCTTATTTAATTGAAAAAGAAATATCTCTTAAATAAAATAATTTTATTTAATTAAAATCCCTTTTAGTTAAATAATTTTATCTTATTTAGAATAATATCTCTCTTTTAATTAAATAATGTTATCTTATTTAATTAAAAGAGAATCATTCTTTTAAATAAATAAAAAAATCCACTTAAAGCTCTTTGTGATGAAAAAAGGGAAACAAATAATTAAAAATAAATAAAATTCCTTTTCTCTCCACACTTTCTAAAAAATGAGCTTTCTTTCCTCTTTTTTGATTTATCCCACATTGCTCTTGAGGATGCATTCTCCTCCATATTTTCCTATATAAGGAGCCCTCTCCTTTTCATTTCAGATCCCATAATTTTCACATTATTGTTATGTTGGAGGTTTGGAGAAGAATCTTGAAAGAAGCCTTTGAGCACATTTGGAGCTTGGATATTTGAGACTTCTTTTTTCTTGTCTTCTTATCTCATGTCTCATGGAAATCCATAGTTTAGATTACTATTGCATTTACATAATAGCTTAAATTCATGTTTCCTTTCATTGTTCTAGCTTAATCCACATAGCATAATTAGCAAGAACTTGTAATACTTTCATTCAATAGAATAGTTTATTTCTTGCATTGTTATCATCTAGACTAGTTTTCATTTGCATGAAAATAACTTGATAATCATGGAGATTAGCATGCTTGCTATTCATCTTTGAATCTCTCATTTCTTGGTGTACTTGCATGGGCATAACTAGGTAAATCTGAGAGCCTCTAATACAAACCCATGCACTCCAGGAATAGAGAGTTGTGAATCGCTATTTGAGACCTCATTCTTGAGTGATCTTGAATGTAATGATTCATAGAAGTGTGACACTTTTATAGCACACAATCATAAGGCTTTACAGTATTTGGGTAGTCAGAATAAGTTGAATTAGAGACATATGAAATGGGTTGAGTATTTGCAGAGTTATACATTTGTGATAAAGCATAAGAGTGGAGTCACTAACCAAGTTGTTGATGCATTGAGTAGAAGATCTTTGATGACAGAGATAAAAATTGAAGTTCTTGGTTTTGATGACATGAGAGATTTATATGAAACTGATCCTGATATTTTTGAGTTGTGGAGAAAGTGTAGAGTACCTATTCAAAATCAACCGAATACTAAATAGGATGAATAGTTTATATAAGAAGGTAAGTTGTTTAAAGGTATTCAGTTGTGCATGTCGAGAGGAGGAATGAGAACTAATTTGATAAAGGAGAAACATAGTAGTGGTTTGGCTAGACATTTTGGTGTTGATAAGACATTGAATTTGCTTATAGAGAAATACTTTTGGCCACAATTGTATAAATATGTTCAAAAATTTGTGAGAAGTTGTGGAATTTGTCAAGTTGCAAAAGGAGTAAGTCAGAATACTGGATTGTATACACTGATTTATGTTCCTGAGAAACTTTGGGCTGACATCAGTATGGATTTTGTTCTTGGCTTACTGAAGACAATAAGAGGTAATGATTCCATATTTGTTGTTGTGGATAGATTTTCTAAAATGGCACATTTTATATCTTGAAGAAAGACATCAGATGTAGTACATGTAGAAAATCTTTTCTTTAATGAAATTGTTAGATAGCATGGATTACCGATGAGTATTATCTCTGACCGAGATAGTAAATTTGTTGGATACTTTTGGAAGACTCTTTGGAGAAAGTTTGGCACTGAGTTGAAATATAGTTCTACATTTCACCCACAAACTGATGGTGATGAAGGGTGCTCCCCTTAATACCAAAAATACATAACAGAAATAGAGAAACAACAACAATATGCAAGAACAGAAAATTGGCTTCTTATTATCTCCACAAATGTGGAATTACAAACTTTTAGAATTACAATATGCAAAGCCACATGGGCATTCCCTTACAATATTCTGTAGGACAAAGCCTTAAATCAATACCTAGATCTACTACCTAGAACTGCCCTAGACAACACTACAGACCTTTTTTATATAGGCAATTTCCATTGCCCGAGAAGGTTCCAGAAATCGGCCGACCAAATTTAGAATTATTTTATTTTTCAATTTATTACATCAGAGTCGGCTCAAAATAAATTTTGAAACCCAAACAGAAATTTTGAAGGAAAATTATTTTCTACCATTTTAGGTGACTCGACTTCCGGAGACCATAAGTCATCACCAATTGACCCAATTGACTATTATAACCCCATTTTGAAAAGGCCACGAAGTGCTCTATAGGCTTGACTCATGTGAGTGCCTATCACCCAAATTTTTGACCTCATTCAGAGCCTCTAAAGCCTTCAAAACCAAGTTCAAAGTTTTTGTACCCTGCTGCCAATACTGAAAATCTTCAATATCTTCAAAACTAGACCTGATCTAGCCATGAAACTTTACTGGCAGGTTGATATGACTAAGATGAACCTCCACATGTAAAATCAGAACATTCTAAGATTTATGACCAACTTACTAAAACCATCAAGTTTCCATAAATAGCAGCTCTCCACAAGATAGCCGTTATTGAATACAAAAACATAAATATTTTTGGGTGATGTAAGATTGCTCTTACACCAAGGATGCTCCTGCATCAGACACCTGGGGTATTTTGAGAAGTGACCCCGTCACGTCTCAGGTGTGTAGAGGAAAACCAAGGTGGTTAACCTCCTCCTTTGTCAACCATGATGAGTCTTCAATAGGTCATCCTTTCCACTTGACTAGATATTCTTCATATGTCTTGTTCCTTGTGCTTCTGCCAACACGACTATCTAGTATATCCTCAATCTCTTTGGTATTTGAACTAGTTGCTGGAATACTCCACTGTACTGTTGTGATCTCATCTTCAACACCTCCCTCATGATACTCTATCAGATCTGAAATGTTAAACACTGGTGAAATATTCAGCTCAGTAGGCAACTCGACCTCATATGCATTTCCTGAATCATGCTTCTTCAATATCTTACATGGCCAAAACTTCTTCATTTTCAGCTTGTTATATGTACCAACTGGAAATCTTTCCTTCTGCAAATGAACCATGACTACATCTCCAACCTAAAATTCTTTATGCCTCCTTTTCTCATCTGCCTTAGCCTTATACTGTGCATTCATCTTGGTAATATGCTTCCTCACCTCCTCATGGATGTTCTTCAAATGCTCTACAAAATCTTCAGCTTCAGCACTACTTATTTCTCCTTGATCTATCCTTCTCAACTTAGATGCATTTTTGGGACTACTCCCATATACAATATGGAATGGTGATTTACCAGTGCTCCTATTGACAAAATTATTATATGAAAATTTTGCCTATGGTAAAATAAAATCCCATCCTATTGGATTATCTCCAACCAAACATCTCAGCAAATTTCCCAAACTCCTATTCACCACCTCTATCTGTCCATCAGTTTGTGGATGATGTGATGAACTGAACTTCAAATCTATCTTCAACTTCTTCCACAATGTATGCCAGAAATATCCAATGAACTTAGTGTCCCTATCTGAAACTATACTCTTTGGCAAACCATGTAGTCTCACCACTTCTCTGAAAAATAATTCTACTACATGAACAACATCATTAGTCTTCTTACAGGGAACAAAATGTGCCATCTTTGAAAATTTTTCAACTACTACAAAAATTGAATCAAGTCCCCATTGTGTCCTTGGTAAACCAAGAACAAAGTCCATACTGATATCCTCCCAAGGCTTCTCTGGTACAGGTAATGGCTGATACAACCCTATATTCTACTTCACTCCTTTCGCCATCTAACATACTCTGCAACTCTGTACAAACTTCTTGACATCTTACTGCAACTGTGGCCAATAATAATTCTCACTGACCACAACAAGGGTTTTATCACGACCAAAATATCTAGAAAATCCTCTGCTATGCTTCTCTTTGATGATATTCTCCCTCATAGAACTTCATGGAATGCACAACTGACTCCTTTGAATAGCATATTATCCTGGATGATAAAATCCAGCCACTTCATTCTATCTAGAGTAACAGGTTCTTTGCAAGCTTTCCAAGCTTCACCAAAATCAAGATCCTATGGATACAAATTTTTGAGTTCCCTGAACCCAACCACCTCAATCTACATCTCTATCAGCAATAGTTTCCTTTTGCTAAGCGTATCTACAACCCTATTAGACTTTTCACTTCTTTGTTTCAAAACAAATGTATAACTCTGCAAAAACTCGACCCATTTCAAATGCCTTTGATTCAACTTTCCTTGACTATTCAAATATTACAAAGCTTGATGATCAGTATACAAATCAAACTCCTTAGGAAGAAGATAGTGTCTCCACTTCTTCAATGCCTAAACTATAGCATAAAATTCCTAATCATAAACAAAATACTTTCTCTTGGCATCATTTAACTTCTCACTGAAATAAGCAATAGGTTTAACTTCTTGGATCATAACAGTGCCTATTGTAGTACCACTAGCATCATAGTCTACTTGAAACACCTTATTAAAATCTAGAAGTGCTAAAATAGGTTGTTCTGTAACTTTTCGTTTCAACAGTTTAAAACTCTTATCTGCCCCATTAGTCCACTTGAACTCTTTTCTATCCCCTCTCATTGTTTCAGCCAAGGGTCCACAAATACTGCTAAAATTTCTATTAAAATTTCTGTAAAAGCTAGCCAAACCATGAAAAGATCTTACCTCAATAGCACTCCTTGGAGTAGGCCATTCAAGGATAGCCCGTACTTTCTCTGGGTCCATTTTTAGACCTTCTATTGAAACTACAAATCCCAAATACACTAACTATTTCTTCACAAAACTCCACTTCAAATTAATCAACAATTTCTCATCTCTTAGCTTCTCAAACACCATACGAATATGCATCATATGCTCTTCCAATGTCTTACTAAAGATCAAAATATCATTTAGGTATACAATGATAAACTTACCCAGAAATTCTTTCAGAACCTCGTTCATGAGCCGCATGAAAGTGCTCGGTGCATTGGTTAGCCCAAAAGGCATGACTAACCACTCATACAATCCTTCCTTTGTCTTGAAGGTAGTCTTCCATTCATCTCCTTCTTTGATTTGAATCTGGTGATATCCACTCTTTAGATCTATCTTTGAGAAATACACAGCTCCACTCAAACAATCCATAATATCATCTATTCATGGCAATGGAAACCTATACTTGATTATGATCTTGTTTATTACTCTAAAATTTCTACACATCCTCCATTCTCCATTCTTCTTTGGTGCTAATATCGCTGGTACAACATAGGGACTCAGACTCTCTCGAATCAACCCCTTTTGCAATAACTCATGTACTTGTCTATTCAACTCTTCACTTTCTGCTGGTGTCATTTTGTGTGCTGCCTTGTTTGGGAAACTAGCTCCTAGAATCAAATCCATTTGATGACTGATCTTCCTTAATGGTGGTAATCCATCAGGTACATCATCAAATACAATATCCTTAAACTCATTCAACAAATCTACAACCTCTATAGGTACATCCTCTACTTCTTCTTTACCAGCTTTTGGAATTAAAGAAAAACACACATGCTCATGCCTCATACCATGTAGGAATTTCCTTCTATCAAATGTTATTCTTGCATTACCACATACCTTTTCTTCGGTCTCCTTCAATGGCTTTAGCTTATGTCACACTCCATCCTTTATCAGGGAATAGGTATTCATATGACCATCATGTACAACACATCTATCAAACTACCATGGTCTACCCAACAACATATGACATGCATCCATAGATATGATATCACATAGTACCTCATCTTGGTACCTACCAATCTTGAACTTTACTAGGCACTATTCACTCACCATGACCTTGTGGTCATCCTGCACCCAGGCAATCCGATATGGATGTGGGTGTTTCTATCTCTTGAGCTTCAACTTTTTCACCATCTCTTCTAACACCAAATTGTCAGTGCTTCCACTATCAATAATCACATCACAACATTTTCCCTCACACTTGCATCTAGTATGAAATAGGCTCCTCCTTTGTTCAGGTTCATTCTCACCACTCAGTAGGACTCTTCTATTAATTAGCATTTCTCATCTTTCAGAATCTTCTAAATTTGATGATCTGGCATCTTCATCTACATGTGCAACTTTGGCCTGGCCTTCATTCCTCCTATCTTCCCTTGCTTGGCATTGAGGACATTCAAATGCCCTATGACCTTCTTCTCCATAGTGAAAACATGTTCCAGGAAAGCCTCCTCTTCCTAAACCTTGTCCTCTTCCTCTTCCTCTCTGATCTCTATTATTCTGATCTTGGAAATGATTAGAATTGTTCCCTCTCTGATTTTGACTACTACTGGCCTCATCCTTCTTTTTTGGATCTTCATTTTGGCCTCCATATGACCGTCTACTAGATCGGCCACCATGACCTCTTCCATTTTGTCTGCTCTCGAACTTCTTGTTCAGCTTTTCCTCCACTTTTAGGGCAAACTGGTACACCTCTTCAATACTATTCATTCAAACCAGATTTAGCTCCTCCTAAATGCTTGGCCTCAACCCATTAAGTTAATGAGAAAATTTCCCCTTATCAGCTTCCACATGGCCTGTTCTGATGAGGATTTGATAGAACTCCTCTGTATACTCCTGAACAGATCTTCCTGCTTTCCTCAAACCTTGCATCTTCTTCAGTAGGTCAAGCTCATAATCAACAGGAATGAATAGTTGCTTCAATTTATCCACCATCTGATCCCATCTTGTGATTTTATCTTTCCCTCTTCTATTTCACGCCAGTTGAATCTCTTGCCACCAGATCTTTGCATGACCTTTCAGTCTGGCCTTCGCAAATTTGACCCTATCAGGATCCTCAATATCTTCATACTCAAAATATTCTTCACATTCATTGATCTAGTCGATCAATTCTTTTGGGTTAATATTTCTTGAAAATGCAAGAACCTTGATCTTAGGTCTTTTTTCAATCTTGGAAATGGCCTGGAAAAGACTTTCTTCTTCTCGATTCAAAATTTCACCTTCTTCTTCTTCTTGATCATCATTTCCTTCTTCAGCTTCATCCTCACTTTCATCTCTGACATTAAGATTCATTCATTTGTGAATCTCTTCTTGCAATACTCGCACTTGTCTCTGGACCACTCTAACCTTAGGTGTTACAACACTATCTCTTTTGCCACATTCCCTTTGTTGAGGCATTTTCATGATGCACGCTGAAACCCTAACCACGGTCCTAGTGAAAACTACCTCAGAGTCGGTGATCTACTTACACACTCAGGAACTCCTACTCTGATACCACTTGATGAAGGGTGCTCCCCTTAATACTACAAACACATAAGAAAAATAGAGAAACAACGACGATATGCAAGAACATAAAATTGGCTTCTTATTATCTCCACAAATGTGGAATTGCAAACTATCAGAATTACAATATGCAAAGCCACATGGGCATTCCTTTACAATATTCTATAGAAAAAAGTCTTGAATCAATACCCAGATCTACTACCTAGAACTTCCCTAGACAACACTATGAGCCTTCTTTATATAGGCATTTTCCACCGCCCGAGAAAGTTCCAAAAATCGGCCGACCAAACTTAGAATTATTTTATTTTTCAATTTATTACATCAAAGTCGGCTCAACATAACTTTTGAAACCTGAATAGAAATTTTGAAGGAAAATTATTTTATGCCATTTCAGGTGACCTGACTTTCAGAGAACATAAGTCATCACCAGTTGACCTGATTGACTATTATAACCCCATTTCAAAAAGGCCACGAAGTGCTCTATAGGCTTGAATCACGTGAGCACCTATCACCCAAATTTTCAACCTCATTTGGAGCCTCTAAAGCCTTCAAAACTGAGTTCAAAGTTTCTGTACCCTGCTGCCAATACTGAAAATCTTCAATATCTTCAAAACTAGACCTTCTCTAGCCATGAAACTTTACTGGCAGGCTGATATGACTAAGATGAACCTCCACATGTAAAATTAGAACATTCTGAGATTTATGACCAACTTACTAAAACCAACAAGTTTCGATAAATAGAAGCTCTACACAAGATATCCCTTATTGAATACAAAAACATAAATATTTTTGGGTGATGCAAGATTGCTCTTACACCTAGGATGATCCTACATTAGATGGATGGACAGAAGTTGTGAATAGAAGTTTGGAAAATCATTTGAGATGTTTAGTTGGAGACACACCTAGTAATTGGGATTCTGTGTTAGCACAATCAGAGTTTGCATACAATAATTTAGTGAATAGGAGTACTGGAAAAACACCTTTTGAGATTGTAAATGGCATACAACCAAGAGGTATATCAGATTTGAGAGATATTATTGATGAAAGAAAGAGGAGCGTTGAAGGAGTAAAATTTGTAGAGTACATGAAGACATTGCATGAAGATGTGAAGCATAAGCTGGAAAAGAGTAATTAGAAATACAAAGAGAGAGCTGATAGATCAAGAAGACATAAGACTTTTGATGTTGGTGATGAAGTGATGGTTCATTTGAAGAGAGGTTGATTTCTTGTTGGAACATATGGAAAGCTGAAAATGAAGAAGTTTGGACCTTGCAAGATTTTGAGAAAATTTGACAGTGGAAAAGCATATGAGATTGAGTTACCTGATGACATGGATATATTACCTATATTCAACATTTCTGATTTATATGAGTATCATGAGTTGCATGAAGAAATGACAGTACTGATGGATTATCCTAAGAAATAGAATGAAGAAGTTGAGCATATCTTGGAGCAAAGAATTGGTAGAAGTACAAGAGGATAATAGTATATGTAATATCTAGTAAAGTGGAAGAATAGACCGATCAAAGACAATTCATGGATTTCACAGTCTGAGTTGGATGTAGCTCAGATCATACCTATTTCATGATTCGGAGAATCATTTTCAAATAACCCCAGGTGTTTGACGTAGGAGCATCTTGCATCCTTATCAATCCTGTGTCATTGAAAACATATTTGAAGTTTGTCTATGTTTCTCAATTCCTTCCTTGACTGAGTTGGTTTGGTGTTGATCGATTTCCTTTGTTTGTCAGTGTTGTTCAGTTATCTCTTTGGCACTTGGTGAATTTCCCTGGCGTTCGGTGATGCTTGTCTGCCGCTCGGTTATCCTTGCTTACCGACATGTTTCTTTTGAGTTCTTATTGGGGCCGACTCTTGCATTTATTTTGGGTCATAGATTTAATGTTGATATCCATCATTGGGAAGTGTGTGGACCCGGATCTGGTCATTCCATCCATTTATTGTGGATCTGAAGGCTGCCTTGTCTTGGTAGCCTCTTGTATAAATGTAGTTGTTTGGTTAGATTTTAGGAGTCAATTTTTTGGGTAGTAAGTTTTGGAATAGAAGATAGAAGATTAGAGTCTACTGGCAGATCCTCGCATGTTTGAAGACTTATGTACATGATTGTAATACCTTGCCTAAACTAGGAAGGCCTTACAACCTGGCATGTATGAATCAATTTGAAGATAATATATGAAAGATCTTGCATTCTCTCTCTCACAGTTGTGTGTTTTTGTTTCCGCGTGTTATTCTACAAGGTAGATCTAGTTAGGGTGTACCTTTGGCCCCTCTCTATATCCTCCCTTGTGTCACATAATGTACATTAAGTATAGGATTCATGTAGCGTATGAATGTCTTCAAGTGGTAGATTGAAAACATGAAGTGCATAGTTTTGATATTATAGTGAGATTTGTCATTTCTTCCCTTTGAGAAATTTAAGTAAAACATCTTCGTTATTTCCTTTTATTTATATTTTTCTTAATTAAATTTATAATGTAATTTATTGGTGCTCATAAATTGCTTTAAATAGAAACACAATATTTTCCTTAGCCATGTGTATGACTTGTTGAGTAATATTATTTTATTTAACACATTAAAAAGAAAAGTTTCAAAGTAAGTTGGAGTTTTAGCTCTAAATGTGTTGCAATTCAGCTGAAGGTGATTTGTATCTTCTTGTAGGATTTGTCTAAATTCTTCTAGGAATTAAGTGACTTGTGTAGGTCATCGAATTGAATGAGTTGTAATACAAAGGAAATTTTCAAGTAGCATTTAGTTTATCCATTCAATTGTGTTTGGATTATTCCTTTTGAGCATAGCACCATCTATGTGCATTATTCATTGAATCACTTAGTAAGCTCTTGGAATAAGTAATTCAATACTCTGTCTAGAAGCCAAGTGACCATGTTTAAAGTAGCAGGAAATCTTTGCTAGTTACTTGAAGTGTCTACCTAGTACTTTCTTATGAAATACTTAATTGGTTTTAAGGAGCATTATAGAGCTTGCTAAAGTTAGGATGTGGGTGCATGCTAACCTCCCTCTACACCTTTGTCATGTCCCAAAATTAAGTTAACAACAGGAAAAAAGAGCTAATACTTTTATAGGATGACAACCTATGTGTGGATATTAGTAAATGGCATTCATTTGTTTTTATTCTATTTTTTATGTTGTAAGTTGATCAAGGCATGGTATCAAGGAAATCACTTAAATGTGTTATAGGCAATAAAAGAGTGTGTGACCTTGTGATCATCCTAAGAGTGTTCCTTCTAGAATGATGTGTCCTTTTTAAAACAAATTATTAGTTGTATTCTTTATCAAGTGGACTTTGTGGGCACCACTTTGAGAAAAAATGTGTTTTCACATGCATATTTTTTATGTTGAATTTTGGGCATTACAGTATGTTTAAACATATTCCAAGATCACTTGCAAACAGAAAAAGTTGGGTCTCACCTAGAATACACATTTCCATCCAATGAAGCAATTTGGTTTCTATGGAAAAGTAGTCCCATCGATACATTAACATTGGATTAGTGGAAAAACAATTTTTATTAATAGCTAATATATCTATGATTCATTTCAATCTTTGAATAAGCAATAATGCTATATATGAAGTCTAATTACAAATTATCAATTTAGTGTATAACACCTAGTTTCAATCTTTCTTGAGTCTACTACATAGCCTTTGTAGAAGAATCATTGTTTCACCTTGTACATTGGCATTTGCAACAACCTCTTGTCAATCTTTCATATTATGGGAAAAAAAAAGTTGTAGTGCACTGGAATAGGTTGTTTTTCTTCCTCTGCATTATCCTTGAATGAAATACTATAAAAGAATGACATGAGCTAAGTAACATCCAGCAACGTGAAGGTCATCATGCATTTGACAATCCCATCTAGCATCAATAAGCTCCCTTATTGATGTGTATCTTCTCTAACCATTATGCATCTTTCTTTCCAGTTTTTTTGTTCAAATGACTTGAGTGCATTCTTTCAACCTTTCATACTTGAGTTTTCCATGTACTATTTGTCTTGGGATTATGTGAGCCACTTTATAAATCTTTGCACCTTTGATTTCAAAATTATAGAGATATACACCTTTGATAATGAGGATATTCCATCATTATAGTAGAATCCTACATGTTCGCTACTTGAGTAGAAGAAAAATCCTTCTATCTAAGCGGGTCAACAAAATTCTTATAACTATATTTTGAGATTGCACTCTGTCATCAACATCACCATTTATTGAATATCATTTTATATTGTTCTCAAGGTTCATGCAAAGAAACTTATAATCGGGTTGGATTAGTTTACAAAACAATTTATATATTGGTTAGAATAATTTACAACATAGCAACAACAACTTTAGCGATGCTATAGTTTTCCCTATCATGTTAATGAATTATAGTTGAAATGAAAAGAGATGGATAATCAATGAATCATGATCTCGTGGTCATTTTATTGTCTTCTCAAATATTTATCACCACACATTTTAATCACACCTTTTCCTTCTATAGATTAATTTTAGGAGGAGTGCATTGTATATTCTGCAATTTTTCACAAGATTCACAGTAAAGAAGAAATTTGAGATTCAGGTTTTAGGTGTGATTCTTTCACCTTGAAAATCTAAACAAGAGTTTCATTATCTCTAAATTTGATATTGTTTGTATTTCCCTATTTTTTATTCATAAACTTATTGAAAACCTTAATTGTCAATTTAATTTTGTAGATGCAAATCGCTCTACAAATTTTTAGAAGAATGATTTATCATTTTTCCCTACAGATTTTATATTGAGAATAAAGATTTATTAGTTTTTCCCTACACATTTATTAGTTAGAATAAAGATTTAAGTTTTTAATCATCACCGGGATTTAATTCTTGTTAAGGAGATGGATTTGGTATAATTTGTTTAGATATTGTTAACTTTATCTTTTATCAATTTGAATTCCATATCTTACAGTTCTCATTCCAGGCAATATATATCATCCTTTAGGATATCTGCAATGGTATTATGTTGATAGACTAAGATTTTCACTAGCAAAAACAACAACTCGCCATCACTAGTCATAATTGAGGCAAATAAATGGGTAGCTAGGTAGCAACATTCCCATACAATTTGTTCAAAAAGTTCAGTTCAAAGATGAATTTTATTTTGATGTGTAGCCTATGATGAGTTTAGAAGTAGATTTTAGTTATTTGTAAATGGATTCTAACTATCTTTCAACATTGTTTACTTAGCCATATTAATGAAAACTTGTTTAGTTATGAATGGGTATTTTCTAGTAGATATTAGTCATTTGTAAAGGGATTTTAATTGACCTTTTAGCATTGTTTACTTAGCCATATCAATGAAAACTTCTTTAGTTATGAATGGGGTACTTGCTGTAGATACTCATATCATCCAAATAGTTTTTGTTTATGTCCTTTCATACGTGTGCTTCAAAAATGGTTTGGATAAAAAAATCACTCTAAATTGGTTCTTTCAATTTGTTAACAAAGATATATCCATCTTTTCATGAATTCATGCTTGTGTCCATGTCTCTTTACAATCTCTTGCTATGTGTCCATGCTTGTTACAAGCATAACAAGTTTTGTTTACTGGCTTGTGCTTATCCTTAGGTGGCTCAGCTTCAGCTTCTATATGATTTCTTGTCTTCTTAGCTTCTGTAGATTCTTCTGATGCTTTCTTCTTTCTCACATGTCATTCATATGATTTTGTACTTCATTGAGTCCAATACCGTTGGTGTCTCCATTAACCTTCTATGCATGCAACTGTGACTCTATTAGATCCTTGCTTGTGTACAATTTGTCAATATGATTATTTGCTTCAGTCAATTCAGATCCCACTTGCTTCTTGATGTTTTCTAATTCCAAGATTTTCATGTTTTCTTTCCTTAGCTATTCATCCAACTGCTTGTTCTCTTTGACCTGCTCTTCATAGGCTTCTTGATTATTAAGTAACTTTTCATACAATTCTTCAATCTGATCAATCAGAGATGTGTTTTCCTCATTTAGCTTTTGAACCATTTTTCCCAAATCACTTGTGGAATAGTCTTTCAAATCTTTTCTTATTTTTTTTATGACTGCATGAGAGTCACTACCCTTTTCTTTCAGTTCTTCAATTTCTTTTCTGGATCTGTCAAGGTCTTCAAGAGCTTCTTCAAGATTATTTTTCAGATGTTTCATTTCTCTCTTATCCATGATCTCCTCAAGTGGTTAAACTTATCTTCAAAGGACTAGAGCTCTGATACCAATTGTTAGGAATGGGAACACTGAGAGGGGGGGTGAATCAGTGTTCTATATATTATTACTTTTCTAATATCTTGAACTTTAACTTAATTGCTTAAGTACTGAAATGAATATTAATGCAAGAAAGATAAACAACCATAACACATAACACCAAAGATGATTATGGGGAAACCCAATTAGGTAAAAAATACGGTTGGAATTGACACCCACTAAGAAATACACTAGTGTTTTATGATCCCTGTTAGAAGATCTTGCAACCTTGTTAAGAGTTGATCTTTACAATACTTTTAGTACAGTGACCTGGTCAAGGGTCGGACCCTGTTAGGAGTCTTTTACAATTAACCCTATTAGGGGTGGGGACACACTATCCTAGAGCTCACTTCTCAAGTGGGTGAAGGCTACAACCTTCTGGATCTCAGATACACACTATATCTGCAAGGTGAATTACTGTCGTGACACTGCTTTTTAGATCAGTTCCTTTGTGTGCTTATGCTTTAGCCTCTTATAAAGCACTAAAAAATTATAACTACTCTTCACATACCTCTTCTCTTCTCTCATCAACTTTCTATTCCACTTCCATGCTTAATTACAAAAGTGCATGTCTTATTTATATGGGCAAACAAAACTATTAACTAGGTTAGCCTACAAACTGTTACATATAATGCTTCCAAGTGAATTGGCTCAAGCATGTTTACAAATAATAATATTATGTCTAAAAACTAAATACAATAGGTGCATAGCCTTTACAAAACAATATTACAAGTGCTAACCAAAATACCAATACTCGGCTCCATGCTTTGTTTTGTTCTGCCACTCACTATCTGTGACTCTTCAACTCATTGTATCTTCATCATACAGACTTATCTAATCATGCACTCTTATACTTAGCATGACTACATACCAAAAATCTTATCTTCAATGGCACATGCCAAAACTTGGTCATACACACATGCACTAATTGGTTACGCTAACTTCATAATATCATATGACTTTTTTCCATAATGACAAAACTAAACATAGTCATATACATCAGTATAGTCAACTTGTCAAAAGGTCTTCAAATGATCAAGGGCTCAGGTTGATAGAAAAGTAAAGGTCAATCAAAGGAAAGTGGTGCCTTTTGGTAGGGCCAGTCATGCGTGTGTGAAATGGGGCAATATTTTGATAGAGAAAGCCTTTTTTTCTCAAAGGGGATTTATCCCACATTGGCTATGCAGAGGAGAAAAAAGATGTTCATAAGGTAAAATGCACACATCCTTAGTGTCCAAGTATGGATGCCTAGGTGGAGGCCATCCCTCACGTGCACGAAGCCTGGGATGCCCAATTGGTGATGACAAGGATGACAACTCGGTAGTCTTCCCACATGCAAGGAAAGGAGATTTTGACACATCACATAGATGCAGGTTCGTGCCTCAAGATATGTGTTAACAGATCTGTTGGTTCTTCAAAATATTTTACACTCCATGAGATACCAATATGCTTATAACTAATGTTAAGGAGGGGTTAATTTCAAATATGGGACATCTATAAGCAATTGGACCAACTGTAGGGACAAGACTTCCCTCTTCACTTCTGGCTCTACAAAACCAAGGCGGGTATACCTGATCCAATAGATTTAACTATGTTCCTTACTTAATACTGGATCTTACAATAGATGATAGTGAGAAAGTACTAAATAACAACCTATTATTCATTGAATCTCCATCACTAGAAACAATAACTCATATAAAGTGAATAAAAAGTAAAATACTGGTATTGATTGAATGTTTTAGGATTACAAGATTTCAATCATTCCCCATAAAGAAAAGATAGGAAAATACAAGCTAGTTCCCTATCCATTGGGTAGAAAGTCAGAAGATAGAATGAATACAATGATGTTTTGAAAAGAACTAGTCTTCAAACATAAATACAAACACCTAAACTCTTTCCTACTTATAGAAAATCCTCAAATAGACTCAGTAAACATGTATCCCACTCTGAGAAATATTTAATCCAATCCTAGATCAAAACTCAAAGTCAAACACATACATACAAATCTTAGAAGATTTAAAGATTTACAGAATAAACTTAAAGGAGAGACAAATATTTGAGATTTGTATTAAGTATAACCTTGAACGTTGTATACATCATATTCTAAACAATATGCTTGCAAAATAGCAGCAGCAACTTGTACTTCTTCTCTATTGATTTATGAAAAATAATACAAAATGTTATAGAATCTGGACTGAGGGTTAGGGTTTTAGAATTTCTATCCTTTCAACTCCAAAATTCTCAATGCCTAGAATGACCATGGAAAATATTTATATACAAGGAAATGCAACAAGCTACCGATCATTCTAGAATTTACAAAATTCCTAACCCTAAAGCTTTACAACAACCTATTAGGTTTATAATAAATACATTGATCAAACTAGTGAGATATTTGTAGATGAGACGCCCTGCTTTATGTCTTCAATGTTGTCCTCATCTTCTTTCAACAAATCTAATCACAATATCTCACAGTCAATCCTATAATAAATGCCTTTCTGCACTTCAACAACCCTGATTACTCAAAAGAAACTTTTTTACTTGCTTTAAGAGGCTGATAGAGTATTTACTTTTTCAAAATGAGCTATGTATTGATACCTCCACCTATCATACACCTCCTTGCTTGGAAAGTCAAAATTTTCAAACTCAGCCTTCTTGCTAGATAACTATTCCATTCATTCTCCATTTGAGTGACCTTTTGTTGAATAATATCAAACATTGATTTTGCATTTATTAATAGCTTGATGGTGCTAATAAAAGAACAAGTGTCAGTTAGGACACCAGTCACTCTTTCTGACAAAAGTGCATCCATCTCTTCTCTCCATTGATGTAATTCCTTCAATTCCCCTCGCTCTATGAGAATGGTTGGTACCAGTTCATAATTTGAAAGCATAAGTTCCCCCTTTAGCATACTTGATTTCCTTATGAAGTTATCCAAAATGATGTCATATTGCACTATTTTCTTCACAGCTTGATGCACTGGCTTAATCAGTGGGCTAGGATCCTCTTGGCCTTTTGACAATAAATGAAAAATCTTCACATTTGGAGACCTTTCAATCCATTTTTTCAAAACTGGTGATATCTCATTCTTATCCTTATTTATAGTTGTAAACAAAGAATGTAACTTATTGACATGA
Source organism: Chamaecyparis obtusa (assembly GCA_027943335.1). Taxonomy (NCBI): domain Eukaryota; kingdom Viridiplantae; phylum Streptophyta; class Pinopsida; order Cupressales; family Cupressaceae; genus Chamaecyparis; species Chamaecyparis obtusa. The sequence continues at coordinate 204,863 of BSBK01008150.1, forward strand.
TTAAAAAAAATTGAGGGCTTCAAATCTTGTGCAAACTACATTATTGCATTTGTCATCTTTTCTTCATATTTCTTTGTTTGCCAAAGTTGTGGCCTTTATATGTTCATCTGTTTCCTTTTGCAACTACACCCTTATTTCTCTCAATTTATTAGCTTCCTCAGTTAATCTTTGCTTCTCCCAACTAACCCTTGCATCCATACTTGTCTCTGGGAGTGGTGATGGTGGAAACTCAATAATTGGGCTAGAAGATGAAGCTACTGTAGGTTTGTCAACTATCATCAGTTGTGGTGACCTGTGATCTTGTGGTCCTGATAGCTCAGAAATTAACTTATTCTTTTGAATCAGCTCTATCTTGAGCTCATTGTAAGACTTGAGGACAGTTTCAAATTTGAGCCTTAGCTCCTCTTTTGCTAGTGCATCTTTCTCTGCCACCTTGACATTGAATTTGGTAGTTTCTAAAATTAATTTTGATGCTTCCACACTAGAAGTATCTCCTACTCTTTGCACCAATAAATTCCTTACATACCTTATAGAGAGAGTCTCTCTTTTTCCTTTTCTCTCCTCCCTTTTAAGGGCCCACATCACCAAGGCTACATGATCCTCCAAAAAAGCAATTCCCTTAGTATCTTGTTGGGCTTGTTCTATAGTAGCAAGATTTTTCACCTTGCTTTTCCTGACTTGATCAAAGACTATTGCATCAACAATGTCCCATTCTGGCAAAATCAACACCCCTGTAGTATGGACCATAGCCCTCCCTTCCTCAGGAGTAATCTTTTCAAATTGCTTCACCATTTCTACCTTGGTCTTATTTTCTATCTCTATGATGTCCCTATCAGGGAACTCTTCTTTCTTCTTCTCACACATCTCCTTGTATTGATTTATTTTCATTCTCACCAAAAATTGGAAGAATGCCCTAGTCCTAACAAATTTGTCATCAACTACAAAAGAATCACTAGCTTGTTTCAAGATAGGGTCCATTTGTTTACCCTCAAATTCATCAGTAGTAAGATCCATGGCCACCTCCTTAGGTGCCTCAGGCATTCCTTCTTGCAACTCATCCTTGGAAATAAAAATATTACCCTCACTACTCATCTGTACTAATTGTTCTACTACCCCATGTTCATCTAATTGGATCGGGGACTAAGAAGGAGAATAGACATTTTCTCCTTTTCTTGATTACTCTTATCTTTTCCTTTTAGGAGAAGGTCCCTGCACTACTGGATCATCTATAGATCTTTTTCCTCTTGAGGTAGAAGGAAGATCATCACCTCTTTGTTGTGTTGGCAAAAGGACACTGTACCCACTCTTCCTCTGAACAATGTATGTTCCCCTAGGAGTCAATTTCATATATCTTGGCTAGCTTAGAATTTACTTAGCCATGTCAAGGTCTGTTTTACTCACATCATACCTCTTCTCATTTACTGCATGCATAATGCCTTCAAAATGCTCCATAAGAGCCTCTATTTTCCTTTCCCATGGCTCAAAGCCCTTTAATGGGTCATAAGGTTTGTCAAAAATTTTAATGAAATCTACAGTCTTCTTGTAGATCACCCATTTTTCCTTTTTTATTTCTTGAATTTGGAGGTCAAACTCATTTCTTACTATGTCCTCAGGGAAATTGAACTGATGCTCTATAAGAGCACACCTAATCTTATCTCTAAACATCCCTGATAGGAAACCCTCATTATCTACACATCTGATGGTGGATATTGACATTCTATAGGGTTGCAAGAGTTGGCCCAAATGCTTCCATCCTCCTTTGGTTATAACAAACTGGTTGGCAATTGTACTATCAGGGAAGAAAGTTCCCCTTCCCTTACCAGTGAGAGTAGCTTCTTGCAAGTCTCCAATTTGCCTCAAGATCTCAGTATATCCTATCTTCAATGGGACCTGATAGGTAAAAATGTAAGGTGCCAACCTGCAACCATAAACCCTAAAAACTGTAGAGATAGGATATAAAATGACATCCCTAAAATTATGGACCATAGTAATGTCCTGATAGTATTCCTTTGGTCTAATTAATCTCAAGAACTCCCTTGGGATTCTAGGATTGTCAAAGAATAATAGTGTCCTATGTCTTGAAGAAAAATCCCTGTCAAAGGCAATGAAACTGGCATCAACTCTGTCCCATGACAAAACTATGGTCCACAGCTAGACTCAAAGGGTTTCTCCATTTCTCTCCTTCACAATGTTGATTTTTGAGCTAAAAAATTGCTCACCCCTTTACAAGAAGATATGCATAAGCAGTGAATACCACCCAAAAATCCTACTAACCTTCATGTTCTTAATTCTTATTAATCCCTCATGGATAAGATCAGCCAAATGAGATGCAAAGTCAAAAATTAGTGCCAATTGGGGGTGTAATGATTGTACCATCATGAACATATATGGTATTGGCATATGAGTTGCTTCATCATGCCCCAAGATTAAACTCAATAACTTATAGAAACCTTGTCCATTCTAAAAGGTGGTGGTGTACTTGGACTGATGACACACATGGATCCAATCTAATCTAGGAAATCCCTCAAAGGCCCTGTCCTTAAATACTCCTTCTGAGCTTCATATCTCTCTATGAATTCAGCAAAATCTATTTTATCTAACCCAACAGAAGAGTCATTTAATGAGAAGACTTCCCTAATCTCATCCTCTGTGATGGTAATCATATTCTTTCCGTTTATATCCTTGACACATCTAGTCACAGTATCATAGCACTTAGCAATTTGGATTAATAATTCAGCATCCATAAAAACTCCAGGGACTACTAACTTCCCAATATCAAACTACCATATGTTGCTTAGGGGGCCACAATAATTTCTCTTTGAGTATGCTGATTTAAATAGAATTAGATCATTATGATCTTCCCCCACCCTTGCATCTCTCATCCAATTCCCTGCATCATGGAATCCTTCTGCTACGGAGTCCCTTGGGTTTCTCAGGACTAGTTCTTTTAATCTAGCTATCCCATTATCTGAATGTGGTAGCAATTGCATTAAATATTCAAAGACACCTCTATCTTTGTACTCTATCTTTCTAGACACTACTCTCCTTGGTGGTATTTTAAACTAGGGCTTTTAGAATAATATATAAATACTTGAGAAAAACCCTAAAATTATCAACAAGCCACAAGATTCCTCTCACAATTTCTTCACAAACTTTAAACAATTTTGTAATTTAGAAAATTTTGACCTACAAGACACCTGAAAGAACTTCACTTGATATCGTTGCAAAGGAAACATCCAGTTTTCCAGAATGCTTATGAGAGCGGTAAAGAGAAACAATGATCAAATTTTGATATATAATGCTGCCAACTGCTTACAATTTATCCGCACATAGCTCTTTAAGTTTTCCATTACTGAAAGTTGGCGGCCTCAACATTCACAGGATGTGAACAATGTCATAGAGTAAAATTTTAAATTTGAACCTTTGATATTATTTCCCTTTGGTACATCGGACGATCAAAAAACATAGCCGTGCAACCCTTTTTCACCTTTTTCCAAACGAGTTCCCAACCAATGAAACAATTCAAATTAACCATGTGGGGAAAGAAACAACTTAACTTTATCTTGATTTGAGCATATAGGTGTCATTTCATGGCTAAAGTGTAGGCGTAAAATCTAAGCATCTCCATCTAGTGGTGTAATGACAACTGCAAGATTCTTTCCATCTCATAGCGCTTCACCTATTCCCAAAGAAATTTCCCAACCTTTCCTTTTGAAAACTTTATCAAATCAGGAAAGGCTAGGTCCAACAAATCAATAGGTAGGAAACTATAACTTTATCCTTGGTGTCAAGTATACTGACAACCTAACATGTCATTACTACCCTTGGCCAATCAGAGATGACCGCATCATCAAGAATTAGCAACAAAGGAACCACCTTCCAGTCCCCATCTTTCAACAAGATCAACGACTATCGCTATAACACTGACCTTAAAAATTGTGCATCTTATCCCAGTGGTATAACGACAATCATGAGATCTTATCGAACCTTAACCATCAAAGAAAGCCAGCCCCACTATGACACTTCATTTATCTTTCTGTCAAATCACAAGATGCCACATTTACAAAAACAAATGGGTGAGCCTTTTCTCCATTTCTTCTTTAATATCAAATGTCCTATCAACCACCACATCGTATTTATTTCAACCAATTAGAAACATACATGTCAGAGTGACATGGTAGTTTAAAGCCCCACCTACCATCTCATCCACCATATAGCATCGAACGGTTGTTGCTATACTGAAATGCTTAAAAAGGTATCATCTTCACCCAATGGTATAATGACAACCATTGATGCACTGTGTTGTTTAACTGCCAACACAACACCATAGACGGGCCCATCGAGATAGATGTCCACTTGTCGCTTGACCGCATGTTAGAGACTCTGACAAGAGGAAGCCTTGAGATTTAATGACAACCATATATTTTAAAGGGTTTGATACTTAGGAAAATACCACGGGAAGCTTAGGCTTTGAGGGAAATATCTAAAAGGGTCCCAATTTTATAACTTAACCACATAACATGTACATTGGAAAATAAAGAGGGGTAAAAAATAGCACATGTTTTATTAGGGGAGTTAGTGAGCCAAAAAAGGGTAACACAAAATTAGAACAAGGCTTAAGACCAACTAGGGCTTCCTTTACACCTAGGGTTTTCACCATAAAACCTTACCATCAGGTCTATGAAGTAGATTTTTTCAAAAATTATAGCGTGAAGCTAGATAAATTTAATATAGTGATAAGATTGGCTCATGCTTGGGGATGTGTATCTCCTGCAGATACAATGAGAAAATTGGAATCTCCTGAAAGATCAGACCAGAACAAAACTTCTACTGGGAAACATAAATGCATAGAAACCCTTAAAACTAAACCTACATAGACTCACAAAAAATTTAAGAGAAGTAAAACTTTAAGAATTGACCATAAACTGGCAACTCCACGAGCTCTCCTATTAGATTTATCAATAAATAAGAATTTTCTCCCCATTTTCCTTCAATGATATATGGTCCTAACCAAATGGGATCAAACTTCCCATGCTTTCATTTATCTTCTAACCTTGCATTCCACATTAGGACCAAATCACCACTTGCAAAATTTCTCTGAGAAGTCCTTTTGTCATACAAGACTTTGCACTGGGCCTGTTTCCTTTCATTTTTATTATGTGCCTCATTTCTTACCTCATTCAGTTGAATCAAATCATTTATTTTGATAGTCATATCTTCTTCCACATCATCATCATATGTTTGTATGAACTGGTACATCTGTAACAAATTATTTTGGGGTAATCTTGCATTAATCCCATATACCAAGTCAAAAGGGGAACACCCTATTGCTTTCTTCACTGTAACCTTGTCAGCCCATAGGGCTTGTAACAATTTGGAATCCCAAGGCTTCTTGTTTTTATCCAAGACTCTTTTCAAAATTTTAATCAAACTCTTGTTGCTAGATTCTTCCTTGCCATTACCTTGTGGATGATAGGGAGATGAATATGAGATTTTTATACCATTGTTTTGATAGAAATCAACAAAATCCTCTGACCTAAAACACAATGCATTATCAACCAACATGGTCTCTGGGCAACCAAACCTTGTAAGGATATTTTGTATCATAAAATCTGTTACCACCTTACTAGTTGCTCTTCTTGAAGGGATTGCTCAACCCACTTGGTGAAGTAATCAATTGCCACCAAGATATAGGAATGTCCACCACTGGACTTATTAGGGATTTAACCAATGAAATCCATACCCCACTTTTGGAAAGGAGCCTGAATAGTAACAGGTTTAAGGGGCAAGTTTCCACTAAATTTTAATTTCCCTGCAAATCTTTGACAAGTATCACACTTCTTTACAAACTGATGGGTATCTTTGAAAAGTGATGGCCACCAAAAACCTAACCTGATGATCTTATGGGCTGTTTTTTTTTCCATATAGTGTCCTCCACAAATCCCATTATGCATTTCATCCATCAAAAGCTTGGCCTTATCATGATCTACACACCTAAGCAAGACACCTTAATTGTTGCTCCACCATAACTCATCACTTATAATTGCATATCTTATGGAATGGAGCTTAATAGTTCTTTTCTTGTTATCATCTAGTCCTAGGGGTAAAACCATATTTTGAAAATATTTGACAATATCCTTGTACCAATTACAAAAATCCATGTTACATACAAAAGCTCTCTGATCCTCTTCCAACATATTTATCCGGTTTTCATTTAGATTGCTTTGGGCCATCAACTTTGGTAGGCCCAAGCCTCTTTCCAACTTTGTAATGTGGATGTCAATGTTAAACTCTTGAATCCTATTAATCCACCAACATCTTCTTCCTAAAACCTCTTATTGGACCAAGATACCCTTGATTGCAGCACTTGGAACATAAGAAACCACTATGGCTCCAACCAAATAACATCTAAATGTTTTAATAGCCTTTACCAAGGCATAAGCCTTCTTTTCAATAATATCATAGTTTAATTCTGATGCCTATAGAGTCTTGCTGAAAAAAGAAATAGGTTGTTCAAAACCATCAACATTTTTCTATAATACTACTACTACAATAGTATGGGCAGATGCAGGAAAAGATCTGCATAGGTTTGCTATAGTATGGTGTTTTCAAAATTGGGGCATGCTTTATAGCCTTCTTATTGTCATTAAAAGCCTACACTACTTTAGCATTCCATTCAACCTTTGCTCCTTTCTTCAACATCCTTGATATGGGAATACAAATTTTTGCAAAGTTTGTAATAAACCTCCTTAAGAAATTAACATGTCCTAGAAAGGAATAGATTCCTTTGATGTTCTTTGGTAAAGATAGTTTATCAATAGCCTCCACTCTTTTAGGGTCTATCCTCACCCCATCCTTTGAAACAATATTCCCTAGATGTTTTCCTTCTACCACACCAAAAGCAGACTTCTTTGGGTTCAAAGAAACCCCATACTCTAATGCTCTAATGAAAATCTTTTCTAGATGTTGGCAATGTTGTTCCTCCTTGCCTAAGAAAGTTGTTAGATCATCTTGATATACTACCATGAATCTATCAATAAAATTTTCAAAGGCTACATCCATAGCCCTTTGAAAAGTGGTACCAGCATTAATTAGTCAACCCAAAAGGCATCCTTACATAAACATATGTCCCCCATGGGGTTGTAAATGTAGTTTTAAATTGCTCTGTGTCTTTGACCATTATCTGATTGTAGCCATAAAAATCATCCATCATGGACATCAATTCTAAACCAATGACTTTTTGTAACATGTTCTCCATATTTGGCAATCCATAGTTATCCATCAAATAATTTATGTTAAGATTTCTAAAATCAACACAAAGCCTGATGTCACCATTCTTCTTTCTAACAGACACCAAATTTGAAACCGAAGTGGAGTGCCTAATAGGCTTGATTATTCCAGCATCCATCATTTTCTTGAGTTCTCCTTGCATTTTAGGTGCCAAGGTAGGGTTAATAGGTCTCAATTTTTGTTTGAAAGGTTTTGTACCCTCCTTGAGTGGAATCTCATGTTGAAAGAGGTCCTCTCTATAAGCTTTCAGATCTTCATAAGACCAGGCAAAAACATGCCTAAACTTTCTAAGGAGATCAATCAATTTTTTTCTAGTTCTTGGGGACAAACATTTACCTATATAAACCTTCTTGGGGATGATTCTTGTGCCCAAGTTTATTTCTTCAAGCTCATTAGTGTTATCAGTAGTGGTAGAGAAAACTTTGTCTTTATTGTCAAATGCCATTTCAAGAGCAACTAATCCTTTGGGAACTCTATTTGATTTTAACTGCAAAACCTCTTTCCCAAAAATGGCATCTTTACCATTCACTATATCAGCATAACTACTGAAGTCCATTTCTTTGTCACCAAAATGAGATTCACATTGGAGAAATCTTAATATGTCTTGGTTGTCAGAGAAAACCTGCCAATTCTCTACATTATTAGGAATGGAAGGGCTGGCTTGCACTTCTATATTGGAAATATCTACAAATGTAACATCTTCAGGCCTAAGGGCCACATTTGCCAACAAATTTGCCATTCTGTTTTGACTTTTTTCCATCCAACAAATATTAAAAGCATTGAAATTTTCAATCTCATCCCATACTACATTCCTATACTGCTTCAACTTCTAATTTTTTGAAGCATACTTTGATCTGACTTGGGAGACAACTAACTCGGAATCACCCACTACTTTTAAACATTTTATGCCATGCCTTGATGCCAACCTCAGACCTATCAATAGAGCTTCATATTATGCAACATTATTTGTGCACAAGAATAGAAAAGTAAAAGAGAATTTTAAAGTTTTACCATTTAGTGATATGAGCAATATTCCAGCTCCAGATCCTTCCTTGCTATTTTCGCCATCAAAATACATGGTCCACAAACTGTCAAGATCAATCCATCCCTCCTAGCTTTCTGATCTATGTTTATTTTCAACATTCTTATCATTACCTTTGTCTTGAACCTTGAAAGCATTAATGTCAGTGTCAAGAAAACAATTCATGGTGTCTTCTTCCTCTTCAATCATGTGTGGAGTTCTAAGTTCTCTAGAAACCTTAATGTTCTTTCCCTCAAGATTGAAAGTGGAAAATGACAAATCACATTGTATGCTGCATCCCATGGAAGAACTCCACTTTCTTGATAGTAACATCCCATACTAGGGAGGAATATCCACTACCAAAACACTCATAGTCAATTGTTTACTGGGGTATGCAGCCAATCTATAAGGTAGAGCTTTAATAGTACCCACAACTGGTACCTCTCTTGAATCCATTGCTTCTAATCTACCACAAGGTGTGTCCACCTTTAAACCTAATGACTTCATAACCTCAGTAGGCATAACAGTGTTTGATGCTCCAGAATCAATCATACAATTTTTTAGCAACTTTCCATTTATCTGCAGAGTCAAAAAGAAAGGATCAACTATTCCTGTTGTAGTACTGACAACATTTGTATCCAAATAGATTTGGGGGATTTTAGAAACAATCTCCTCATTACAATTTCCATTTTCATCATCTACGGTTGCCACTTGCCTCTCAACCCTTTCTATTTTTTGGGAGTCTATGGACACCACACCATTCACCCAATCTAGGGCTTTTTCCTTATGCTCTTCTATTCTCATCATTTCCAACAATGGAAATTTGACATTAATTTGTGACAACAATTTACTCATATCAATTGGAACATACTTCGAATCAGATACATCTGGATTCAAACTTGAAACCTCTTTATCAACCTCTTGGATGGATATATCTGCAAGTTTCTTAAGATGGACTCCATTTTCCTTCTGCAAAGCTGGAACAACCTCAACTATAGGCTTAGATTTTATCTTGTAAACAATGTTAGGTTTAGCATTTTTCTTTATTTTGACCTTATCAATAGGACTAGCATCCTTAGACTTATCCTGTGATGTTTTTACATCTTTGTCTATTTTCTTGATAAAAATTCTAGCAAGCTTCTGATTTGGATTACTAACCACTCTATTTCTCAGGTTGTAATTAGTTTTGGCTTGAGTAACCATATCTATTGTTATCAAGGCAATCTCCTCATCAGAAGGCCTCCTTAAGAAAACTATTGGCTTAATTTTCAAAACATTGCACTGGATGTTATCTGGCTCACTATCTTCATCGAAAAAAACTTGTTGACGGTATGATTCAGTTTTGGTCTAAGAATTAAAGACATCCTAATTTTCATCCTCTTCAGTCGAGTCAACTTTATCCTAGACATGGGAGGAAATCATCCCACACCCCTGATCATCATAAGGCTGTTTCTCATTAGACTCTTGCTCCTCTTGTTAAGAGACACTTTGGGATATGACACAATAATTGGGGTCATGTGGTGACTAACAAACAATACACCATGGGACATCTTCCACCATGTTCATTGAGTTCCTTTTTAATGGGTCAAGGGTCATATCATTTGGTTTATCCTTTCTCTCAGGAAGAAAAGGCTTCCCATCTTTCCACTGAGTATTGTATGGGTAGTTCTGCATTCTTGGTAATTTGTTGAAATTATTAAAGGGAGGCTTATCCCCTCCTACAACCTTATTATTTATGTTCTTACTAGGCTTCAAGTCCTTTATTACCTTCAAGATTTTCTTTAACCTATCATCATCCTTAGGTTTTACACTGATAGGCTTTCCTAGATCCTTTCTATTTAATAATGGTGATTTATTATCTTCCCTTCTTCCCAACTAACCTGAAATTCTTTGATTACTCTCTATGTTCACAGCTAGCTTGTAAGCTTCAACAAGACCCCTTGGGTTCTTATCCCTTAAAAGGTAGCCCATATTAGAGTCAAAAGCATTTAAATATGTGACAAGGCATACTCTATCATCCAATCTGATGACTTGCAAGAGTTTATGCATGGCCTTTTAGAATCTAACATTAAACTCAACAACATCCTCATTGAAATTATATTTTATGTTATTAAATTCATTTAGCATAAAACCCTCATGTGTTTTGTCACCATACTACTCTTTGAAATAATGCCTAAGCTAATCCCATGAACCTATGTTACCATGTGGCAAAGCCCTAAACCAATCCCTTGAATCTTCTATTAGGGATTGTATAAATAATTTCATTGTAACATCATCAAGTACAATGTTATAATCATCAATCACATCAATAAATTTTTTTAGGTATTCTTCACAAGTAACAACATTACTTCCAGTAAAATTAGGAAATTTCTTCTTGATTTCTTCAGGGATGGGGTTAGGATACCCAGGGATGCCAATAAAAACCAATTATTTGCATCTTTCATGTATAACTCCTATGTTAAAAATACCAGCACCCTGAGATGTGGATGCATTAGTATTTGTCATGGTAGAAATTTTGAGTCCTCCTAGTGGGGGAACACTAATTGTTTGATTTGCTAAATTTGAAGCATTTACCCCTTGTGTAATAGTAGAATCAGAAAAGTTAGTGGGTCATGCAGACTGTTTAAGAAAATCAATCTTATTTTTCATTTCTAGTGCTAAAGCTTCCAATTTTTCCTTTTCAAGTTCTTTAGCTAACAACTCTTGTTCCCTTTTAGCCTTTTCAAGGTCTTTTTCCAACCTTAAAGCTGAATCTATGGGGAGTTTAGGGCCTACTAGCTCATTAATTGAGACACCACTGCTTTCTACTTTCCCTTCTCCTTTGGATTCCTTGTTTCAAAAACCCTTTGGACAATAGGCTGTTCACTTGTCTATTTAGGAATGGGGACAGAATTTATAGCTTTTAAATTCAACAATTGTCTTTTTAATTGGTTAGCCCTTATCATGGCATGCCTAATCTTTTCCTCTCTTTCCTTTTCCCTCTTTTGCCTGATAACTGCTTGTTCATGAATTTTTCTTTCTAATTCATATACTTCCTCAAAAATCTCCTCAAAATCAAGTAAAGTTGTATCAGATTTAACCTAATGTGCTTGAGGCTCTTCTTGTTGATTCTAAGACTCATGGAGGCCTTGGGGCAATGATGAACCAAGGGTGAAAGGGGGAACAAAGTCTTGTCCACTCCTACTTTTACTTCTAGATCTTCTCTCCCCTCCATACCATCTATTTGGGATTATCTTCCTATTGTGGGGTAACCTATCACCTTCTCTTTCTATGGAAGAATAATAATCCTCATACTGGTTTAAGCTTAGGTCAACTACCTCCTCATATTCTGAGGCATTTCTCTCCTGACTAGGAGGAGCAAGACCTTCTTGTCTCGAGTTTCCTTTTTGCTTCCAGGTAAGAGACATGTCATTGATACTTTTTTCTCTTCTAACCTGACCTTGTCTAGATGTGGCAGGAAGCTCACCTTGCAAACTTTCCTCTGGGTGTTCCTTCCTCCAGGACCTTGTATTTTTTAAACTCATAGTGATATAGTGATGTTTTATTAAGCACTAGTACAGAGATTTTTAGAGTCGCCACCCAGTTAAATGGATTTTTCCTATGATATTAATAAATAGGAAGGGTAGGAAAAATTTGAAAAGGGATCAACTCTATATGTAAGGTAACTAACAGGCTTTTAGAAAATAAGCAGGCCAGGAGTCCAGCTAAACTTGTACCTATGTTATTTTACATAAATTTTTACAACTTCCACAGTAAAGTCACCAATTTGTTGGTTATTCAAAGGATTTTACACTCCATGAGATACCAACATGCTTATGACTAATATTAAGGAGGGGTTAATTCCAAATATGGGACATCTATAAGCAATTGGACCAGCTGTAGGGACAAGACTGCCCTCTTCACTTCTGGCTCTGCAAAACTAAGGTGGGTACACCTGATCCAATAGATTTAACTATGTTCCTTAATACCGGATCTTACAATAGATGACAGTGAGAAAGTACTAAATAACAACCTATTATTCATTGACTCTCCATCACTAGATACAATAACTCATAAAAAGAGAATAAAAAGTAAAAGACTGGTATAGATTGAATGTTTTAGGGTTACAAGATTTCAATCATTCCCCACAAAGAAAAGATAGGAAAATACAGGCCAGTGCCCTATCCATTAGGCAAAAAGTCAAAACATAGAATGAATACAATGATGTTTTAAAACGAACTGGTCTTCAAACATAAATACAAACACCTCAACTCTTTCCTACTTATAGAAAATCCCCAAATAGACTTAGTAAACATGTATCCCACTCTGAGCAATATTTAATCCAATCCTAGATCAGAACTCAAAGTCAAACACATACATACAAATCTCAAAAAGATTTAAAGATTTACAGAATAAACTTAAAGGAGAGACAAATATTTGAGATTTTTATTAAGTATAACCTTGAACATTGTATACATCATATTCTGAACAATAAGCTTGCAAAATAGCAATAGAAACCTGTACTTCTTGTCTATTAATTTATGAAAAATAATACAAAAAGTTACAGATCCTCGACTGAGGGTTAGGGTTTTAGAATTTCTATCCTTTCAACTCCCAAATTCTCAATGCCTAGAATGACCATGGAAAATCCTTTATATACAAGGAAATGCAACAAGCTACCGATCATTCTAGAGTTTACAAAATTCCTAACCCTAAAGCTTTACAACAACCTATTAAGTTTACAATAAATACATTGGTCAAACTGGTGAGATATTTGTAGATGAGCCGCCCTACTTTATGTCTTCAATGCTGTCCTCAGCTTCTTTTGACAAATCTGATTGCAATATCTCATAGTCAATCCTGTAATAAATGCCTTTCCACACTTCAACAACCCTGATTACTCAAAAGTAACTTTTTTACTTGCTTTAAGAGGCCGGCAGAGTATTTACTTTTTCAACATGAGGTATGTACTGATAGCTCCACCTATCATACACCTCTTCGCTTGGGACATCAAAATTTTCAAACTCAGCCTTCTTAATAGATAACTACTTCCATTCATTCTCCATTTGAGTGACCTTTTGCTAAATAATATCAAACATTGATTTTGCATTTATTAATAGCTTGATGGTGCTAATAAAAGAATAGGTGTAACTTAGGACACCAGTCACTCTTTTTGACAAAAGTGCATCCATCTCTTCTCTCCATTGATGTAATTCCTTCAATTCCCATCGCTCTGTGAGAATGGTTGGTACCAGTTCATAATTTGAAAGCATAAGTTCCCCCTTCAACATACTTGATTTCCTTATGAAGTTATCCAAAATGATGTCATATTGCACTATTTTCTTCATAGCTTGATGCACTGGATTAATAAGTGGGTCAGGATCCTCTTGGCCTTTTGACAATAAATGAAAAAGCTTCATATTTGGAGACCTTTCAATCCATTTTTTCAAAACTGGTGATATCTCAGTCTTATCCTTATTTATATTTGTAAACAAAGAATGTAACTTATTGACATGATTGAAGAAAATTAAGGGCTTCAAATCATGTGCAAACTACATTATTGCATTTGTCATCTTTTCTTCATATTTCTGGTTCGCCAAAGCTATGGCCTTTAATTGCTCATCCTTTTCCTTCTCCAATTACACCCTTATTTCTCTCAATTTATTAGCTTCCTCAGTTAATCTTTGCTTCTCGCAACTAACCCTTGCATCCATACCTATCTCTAGGAGTGGTGATGGTGGAAACTCAACAATTGGGCTAGAGGATGAAGCCACTATAGCTTTGTCAGCTATCATCAGTTGTGGTGACCTGTGATCTTGTGCTCTTGATAGATCAACAATTAACTTATTCTTTTGAATCAGCTCTATCTTGAGCTCATTGTAAGACTTGAGGACAGTTTCAAATTTGAGCCTTAGCTCCTCTTTTTCTATTGCATCTTTCTCTGCCACCTTGACATTGAATTTGGTAGTTTCTAAAATTAATTTTGATGCTTCCACACTAGAAAAATCTCCTACTCTTTGCACCAATAAATTCCCTGCATACCCTATAGAGAGAGTCTCTCTTTTTCCTTTTCTCTCCTCCCTTTTAAGGGACCACATCACCAAGGCTGCATGATCCTCTAAAAAAGTAATTCCCTTAGCAGCTTGTTGGGCATGTTCTGCAGTAGCAAGAGTTTTCACCTTGCTCTTCCGGACTTGATCAAAGACTATTGCATCAACAATGTTCCATTCTGGCAAAATCAACACCCCTGCAGTATGGACCATAGCCCTCCCTTCCTCACGAGTAATCTTTTCAAACTACTTCACCATTTCTACCTTGGTCTCATTTTCTATCTCTGTGATGTCCCTATTAGGGAAATCTTCTTTCTTCTTCTCACAGATCTCCTTGTATTGATTTATTTTCATTCTCCACAGAAATTGGAAGAATGTCATAATCCTAACAAATTTGTCATCAGCTACAAAAGAATCACTAGCTTGTTTCAAGATAGGGTCCATTTGTTTACCCTCAAATTCATCAATAGTAAGATCCATGGCCACCTCCTTAGGTGCCTCAAGCATTCCTTCTTGAAACTCATCCTTGGAAATAAAAATATTACCCTCACTACTCACCTTTAGTAATTGTTCTGCTACCCCATGTTCATCTAATTAGATGGGGGACTGAGAAGGAGAATAGACATTCTCTCCTTTCCCTGATTCCTCTTGTCTTTTCCTTTTAGGAGAAGGTCCCTGCACTACTGGATCATCTATAGATCTTTTTCCTCTTGAGGTAGAAGGAAGATCCTCACCTCTCTGTTGTGTTGGCAAAAGGACACTGTAACTACTCTTCTTCTGAATAGTGTATGTTCCCCTAGGAGTCAATTTCATATATCTTGGCTGGCTTAGAATTTTCTTAGCCATTTCAGGGTCTGTTTTACTCACATCAGCCCTCTTCTCATTTACTGCATGCATAATGCCTTCAAAATACTCAATAAGAGCATCTATTTTCCTTTCCCATGGCTCAAAGCCCTTTAATGGGTGATAAGATTTCTCCAAAAATTTATTGAAATCTACAGTCTTCTTGTAGATCACCTATTTTTCCTTTTTTATTTCTTGAGTTGGGAGGTCAAACTCATTTCTTACTATGTCCTCAAGGAAATCGAACTGATGCTCCATAAGAGCACACCTAATCTTATCTCTGAACATCCCTGATAGGAAACCCTCATTATCTACACATATAATGGTGGTTGTTGACATTCTGTAGGATTGCAAGACTTGGCCCAAATGCTTCCATCCTCCTTTGGTTATAACAAACTGGTTGGCAATTGTAATATCAGGGAAGAAAGTTCCCCTTCCCTTACTAGCGAGAGCAGCTTCTTGCAAGTCTCCAATCTACCTCAAGATCTCAGTATATCCTATCTTTATGGGACCTGATAGGGTAAAATGTAAGGTGCCAGCCTAAAACCATAAACCTTAAAAACTATAGAAATAACATATAAAATGATATCCCTAAAATTATGGACTATAGCAATGTCCTGACAGTATTCCTTTGGTCTGATTAATCTCAAGAACTCCCTTGGGATTCTAGGATTGTCAAAGAATAATAGTTTCCTAAGTCTTGAAGCAAAATCCCTATCAAAGGCAATGAAATTGGCATCAACTCTATCCCATGAGAAAAGTGTGGTCCACAACTGGACTAGAAGGGTTTCTCCATTTCTCTCCTTCACAATGTTGATTGTTGAGCTAAAAAATTGCTCACCCCTATACAAGAACATATGCATAAGCATTGAATACCACCCAAAAGGCCTAATAACCTTCATGTTCTTAATTCCTATTAATCCCTCATGGATAAGATCAGCCAAATGAGATGCAAAGTCAAAAAATAGTCCTAATTGGGGGTGTAATGATTGTACCATCATGAACATATATGGTATTGGAATATGAGTTGCTTCATCATGCCCCAAGATTAAAGTCAATGACTTATAGAAACCTTGTGCCCTTCTATTGAATAAATCCATTCTAAAAGGCTCTGGTGTACTTGGACTAATGACACACATGGATCCAATTTGATCTAGGAAATCCCTCAAAGGCCCTTTCCTTAAATACTCCTTCTGAGCTTCATATATCTCTATGAATTCAAAAAAATCTATTTTCTCTAACCCAACAAAAGGGTCATTCAATGAGAAGACTTCCCTAATCTCATCCTCTATGATGATAATTAGATTCTTTCCATTTATATCCTTGACACATCTAGTCACATGATCATAGCACTTAGCAATTTGGATTAATAATTTAGCATCCATAAAAACTCTAGGGACTACTAACTTCCCAATATCAAACTGCCATATGTTGCTAAGGGGGGCACAAGAATTTCTATGTGAGTATGTTGATTTAAATAGAATTAGACCATTGTGATCTTCCCCCACCCTTCCCTCTCTCATCCAACTCCCTCTATCATGGAGTCCTTCTACTATGGAGTCCCTAGGGTTTCTCATGACTAGTTCTTTTAATCTAGCTGCCCCATTATCTAAATGCGGTAGCAATTGTATTAAATCTTCAAAGACACCTCTATCTTTGTACTCTGTCTACCTAGATAGTGCTCTCTTTGGTGGCATTTTAAACTAGGGCTTTTTAGAATAATATATAAATACTTGAGAAAAACCCTAAAAATATCAACAAGCCATAGGATTCCTCTCACAATTTCTTCACAAACTTTAAACAATTATGTAATTTGAAAATTTTGACCTACTAGGCACCTGAAAGAACTTCACTTGATATCACTCTAGAGGAAAAATCCAGTTCGCCAAAATGCTTATGAGAGCGATAAAGAGAAACAATGATCAAATTTTGATATATAATGCTGCCAACTACTTACAATTTATTTGCACATAGCTCATTAAGTCTACCATTACTGAAAGTTTGCGGCCTCAGCATTCATAGGATGCGAACAATGTCACAGAGTAAAATTTTTAATTTGAACCGTTGATTTTATTTCCCTTTGGCACATCAGACGATCAGCAAACATAGCCGTGCAACCCTTTTTCACCTTTTTCCAAACAAGTTCCCAGCCAATGAAAACAATTAAAATTAACCATGTGGGGAAAGAAACAACTTAACTTTATCTCAATCGAAGTGCATAGGTGTCATTTCATCACTAAAGTGCGGGCGTAAAATCTGAGCATCTCCATCTAGCGGTGTAATAATAACTGCGAGATTCTTTCCAACTCATAGCACTTCACCTATTCCCAAAGAAATGACCCCACCTTTCCTTTTGCAAACTTTATCGAATCAGGAAAGGCCAGGTCAGATAAATCAGTAGGTAGGAAACTATAACTTTATCCTTGGTGTCAAGTATACTGACAACCTGACATGTCATTACTTCCCTTGGCCAATCAGAAATGACCACATCATCAAGAATTAGCAACAAATGACCTGCCTTCCAGTCCCCATCTTTGAACAAGATCAACGGCTATCGCTATACTACTGACCTTAAAAATCATGCATCTTATCCCAGTGGTATAATGACAATCATGATATCTTATCGAACCTTAACCATCAGAGAAAGCTGGCCCCACTTTGACACTTCATTTATCTTTTCATCAAATCACAAGATGCCACATTTACAAAAACAAATGGATGGGCCTTTTCTCCATTTCTTCTTTAATATCAAATGTCCTGTCAACCGCCACATCATATTTATTTCAACCAATTAGAAACATACATGTTAGAGTGACATGGTAGTTTAAGGCCCCACCTACCATCTTGTCCACCATATAGCATTGAACGGTTGTCGCTATATTGTGATGCTTAAAAAGGTATCATCTTCACCCAATAGTATAACAATAGTCGTTGATGCACTGTGTTGTTTAACCGCCAACACAACACCACAGATGGGCCCGCTGAGATAGATGTCCACTTGTCGCTAGACCGCATGTCAGAGACTTTGACAATAGGAAGCCTTGAGATTTAATGACAACCATATATTTTAAAGGGTTTGATACTTAGGAAAATACCACAAGAAACTTAGGCTTTGAGGGAAATATCAAAAAGGGTCCCGATTTTATAACTTAACCACATAAAATGTAAAGTGGCAAATAAAGAGGGGTTGAAAATAGCACATGTTTTGTTCGGGGAGTTAGTGAGCCAAAAAAGGGTAACGCGAAATTATAACAAGGCTTAAGACCAGCTAGGGCTTCCTTTACACCTAGGGTTTTCACCATAAAACCTTACCATCAGGTCTATGAACTAGATTTTTTCAAAAATTCTAATATGATGCTAGATAAATTTAATATAGTGATAACAAGATCTATGGTAGTTGCATATCTGCAAAGCCAGAGATGCTCATAGGTTACCATTGCGACATTGCGATAGGCCGACATGTGTCCATCCAGTGATGGGGCCTAATGATACAGTCAGCGCCTGGGTGGATCGTATAACAAATGACAGCATGCCACATGGTTGAAGTTCAATGAAAGGGCAGTGACAGAGTAGAAAAATGGAGGAACTAATGGCTGTAGCCTTGAGATGTGTGCCAAAGATCAATGGTTGCCACATGTCGGCAATGGTAAAGATGCTCGGTCATTACCATTGTGACATTGTGACTGGCCAACACCTGTCAAGGTGGTGACGTGGAGAAATGTTGCACACTAGCACCTGACTAGAGGATATAACGAATGATGGTGTGACACAAGGTGGAAAGGATGATGGGGCAATCAAATGAAGAGGTGGTCAGGTGCCTTGACATATGTGCAAGATTTGATAGCTGTCGAATAGTCACAAAGGTAAACATGCTCAGTCGTTACCATTGTGGTATTGCGACAGGCTGACACATGTCCTAGGGCATGCTGGTAGGGATGTTTGAGATGGATGCTAGGTCGGGAAGAAAAATTAATAGGAGAATGACAAGTGGCCAAGGAATATTTTAGCAGTCCAGCAAGGTATGAAGTTGGTCGGTCGGCCCAATCAGATGGTGCCACATGGCACATGGGCAGTGAAAACTTTAGTGGAGATTATTTGCCATTTGGTGAATGTTTCCTTTCGGCAACCCACAAATTGGTGAATATTTTGCTTGTATGGGAGTGACCCTATCACCCCACATTTATTAAAATTAGGTCAAATGCCCAGGTCCATTGCCCAGTGGCTTATTAAAATCTATCCATTTCTTTCACATTATCGCCAATGGCATATACGTTTTGGGCATGATATATTTTTATCATTCGCCTATAATTTCTAAGCGGCTCCAAATGGACAACCTATATTTTCCAATAGTTATATATATATTTTTAGGCGGCCCCAACTTCGCCAGCCATTTTATGGACGCGTGTCTCAAACCGATGGGTTTTGGCCACCTTTATTAATTGATTATGGTATTGGATGACTCATAATCACCTAGGAAATAACACAAGACATGTTATAATTAAGCGGGCTCCGCAAAATATTTGGACACCGACCTAATACCTCCCACCCAATTCACCAAAAAGATTTGTATAAATACATTCATACATCAGTGTTATTGTACACAATTTAGATCGGTTCAATTTGATCGATAGAGAAGTTCAGACTGTTGAGTCTTGATTGCTTTGGCGAGTCGTGACTGCAATCGAATTTGAGGCAATGGTAAGTTATTATTATTCTGCGACTATGTAAACATTGTATATTATAGTTCTATTGTCATTTGTCACTTCTTCAACAACTACAAGTAAACATTATTTTTAGATTTTTTTTTCACTGGTAGGCTGGTAGCCTTTATTTCGTTGAAGAATTGAGATGTCGAACAAGAATAAGGGTAAGGCTTTGACACATGGGCTTGCAGAAAGCAAAGAGAGGCCAACAAAATGTAGAACCTTATCATTGTACTTTGGTCAATGTGTTGGAAATGTTTCTGGCCAAAATCGGAAGCTACTTCATCACAAGAAGATTTTCAGGATTCACAACCTCAGGCTGAACTTACGTGACATATTGAAGAAGTCGACAAACCTGATATCTCAGATCACGATGAACTTGAGGAAGATTTTTAGTTAAATACCCAGAGTTCTCTAATTGAATATGGAGGTATAAATGACATGACCATTGCCAAAAAGTTGGTGTGTGTTGGAGCGGATGGAGCTTCAGTAATGTAAGGCCATAGGGGTGGTCTTTGCACAAAGATACAATCTTCTTGTGCACCCTATGTTACTCCCATTCACTGCATGGCCCACAAAATGAATCTACCTTTTAGAGTTGTCAACAAGCATGTTCCAGTACAAAAAATTGAAGCTTTAATCAAAGAGCTCTACCAGTAATTTTGTCAAAGTACAAAATGATTGAGGGAATTTCAACACTTTTCTGAAAGACTAACCGATAGGAACAAGCTTCTTAAGGATAGTGATACTAGATGGATCTCTTTGGATGGACCAGCACATCGAGTTTTTTCAAAATATCAATCGTTGCTTGGTTTAATGAGCTCAAGTCGCGAAAAAGTAGGGAAACTAAAATTTCCTGCACTGCTGGCAATGTTAACTAATGTAGAGACATTGTTAACATTAGCGGGTATTCTCCGCATGCTTGAGGAAATGAGAAATTTAATGAAAAAGGCCAAACAAAGAGCTATGTATATTGCAGGATATGCTTTGCTACGTAAATTGACATGCATGGTGCTCAATAGTCTCTGTCAATTGTGTCGATGATGTTAAATTTGCCAGCTGGCTAAAAGTCACAGATTTGGACAATCTTGATAACTTTTTAAAAATCAGTTCAAATGGGGAGTTATTTGTAGAAGTTCATGGATTTGAGATACCAATGCACTACTTTGCCAAGATCGAGTCCGGGGAACCAAGAAAGAACACCAGGACTCGGCGAGTATCAAGTATTAAAAGGGAAGACTTTACCAAGATCATTGAGTCTGTAACAGCTTCTATGAAGCACATTGCCTATGATCTTTCCTCACAAATTAGATCAAGATTCCCTCCAATCAAACTATTTGAATCCATGGCTATTGTGTTTCCTCGATATTGGAGTATGAACAATCCGAAAGATTTTAAAACTAGGCTACTAACTTTGATAGATCATTTCTGCAAAACCAAAGAGTTAAATGGAGTAACTCTAAATGGAATTTTAGATGGAAATCATTTGAGAGAGCAATAAGGTCATTTTTCACTGAAAATGAGGGAACAATATAATATTATGTAGAACCCTCGCAAAGATGGATCGCTATCAAGGCTTTGGAAAAATCTAGCTGAGAGTGAATTGTTGACTGATTCAATATCAGAATATTTCAATCTTGTTGATTTATATTTGACCATGATATTGGGGTTGGTGGAGGATGAGAGAGTTTTCAATGCCTTGGGATTCCTAAAGTCACAGCTAAGAAACAAACTAGACAAGAATTTGGAAAATTTCTTGAGGCTCTATACATCCAGGTATGAAGTCAATACTTTTCCTTACGAAAGGGCACTGAAATTGTGGAGGAAGAAATGTCAGAGAAGAGGGTTGGGAAACATTTCAAACCAAAGTGATACTGGGAGTGGGAATGCCAAAGACAATGATGTCATTGACTCATGTACTGGTACTGGTACTGCTAGCCGTGAACATCAGTTAAGCGGTGGTATGCAGAGTGAAGAAAACATATCGAAGAACCAAGGAAGCTATGAAGTTGATGGCGTTGAATCCAATGATCTCAATGATGATATGTTGTGGTAGCTTGAAGTTGAACCATTGTAGAAGTAGTAGGTCCTAGGTATTTATTAATCTTTTTCCTAAAGTCTACTCATACTATCAGTTTTTGTATCTCATCATCAATCATGCATAATAGCATATTCCAATGTCAAAAACATGAATGTGGTTGATAATGTCATCAAGATTCAATTCCACAATTAATAATTATTTTCATTTGCATTATTCAGCTCATATGGTACAATTCTTGTAGATTTTTCATTATTTGTTTTGACAACATAGCAATTCATATGTTAGAATTCTTAGAGTTAGAAATACTGATTCTCATTAATTTAATTACAAATATGATACAATGTAACAATTCATTCATTAATACTAGCAACATTGTTATTCTGTTTACAAAACTCAATAACTCAATACCCATTGGCAATTGGCACATTGCCCAATTTTAATTTCATTACCCTAAGCCAATGACCAGAAATTCCCTTTTATAGAAACAAGGGAGCAACAATAGCTTCAGGTCGATTTGCCTAGTGTGAAGTGAGAATTCTCAAAATCCAAATCAGTAAGACAACCACAAGTCTACAACATCTCTATAACTTTAGTTGTACATTTCTGCTTTTGACAGGTCAGTTTAGTAAATTAGCATTGGCAATAGCATCTGCAAGACTACAACATTCATCCTGTTCAAAAAACAAAGTTCAAACTTGTTACTTTAAACTCAATTCTAGACTCTAGTATTTAGGATTAATATCAAAGATATATACTTAAGATATAGAGATGATTGAAACTGAAAGTACTTTCACATACTATGATTGATGAGATCAAGATGATTATGTCAGTTTCTTTAGTATGCTCCATTCTTCATCGGTTGGAAGGGAAAAATTTGTCATGTTATAGTACATGACCTGCAACCTCGTAAGCCATCCATACTTGGAAGAGTGAGTTGAAAGCAATGTTCCTTCCATTACTGCATTCAAATTTGTGAATGTTTTGATGCACTTTGCAATGCCTTCATAAGTTTTGTCCTGAGGAAGGTTGCCTAAATCAAATGTCACTGTGTCCTCCAAATTTTTTCTGTAAGCTTCTCTTCCAATGAAATTCGTTGATGAGTAATCAGGTCCAGGACTTGAAAAACCAAGAGATATCAATTTGGTTGTTTTACTATTCATCTTGGTGAGCTTTGGCCCGAATAAGGTAACAGTTTCTTTTTCTTCTGTTAGTTTCTGACATTTTTGAAAGACAGAGTTCGCCTTTATTGTTGCACTAACACAGTCCTGAATTCCCTTGCTTACCAAATGTCTGTCACTGCTTCTGTTGATTTCTTGCACAATCTACTTTGCAATTTTTTGTCTTTGACAAAAACTTTTGTTCTTCTCAATGTGCTCTTTCAGCTTCCCAAAAACATCTGTAAGAGTTTCATTCAGTTCAAACCAATCACACAACCTATCAGAAGACATCTTTATTTGGCCCTAGAAGAATTTTTTTATTTTCTTGACTATATTATTTACATGGTCATTCAAGTTGTTTTCATAATTTTTAATTATATTATTTTCCTTCTTTAGGTCTTCTCTCATTTTTGAGAACTGGTGTTCACTATCTTTTCTTATTTGCTTTGCTTTCTCTTCCCACTATTTTGGTTTTACCCTCTCATTCTCCAATTATTTATTTAAGTTATTGGTTGTCTTTCCTGCACTCTCCAAGTTTTTGTAGAAACTTAATGAAGAGGCTTTTTCATTCTCAAGTTTTTGTTCGCTCTATGCCAATTTTTTCCTTAGAGTTTTCAGTTCTGCGTCCATATGTTCTTGCTGTCCAATTGCTTCTTTAGAGGATGAATTTTTTATCCTTCTCTCTAATTCTTTGCACCTATTTTCTTCTGCTTTCTCATTTGCCTTTACATTTGTCAGGTCTATTTTTAACTTATCTATTGTGCCTTGAAGCTTTCCTTTCTCTCTCTCCAACTTCATCACTAAACTCTAGACCACTTGGTTGGTCATTTTTGACACATTTATCTTGTCCACATTTTTAATTTTGGATAAATCCATTTGGAGGGTGCTAACTTGAGATTACGATGGATCTAACTGACTCTTTGGTCAATTGTTATCTCTAGCTGGGGGCATAACAACCATGAATTCCATCATATCTTTTTTTGGGTCATATGTGAGAAATAGCCTATTTGTTGCAGGTTCTGCATCATGAGCTACAACAACTGCTTCCATCTTCATTATCTTACTATGTTGTCTATTCTTGTTTTTTTATTGTTCATAGTTAGTTACAAAATCATTGTAATGGAAATCAGGGTTTTGTGACATAATTGAATGTTTGAATGGTGAAACAACACTTGCACTAATGTAGGAGCTTCCACCTATGTTTCTTGTGGTGCTGCTAATTACACCAAGAGGAATACCAACACCCTGACCCATTACAAGTGGAGTTTTTGGACTGTTTTGAGCCTGAGGGTTTTGTCCTGAAGGTTGGGCAATTGTTGGAGTCACAATCACCATTGGCATTATTATACCAATACTTGTCAAAACCTTTTGCTTTTTTACACTACCTTGATCTCTGGGAACAATTGTATTCATGGCTATCTGTAATGTCCTTTTCAGACCACTAGGTGTAGTTGTACCCATGATATCCATAGTTGTGGGAGTGGCAATAGATTCAGATATAATCTGAGTGCTTGGAACAAATTGAATTGACTGAGTTGATGATTTTGAAGATTGAACTCCAAGCCCAATGCCCGATTTCTCACCATGTTTTGTTACAGCTATTGGGGCAGGTGCTGACCAAACCCCTTGTCCACTAGGACCCAAACCACCAAAACCTTGGTAGCCCATTTTTTCTATAATATCTCCCCCTTTGGTATATAGATCTTTTTTGGATGCATCAACTCCTGTACTAATTGAATATACTTTACTAGATGTGGGATTGACACTCAATGTGGGATTCACAGAATCCTGATCATCATGATCATCATCATCATTGCAGTGATATGCTTCATCTGGATGCTCCTTGTTCCATAATTCATTAAACATTGTATCCTCTTCCACGTCATAAAGATCTACAGAGGTCTTTGGATCACCGAGATTCTTCCTCATTTCCCAAAACTTAGAAATTTTGGTTTGAGTCCAATTATCATCAATACATTCATTCATTAGCTCTTTTGGAATAGCTATTGTAGATGGTTGAGTACCTTTTTGGTAGAAATTGGATGATTTCATACTCATGACCTGCACTTTTCCTTTCTATTTGTGTAATGCCATTATTTGTGATGACAATTCCTATATTGACATATTATTTTCAGCAGCATATTTCTCCATCTCTTTTCTGACCTCGTCCCAGGACTCCATGTTTTTAAATTTTTCAATCAATGGCATACTTTCATGTTGACATTTTCTTGCAGAGTTACCATTCTTTGTAAGCTTTGTTCCAATTATGTTGAGTGGATCATACTGCTAGTGACTATCAACATAAAAGCAAAAAATTGAAAAAAAGGCTTGTGCCACTTTGAATCCTCTTCTCTCAAATGTGAACCCTCCAAGTGAGAAAGGCAAGGAAGGAAATATCATTCTCTTTTGCTGACCATTAAAAGGTACATCTGTGCTTTCCATCTATTGTACATATTCCAATGCAAATACCCTCTTTGTTACATGTATTGGAAGTTTGTAGGGTTCTACCACTGAACCGTAAAACCTTAACACAGTGTACTCTTCCATTAAGTACCAGTCATCCAATTGTAATTGACTTTCTAGTTGAATGCAATTTCTACAAGTAACAGGCATTCTAGGTATCAGAGTGCCTATAATTTTATGGTACATCAGTACTTGTTACCCAAAATTTCCCATCTTTCAATTATGGCCTATGCAAATGTCTAGTTCCTATTGCATCTTGTTTTTCTTGCAAAGTTGATCCACAGGTTTTTATGCTTTGCACTCTGAACTCCATGTCCTTTGATGTGTCACCTTGCCCCAGTCCAGATTGCATAACCTAATTCATAGTATCCAGGGAGATATTCAATTTTAAAGCTTGCAGAAAATACTGGTGTCGCAGAGTTTTAGAAAATTGTTCAAAGTCTGAAAAAAACCGATGTTTTCGACCTTCACTCTGAAAGCCCAGGATGTTTTTGACCTTCACTCTGAAAACCTTGGTTTTTTTTTATCTTTCATGTTTCGCGCTTCTTCCTCTGTCGTCAGCATTTTCCTGAGTGCGCTGTCATGACCTGGTGTGTCCTAGTTTTTCATAAGGTTTAGTCACTTAACCTCGAAATCTTCCGATAGTTACCTTTTCCATTTAGCAACCCAACGCTTTCACAGTCATGTGTTCATGCGTTACTGGCAAGTGGTGACTGTTAGGTTGGCGGTCCTAGCTCAGTGTTAAGGTGAAGAATCTAGATCTACGACCGGTGCATAATCGCATAGACCAGGAATAGTCCTTATGATCATGTGATGGCCTTTGATCTTCATTGTCTGCAGTGCTCTGGTTGGTGAGGCCCAGTTGATGGTTTTGATAATAACGGCTAGCGGTTTGTCGCATGATTACCTAGCCCCTTTTTAGGCTATGCGAACATGTGATTAGCCGTTATCCACGCTGCTGTGACTATTTGATGATGGGCCCAAAGCTTGCAGGTGGTCATAGGAAAAGATCTACGGTGGTTGTATGATCTCATGGGGTCTTCCGAGCCCATGAGATCATACGACAACCATCTGATAAGGATCCCAATGGTCGCGGTAAAGCTCTAAATGACAAGCGGTTTGTGGCCCGACAAGTTAACATCTAGCGGTTGGTCGCATGGTCGCATGCAACTTGCTAACTACATGCGACCATGCGAAAAGCTTTCTAATGGTCAGAAGAGACTTCGGCATTGTGGCAGCTGCTGGTGGGTCCTTTGGTGGTGATGTGTCCAAACTATAGTGGGCTGGAGGTAGTAAGGACCCTGTAGATTCAAAATCTATGGTGGTCACATGTTCGCATGGGATCTTCCGATTCCATGTGATCATGTAGCCACCATTGGATTCTTTGGTGCTTTCTAGCGGTGTTGTCGTGGGTCTGGCCCATGTGGTCGGCTCCTGTTGGGCCACATGATAAAGTTTGACAGGTGTGATGTCTTGCAGGCTAGGTGTCTATGCTGCAGCAGAGGCAAGTTTTCAAAAGCTTGTCGCATGATCGCATGAAGGCTTTTGAGATCATGTGATCATGCGACCATTTTTATTAAAAGCGGTGTGGCTAGTTTTGGCGGGCTTTCTTCTGTAGGGGATGTTTGAAAAATGCGGGTAGCTCAGAATTGATGATTTTAGAGGCGGTTGCAGTTGGATACAATTTTGAAAAGATTTTAGGCCACCATTTTGGGTCCTTTCAGGATGAGATCAGATTTTGAGCATTCATGACTCAGTGGGCTTGCAGGGAGGTAGATGGATCAAGGTTGTTGATCTGCAGGTAGGATCAGTACAGGCATGGGCATGCAAGGAGAAATATCTGATTGGTTGAGATATTTGCATAATTGTATTTATGATCAAAATTTGTACCCTAGGGTTGGATATTGTATTGTTTAATCTGTAACCCTAGTTAGGTTTGATTCCTACTTGCATGCAGAGATGTATATAATTTGTTTTTTGGGTCTTTTGAAGCTCAGAGTTCACATTTTGTATAAAGGAAAGTTTCTTTCCTAAAAAGCTATTTGAGACACTTTTATGTCCTCTGGTTTTCTACTCTTTGTAATCTCCCATTGATAATTCAAATATGGCAAAGCATTTTGTGACACTCTTGTTGTCCTCATGCCTTCTTACGTGAGTTATCTATTATTGGATTTAAGTATATGCATGATTTTTGTGATATCTTAGGTTTTCTGATACCTCTTTCTTTCTACAATTTTGTGTGTTTCCTATGTTTGAACTAATTTAGATATTTTGTGGGTATGCTATAACCCCTAGCAGTCTTGTCTCAATCCTACACTGAGCAACAGAAGTGAATGTTTGTTTGCAGGTCATAAGTGGTGTCTTCTGTTCAAGCCCTCTTATGAAATACTTATGCAAGCCTATTCAGTAAGTTGTGATCTCCTAGACCTATTTCCTTCACTAGTTTCATCCCTCTATACTGAGATCCAAACCCTAGTTTTGGTGCATCACCTAGTAGGTAGATTTGCTTTCAGTCATTTCCCTTTCATGCACTCTTTCTATCCCTTTCCCTCAAAAGTTTAATTTCCTGTTAAGAAGAAAATCAGGGTGATAATCCAAGAGGAACTAGCCTAGAACCTGTAGGTTTCATCTCGGTTAGCAAAGGTCCCACAACCTTGAGTTGATTCCCATGTTATACTAGGTTATCGAGACCAAGAGAGCTTGAAACAAAGGTGCAAACTCAGTGTATAACAGTACCAAAAAGAAGTCTACAAAATTGTTGTAGTTCCTTCTATTATCAATCATCCTTATCTGAGATGTCCACTCATATATTGGATTTTGGCCCTTACTGCAAAGCTTGTTTGTCAGAAATACTGCACGATGCTTTGCTAAGAGAAGATAGCACAAGTAGGCTGTGAATCTAAATGTTGTCTGTGAACCTCTTTCAATCATTATTAATTGATCTTGCATGCAATGAACAATGTGCTCAATAAAACAATATTTTACTGGTTCTTTTTCAAAATGAATATGAAAAGGCATTTCAAGAATGTTGGCACCCACTTATTTGTTACTATCCAATCCCAAACAAAATGCTAGCAAGGAAATACTGTCCTGTGCCCATGGCACAAAAATATCATAATCATAAGGAGGCTTATGATCTGGACTCAGACTATAACCATTTTTTATTCCTCTGATATAAGAATCTCTCTGTGTTACATCTAACTTTTCATAATCCTCTACCAGTTTTCCCAGGTCAATGTGTTTTGAGTTTTGTTGCTGAAACCCTAAGTTCAACAGACTAGCAAATTCACTCTCAGTTATGGACAAAATTTCCTCCTGAGTATTTTTATTCACAATTGCTTTTCTATTTTCATCATAATTTTTAGCACAGACCATGACAATTTCTGGGCAAGTGAATACTTGAGGTAATGCCATGTGTGCCAACCTAGCAACCCATGATCCAATTTTATTTGTCCTTGCATTTATCACGGGATTAAATGAAAAAAAAAATTGAAGCCTTATTTGGATTGTTCCGCTTGTTTTCAAGTGCAAATCTAGTTTCCATTATTCTCTTATTTCCATGAATAATAGGATCATAAATATCATGGAATAAATTAGTGAAACCTGGTGTTTTAAGTAGATTGTGGAATTCTAGTATCTGACTTGGCATTTTACTCATAGTCTTATTCTTGATATTTTTTTTGCCCATCGTGGTAAGTTGGTAAGCGGTATCACTATTTACTCATAGGAAAATTTAAATATTTATACATAGCAACAAGCCTAGGCCCTACAATTTACATGGGTGATTCAAAATTAAACCCTAATAGACTAATTTTTTGTATATAATATAAACAGTAAAGTTGCAAATCAAGACTTAGACATTTGAAAAATTTAAAATGCAGGACGTAGGTGTTTAGGATTTTAGTTACACTTACCCGTTAGTTTCAATTTTTGCAGACTATGAGTCTATGATTGGTCACTGGGAACAAAGCTGACTGCTGAGAGACTTTGTTGCTTTCCTCAACCTAGAAATTTAGAATCTGTAAACCCTTTCTAAATCTGCAAACTACTTATACTTATAAATGAAAAATTAGATTGGAAACTCGAAAGTGAAACTTAATTTTAAAGCACCAAAATTATACAATCTACAGTTGTCACTACTCACTTGATGGCTCGGGCTGACTCACCTCACGAGTCAAATGTGTCATCGGTCACGTCATCATCAAATGGCATTGTTGGTAGGACCATGCAAGACTGCGAGTGGAACGTGTTACGTGTTTAGTTACATGTGTCATGATTTCGGAATGGGTTTGAAAATATGGGGTTACTTTTTCCCTTTCATCCCAAAATGCAACTTCTATCATTGATCTACAATAATCCAATGGCAATGGTCATAATGGCGATGTGTCCCTATGTAGTGTGGTGGCCCCGAGCCCCATCACTGTGGTTCCCATTAGCTCACTTGATGGCTGACTCACCTCATGAGTTGAACGTGTCACGTCATCATCAAATGGCATTGTTGGTAGGACCATGCTAGAGTAGACTCTTTGTTACATGTTTAGTGACATGTGTCATGATTCCAGAATGGGTTTGAAGAGATGGGGTTTCTTTTCCCTTTCATCCCAAAACACAACTTCAGTCATTGATCTACAATAATCCAATGACAATGGTCATAATGGTGACATGTCCCTGTGTAGTGTGGTGGCCCTGGGTCCCATCACGATGGGTCCCATTAACTCACCTGACAACTGACTCACCTCACAAGTCAAACATGTCACGTCATCATCAAATGGCATTGTTGGTAGGACCATGCCAGAGTAGACCCTATGTTACGTGTTTAGTGACACGAGTCATGATTTCAGAATGGGTTTGAAGAGATGGGGTTTCTTTTCCCTTTCATCCCGAAACACAGCTTCGGCCATTGAGATACAATAATCCAATGGTCATAATGGCATCGTGTGCATTGTTGGTAGGACCATGCGAGAGTAGACTATGAGTGGAACATGTTACATGTTTAGTGACATGTGTCATGATTCCATAATGGGTTTGAAGAGATGGGGTTGCTTTTCCCTTTCATCCTGAAGTCCATCATATATCGTCGATCTGTGCTCATCCAAAGGTAGTTATTTACATCGGACATTGTTAAATGTTATAATGTTATTATAATAAGTTAATAACATTTAAAGTTATTTAATTGAATAGTAACAATTTTAACCAACCAAATTCAAAATGCAATATTGTTTTAATAATATTACATTCTAATAAATTTCAGAGGCCGAAGTTAAGGACCTAAGGTTAGTGTTTAGAGATAACAAGATTTATGTGGTCGCTCACTCGCTAGGTCTCCCAAACATGAGTTAAAGTATATTTTTTATTGATTATACAGTATACTTAATGTTAAAATGTTATTTTTTATTGATTATAACTTTAGATAATTATAATCACATATAATTATCATACCTTATAATTAGAAAACAATAAATTCTTTTTCTAACGTTATTAATTCATTTGTCTGTCAAATTGATTATATAGTATTCTTAAAGTTAAAATGATATATTTTTTTAATTATAACTTTAACGTTGATAATTATAATCATAGATTCACATATAATTCTCATACATTATAATTAGAATACCATAAATTCTTTCTCTAACCTTATTAATTAATTTGTCCTTCAAAATTCTATAAATCTTTCATATTAAATGTATGAGTGTGTGATTTTTGATAGGTAAGATTACTATTAGTAATTACCCAAACTTAATGTCAGTACTCAGTGATAATTGATAAGACATTTCTTTTATTAACTACAACTGTCAATGTCTACATTGTACAATTGTGATACATTTTAAATAATCAAATGTAAAAATGGAAATACAATCAGCATCGTTTGAACGTTTCCTTATTTCTACTGAAACATAATTACAAGTTACATCATACATGTCTAATATGTAGATAAATCATAAAGCAAATAATTAAAATATTGCAATCACAGTGACAGAGAAGTGTAAGAACCATTTTTTGTACAAATTGGAATGAGCTAAAGGTTGTGAAATTTTCATTGTATTTCCTTTTCATAAAATAATAATTACATAAACATTGTCCACATTGCCACAACCAGAAAAAAAAGAAACCTACTATAAACCAAAAAAACCAAAAAACCAGGTATGTTTTTATCAAAAAAATTACTAGTAGACTAGTAGTCCACTAATGATTGTTCCCTTCTGCCCCATCTAAGTAGAATTCTCTAGAGAGGATTAACTGCGAGAATTCATCCAGCCACCTGAATTGCCCCACCTGAGCCTCATCTTCATCAAGCGTAAACCACTTTCAGAGAAAACTACTAGCAATCAGGGTCCATTTCCTATGGCGCTTATACTGGCTAGCATTCAAGCCCAAAAGAAAAAGGTTGCATGGCCACATTCTGGCCTGGGAGGAGAAGCTTGGGTATTTCACTTGCCCAAGGGATCCCCACCCCTATTTCTGCAAACACGACAACATTAACGATGTCCCCAAGGTATTCTTCTTTAAAAACCCTCCTCAATAGCATTATCATGTCCACCTTCTCTCCTCCGAGGTTGAGAAGAGATGCCAAAAAATGGGACGTAATGTCCCTGTTGACCTTGTGCCTATCTTCATTTCTCAAAAACTCTCTGCCCAACACCATTTTCATAGCCTCTATTATGAAAGGCCCACCCTCCTTATAGATAGATTCTAAGGTTTCATCAGAAAAGGAACCCAGAAAGGCCTTCTGGGGCTCCACAGATGTGCATATAAGCCTAATTGGAGTGTCCATCTTGATCTAAAATAGTAAAACTAAACAAACAAAATATCTACAAACCCTAAAAAATCAAATTATCTACAGACCCTAAACAAACAAATTATCTAGCAAAGGCCAAAGACAAATCGATGAATAATGAAGCTAGATCATCTATAAATAGCCCTTGAATTCTTAATCATAACTTAGCAATAAATTATTCTATCTTTAATGGTATTAAATCCATTGTCCTTAACATGCCTCTAAATCTTTCATGAAAATCTTTCCCCTAAATGCATGCTTGTGAGAAATTAAAATTTTGTCCTTAATCTTTCATATTTGGCAGTAAATCTTCCCATTAAATGCAAAAATGTCATATATCGATTATAGAGTCTGTACGAATTTGGAAATGGTGCATGTCTGTTCTACGTGACAAGTTAAAGAATGTCGCTTGTACTCACTGACAAGGCATTTATTGCTTACAAGATATCAAGTTAAGAGGTTACAAGTTGCACTATAATAATAGAATCGTGAATATCGATACCAGCATGTGTACACTGTAGTCTGCAATAAAGTTGAAGTAACCCTTATTTGATATGTGTCAACATTCTAGTGACTTCCTCCACAACTTTGTTTCCTTCAAGAAACTGGAGCTGAAATTAAACTTTAGCCATTGATCTTGGATCATCAGACGGTCTACAATAATATATTTAACATTATAAAATAATGTATAAATGTTAGGTATGTTAGTCTAAAGTATTATAACAAAATATTTCCCATCTTTTGAAAATCGCCAACAAAATATTTTTTTTCCATAATTAACAAACAATTAGCCAATACAAATTTTTTTTACCCTTCAAAAGAAAATCATTCGCCTCATATATTATTTTTTTTACTTCAAAAGAAAATCATTCGCCTCATATATTATTATTTTTTAATTCAAAAGAAAATCATTCGCTAGCAATTTATGAAATTTTCATTCGGTGGGGAAAAAATTGCCAATAAAAACTATGAAAAATTAGGGATTTGGAAAAAAAATTGCCTGTATTAAAACAAATTCCCCCCTAAAATAATGTATGATTCACCAGGATTTTATACTTTTTCCTAAAAGGGGGTTTCTTAAAGTTATCCCTACACATGGGGCCTGCTCTGACAGGTCAAAAGGGGTTTGCAGAGGGAATTAAACAGTTAATAAATTCAAAAATTTAAAAGGTTTGCCTGCCTGTAAAAATATTGCCTAGGGTTATAATTTTGCCTGAATATGGTCATGTTATGTATTTTTTTGAAATGGCAAAAAGTTAGGTTTGTAGCGGTGATGATAAAAACTAGATTTGACTAGTTTGGTAGGAGCATTAAGGATTTTTTTCAGCCTGGATTAGGGTTTGGTGAGATGGTCATTCAGGATTGATTTTGCAAATCCGATAGGGGGGAATGATTCAGATTTCTTGCAACTTGGTTTACCTTGCAGATTTTCTTAGTTTTGTAGAGATTTGATTGTTGTTTCTTCCAAGGTCTTAATGGCTGATTGGATTTTTCTCACCTATCGAGCTTGAGGTTTTTGGTTAGGGTTAGGGTTTTGGTCCTAAATGAGCTTTTTCTTGTTACATCCTTGTTTCTATAAAAGGATTTTTCTAATCATTTAGAAAGGCTAGTTTGTTGGAAATTCTCTAACACAAGAGGCTAAAAAGCTAAATGTGCATCCTTAGTCTAGAGTGTAACACTTTTTGCTAGTTGTATCAACACAAGGGAAAAACCTTCTTCATCTTTTGCATATTTTCTAAGGTATTTTCTAAATCAGATTGTAATACAAGTATTGGAATCCTCATACTTAATATAGTTTTTCACTCTAAGATCTCTCCTTTAGTCTTTTTTGATGAATTTTGTGTTTTCTAACTCATTGCATTAGGGTTTACTTATGTTTATGTTTTATCTCTCAGCCCTGATCTAGGATCGGGTTAAAAGTCTCTGAGTGAAGCATAGATTTATTTGTTTCAACAAGAAGGATGCTTGTAACTAATGTAAGAGTCTGATCAACTATGTTTATGTCTTGGAATCTCCGATGAATCTAGTAGTTGTTCTTGTATTCTATGTTTTCTTTAGGTATATTTCCCAATGGATAAGGAACTGATCACAAACTAGTATCTCTTGTGGTGTTGCAAGTTTAGTAGGGTTGTTTACATTCTGCAAGAAACCTAAATCAAAATCCTTTCTATCACTTCATGCTCATGGTTGTATGGTTTCAGTTCCATCATAGAAATGGAGAGTCAATGAATGATTGGTTATCATTCAGTACTTTCTTTATATCATCTGCTTTGTTCAATCTAGTTTAAAGTCCTAAAAGTGCCATATGTTATTGGATTAGGTACACCTACCTTGGTTTTGTAGAGCCAAAAGTGAAGAGGGCAGTCTTGTCCCTATAGTTGGTCTAGTTAGCTACTAATATCTTGACATTTGTAACTAACCCCTCTTCAAAATCAATCTTAGGTATACTAGTGTCTCTTTGAGTGTAAAATCCTTTTCAGGAACCAACAAGATGGTGACTCTACTGGGGAGGCCATTGTATTCGAGTCAAAGTTTCAAAAGGTTTCAAATCATCTCACCTAGTTGTGAGTGGCGACTCTGAGTTCTCTGTTTGATCAATGCACAATGGTATATTTTTAGTCCTAATAAATAGTGTGTAAGGCCTGGTGAAGTTTTGTGTTGGTTGGAAGGAGATACAAAAATAAGTGCAATATTTTCCTCTTCAAGAAGGTGGGGAATCTACAAGAAAAGAACCTGGTAGAGCTACAAAGAGAGCTCTGGATCTTCCCTACTTCCTAATCAACAAGCTAAGTTTCAACTGTAGTACTTCCAGGTATTTTAATTTTCATGTGCCTTTCTTTTATGGAAATTAGTTGTGAAGAATTTCTCCTTATCAAGTGTTCAGCACTAATGTAAAGGGATGAGAGATAATGGGCTTTTCCTTATGGAGGAATATAGGCCCTTTTGTTTTAATGGCATTGAAGGTTCCCCTAATGAGTTTCCTACTAAGATTAGGAACTATCAACCAGAGTTTAGTGGTAATGGATCATGTCTGGCAAGAGAACATTTAGATGACCTTGTTAACTTAATCAATGAGTTTTTGATTGAGCATGAGGATGTTGCAATGAATATTTTAGTGCGGATATTTACTGATAATGCAAGGGATTGGTTCTTATCCCTTCCTTCATGCTCAATCCCTTCTTGGGAAGTATTAAGAATAGTATTCAAAGAACATTTTGATGAAAGAGTTGGTGTGGATGGGTGTGAAGGAAAGAATGAAGATCAAGTGCAAGACATTAGTGTCTCTATTGATTCCATCATCCATGCTACTGATTATGAAAATATGCTCATCAAAATTTCTTTTCTCAAGAAGAAACTTATAGAGAAAAGTACTGAGGTTTGGAAGTTAGAGGAGGACAAGAGATTGAGAGAACTGGCAGTTCTTTATGTTGATCATGAAGAGGCCAGTTGTTCTAATGCTGATTCTCATTGTGCAAAGAGTATTGATTTTGATGCTGACTTTGAGGTCAATGCATATGAGGATGATGAAGATGAGTCTAAGTTTGACAATGTTTCCATTTGGTCTGCACTAATTGTTGTGCACAAGATGTTTTGAGGCCAGTGACGTCAGTCCTTGTTTCAGATAGGGATGATGTTTGCATCACTAAGGGTGAGGCCAATGAAGATGATAATAGAGTCCAAAGTCCATTGAGTGGTGAGAGGATCTTAGCACTTTTGGTTGATGATTTCCAAAGGTATGCACCTAATATGGACTATACTTTGTAGATCCCCTTTGATATATCCTTTGACACTGATAATGAGTTAGGTGTTCAAAGTGATGAAGATGATCCATGTTTACCAAAGTTCCCCTCATGTGGTGACTTTGTAAAAGAAGAGGTTGAAGGCCATGAAAGTGTGTCTTCCTATCATAAAGATTCCAATGATGGGCAAGTTTCTTGTTCATATCCTTTTCCTTCTTTTTCCAAATATGGTAGTGAAGGTGACAATATTGAGGACTTAGTCTTCAATGATTGGGACAGAAAATCTTATGATGAAAATAATGATGCAGATCAATCGTCCTTATGTCACAGTATTTGTGAAAGAGACCTTCACTTGGTTCATGATCCATTCAGTGGAGATATCATGTAGGGACCGAGTTGCTCAGTGGTTGAAGCAATGCATGAAGGTGAATCTGAGGATCCAAGTCCTTCTTAGCCAGGTATTTTTATAGTAATGCATGATGATCACTATGCTTTATTTTCTGATAGATTGCTAGACAAATTTTATATTTCCAGTCCTTAGAAAGAAGAGATAACAGATGTTCCATACTTCTTGGAGTATGAGCATGATGGTGGTTGTGATTGGAAGACAATGGGAAGTTACAAATGTAGCTTTATTTTTCAACCCACATATACTCACATATGTTGGCAACAACAATGTCATGACATTGTCAGGTGGCTGGTCACATATGTGGATGAAAATCATAACTTTGATTAAGCAGGGTTTTGATTTTTCTTTGGTGGCCCGAGGCCACCAAGTAAAATTTTAAATCTTGTAAATTTTGTACAGTTTTCCCTTTTAGTTGTGTGTTTCTTTCCTGTTCTTGGTTCATTTGCTAGTTTTTGAGAAGGTTCCCTATTGGTTTTTTTATTGGAATTTTGATGGTCTACTTCTTCCAAAGATCATGGATTATCTGCATGCCTGCAAGAGGCATACACCCCGAACTAGAGCCACTGTTCGAACTCTAAAATTTGGTCTATTTTATGGTCCATGCTCTATTTTTTTCCCTATGGTTTGAAGTATAGAAGCAATTCCTCACTGTATATCTATTTCACATGAATGTCCTACTGCAAGGTTTTTTTAATCAATGAAGAACTTTTAAGATGTTTCA
This sequence comes from Chamaecyparis obtusa, assembly GCA_027943335.1. Taxonomy (NCBI): domain Eukaryota; kingdom Viridiplantae; phylum Streptophyta; class Pinopsida; order Cupressales; family Cupressaceae; genus Chamaecyparis; species Chamaecyparis obtusa. The sequence goes on from BSBK01008150.1 coordinate 242,055, forward strand.
GGCCTTGCACACTAGACTAGGGGAAGTCCATGGTAAATGTTAGCTCCAGTTAAGAGTGCATGTTCTAGAATGAAAAAACCAGTTAGTTGAGTGCAAGAATAGAAAGAGGTTGATGTGTCTTTATCCCACATTCACCAATCGTCACATGAAGGAGGGTCTTCAAATGATTGGGGACTCAGGTTGATAGCAAGTGGTGCCTTTTGGTAGGGCCAGTCATGCGAGTGTGAAACAGGGGCAATATTTTAACAAAGAAAGCCCTTTTCCTCAATGGGGATTTATCCCACATTGGTCATGCGAAGGAGGAAAAAGATGTTCATAAGGTAAAACACACACATCCTTAGTGTCCAAGTATGAACACCTAGTTGGAGGTTAGCCCTCACGTGCATGAAGCCCAGGGTGCCCAGTTGGGGATGACAAGGATGACAACTTAGTAGTGGTTCGACATGTGAGGCAAGGAAATTTTGACATGTCACACAAATGTAGGTTTGTACTTTGAGATATATGCTGGCAGATCTACGATGGTCACATATCTACAAAAGGAGAGATGCTCAAAGGTTACCATTGTGGCATTGCGATAGGCTAACACATGTACATTCAGTGACAGGGCCCAGTGATATAGTCAGCACCCGGATGGGTTGTAGAACAAATGATAGCATGCCACATGGCTAAAGGTCAGTGACAGGGTAGTGATAGAGTAGACAAATGGAGGAACCAACAGTTGTAGCCTTGAGATGTGTGCCAAAGATCAATAGCTACCACATGTCTACAATGGTAAAGATTCTCAGTCGTTATCATTGTATCGTTGCAACTAGCCGACACCTATCAAGGTGGTGACATGGAGAAATGTTATAGACTGGCGCTCGGCTAGAGGATATAACGAATGCTAGCTTGACACTTGGCAAAAAGGATGATGGGGAAATCAAATGAAGAGGTGGTCGGGTGCCTTGAGATATGTGCAAGATCTGATGACTTTCATATAGTCACAAAGGTAAAGATGCTTAGTTGTTACCATTGCAGCATTGTGATAGGTCGACACATGTCCTAGGGCATGCTAGCAGGGATGTTTGAGATGGATGCCCAATCAAGAAGGAAAATGAATAGGAGAATGATAGGTGGCCAAGGAATATTTCAATGGTCTAGAATGGTATCAAGGTGGTCGGTCAGCCCAATCAAATGGTGCCACATGGCACATGGGGCTCACTCTGATAGGTCAAAAGGGGTCTACATAGGGAATTAAATGGTTAATAAATTCAAAAATTTAAAAGGTTTGCTTGCCCATAAAAATACTGCCTAGGGTTACATTTTTGGAAATGGTAGAAAGTCAGGGTTGCAGTGGTGATGATAAAAATCAGATTTGACTAGTTTGGTAGGAGCATTAATGATTTTTTGTAGCTAGGATTAGAGTTTGGTGACATGGTCATTCAGGATTGATTTTATAGATCCTACTCCCGGGCTTTTCTCCTATCACACGGATCCATCAAGGGACAACAATTGGTGCTAACATGGAACAATTCTGTACAGTATTGGGAGATGGGAACTTGGGACGGCCAAATTTTCCCTGAACTTCCAGAAATGCCAATTGAAGACCTGTACAATCTCAGCATTCAAACTACCAGTTCTAGTGTCTACATCAGTTACAAATTGATGCATAACATCAAGGCACTCTCACTTGTCGTCATAACAAAGTCTGGAGATGTTCGATGCCAAATCAATGTTGTATAATGATTATGTGTCATTATACACTACACCCACAAGGATGGATTGCGAAAAATCTTGCCTCCGCAACTGTTCTTGCACTACTTATGCTTTCAATCCACCTTCAGGGCCCTACCAAATCTGGTCTGGGCATTTGCTAAACTTGCACAATTCTCTATCAAAAAGCAATTCAAATGCCTTCATTCAAGTAGCTGCCTCTGCACTTCCAAATTATGATCCTCCATGCTCCTCCAAACTCAAAACCATCATGCCTCTAGTGCTTGGTACTTTAATTGCTCTCACTTTTGCATTGGGGGTCTTTTCCTATTTAATGTGGAGGAGGAGGTGGAGAGTTCTGCAGAGTCCTCAGACTCTTTTCTCAGAATGTTTAGTTACAAGGAGTTGAAGATTGCAACTACGAATTTCAGGCCTAAGCTTGTGAGCAGAGATTTAAGTCGTATACTAACCACAATGAGAGGAATGAGAGGTTATTTGGCTCCAAAATGGATTTTTGGTCTTCCCATCACTCCAAAGGTTGATGTATACAGCTTTGTTATGACGCTCTTGGAAATCATTTATGGGAAAAGAACATTGGATTTAAACATGCAATATTCCAATATGTATTACTTTCCGCCATGGGCTGCAACCCAAATTTACAAGGGGAACATGATTAATGTTGTGGAGGAGGGTGTTGCAGAGGAGAAAGATATTGAAGAGGTCAGAAGAGCAAGTGTCGTACCATTTCTCTGCATTGAAAAAGATGAGGAGGTGAGGTCCAGCATGGGGCAAGTGGTGCTAATGTTGGAAGGGAAGATGGAGCCTCGATATCCTCTATAGATTTTGAGCTCTCTGATTGTGGACAACCAAACAAACCAAAGCAACACTGATAGCGATAGCATTGGTGATAGGGTTAATCTAGAATAATGTAAAGCTTACCGGTAAGCTGAGGTTATGACTTAGTTGATTGGATTTAGAATTATTATCAATATTTAGTTAAGTCGATGTTGCATTTGAGGGGAAATCTTAGCTACCTACTAGATATTTGGTAGATGAGTAAATGGTGTTACATGTGTATGAAACTCTATTACATTTGGTTGTTGAAATTAAATAACGTTCGAATTGTCAAATTTTAGTATTTGATAATTTTGGAAGAATCTAGAAAATGTTTTTTTGAATATGGTTGGAACCTTTTGGTTCACCTGAAATTCAAATGAGAAGATGGAAAATGTTGTTTGCATATGGATTTCAAAATATTATAAATTTTTCTTTACCCCCAATTCCCATTTAATTGGAATTGGAGTTGATTTTCCAATTCCACCTTTTTACATGGAAGATTCAAATGCTGATTTTGGGGCTAAATGGGAATTAACAAATCCCTATTCCCAGTTCATGTTTTCAACATAAACATCAAAATTGTCAATTCTGAGATTTGACATTGATCCCAATTCCGGTCTGATTCCACGATTTGCAAACAAAGAGGCCCTTAAAATTGGGGATTAATTGTCGATGATTTTTTCAGAGCTCTTTAAAGTATTTGTTGAGGTTTTTGAGACTTGGATTATCATTATAAACATATTTACTTTTTTATTGTTTAATGGAATGATGAAATTTTACTTGATATACTTCAAAAATTTAATCAAAATAGGTTTTATCAAGATTAATGTTTTTTCTAGTGTTATATATTTTTAATGTTTAGTTTCTATATTGTTGATGGATAATATTTCTATTTACATGAATTATATAGTCTAAATAAATGGTTCACACAATTGTTAATTGGATTTTAGTGCACAAGATATAACTTGAGATTATGTCATGAAGGAAATTTGTTAACAAAGAATAGAATGTAGATTAAAGACTTTATTCTTTCTAAAATTATATCGACAATGAAACTTCTCATATAAGAAAATCATTGTTCAATTTTGTATTAGGCAATGTGATTTGAACTATATTCAACACCATTATGAAAATGATAATAATATATAGACTTTGGATGCAAAATTACACCCTCGCCTTTGTTTCTCCATATACCTTACTAAATGCAAACCAATACTCCTCAATTTAAGTTGGCACTAGTAGTAAAACCATGGTCTTTCTCACATGCCTAAAGAAATACCATGTTTGATAGTAACGATAGAAATATTTTAATTTAAAAACTACCAAAATAATTTCTTTTTGTATATACAATGATAAGACATGCCGAACTGAAGTGAATAATTCTACACAACAATAAAATTTAAACTCCATCAAATAATTTTTTCCTTGTCATATTCCAAATTTTATTTTTAAAAAATGAATTGCACCACTTCATATCCCTAATCGACACAAATTCTTGGTGTTTTTGGGCATTGGCTTGTATGCTTTCATGCTAATAGAGACAAATGTCTAATTGCATTCTATAGAATGCCATGGTAGGGAAGTTTATTGGGACATAACTAAATCACTTCTCATTGCTTTTTCAAAAACCTTCTTTTGAACTCCCATAACTACCTACCATTTTTATATCAAAATGCAAACTTGTAGATGAAATGAATGCACCATTATTGCAAATGAAAAAATATATATATATATCAAAATTTAATTGAACATTATTTCTCATTGCGTTGTAATAATTTGTTAAAGCCTTTTTCTCATGAACCAACCTACAACTTTGCAACCTTCCAACTAACTAAATCACTTCAATATTCACTAACTATTAACTGAGTTATAAATTAAAATCTAAATAATTATTTCAATGTTTTTGGTTTCAATTATATTAGGCTTTTGAATCAACATTTCAAATCACACTATGTGATACATCATCAGGACACCAACAATTAGAAAGATCAATAAGATGAATACCAATTCCATTGAATTGCAATCTAAAGCACAAAATATTGAATCCAACATCATCAAACATTACTCAACCACATACTAAACATCATTAATATATTTGCAGCATGAAAAATATGAAGAAAAAAACTCTCAGCACTACTAAATAGGAAACAATCACTAATGATGCCAATAGCATGTTAAAACCATTGAAAATCTTACCAACTCATATAATAACTCATTCTACTTAATCTTGCAACACGTACTTCATCTCCAATTGGAATCATTGAAACCAAGTAGATTAAATCCCTTAGAGGTATTGTAATGAATACTGAAACTTAAACTTTCTTTTGCATACCTCAAAATTATTTTAATACCTACCATTTTTATTCAAAAGGCTCTATGATATACCTTGAGACAAGTGAAATTACATATGCAATATCAAGCATAGAGTGACTGAGAAACATTAAACTCCCAACTATACTTCTATAAGTTGTCTCATCTACTTTTTCAATGCCATCATCTCTACACAACACAATTCCATGATCAATTAGAGTGGAGGCTGGGTTACAATCAATTTTATGACAAATTTTATTTGACAAAATAAATTGCATCCTTATTTTGAATAACCTTCATACCTAAAAAATATTGCAGAAGACCTAGAATTTGACATTTCAAATTCTCTCATCATAAAATATTTGAAGTTATCTTTCATAATAGAATATATATATATATAATGACAATGAGAATGAGAATGCAATTATTTTCTTATATTTAGTAAAGGATAGGCTCACTCTTACTATGACTACAGTCATTTTCCTTAAAGCACCCATCAATCCTTGCATACCAAGATCTTGGTACTTTCTTGAGGTAATATAAGGCCTTCTTTAGCTTGTACAAATGGTCTCTTGATGTGCTATGGGTGAAATTTTTTATCACAATCTATGCCATACCTACAAGTGAATCCTTTACCAAATATCTCACTTTGTGTCTTTTAACACTTACATCACTCTAATTCTTAGTCTTGTATACCCATTTAGTTCCTATCTTTTTCTTATGACATGGAAGCTTTGTTAGCTACCAAGTACCATTCCTATTAATAGAATCAATCTCTTGTTGCATTTTTTGCACCAACATTTCATTAACTTACATGCATCCTCATAACATGATGGCTCAAAATCCACTTGTAAAAAATAATGCAATATGTACTATCTCACCTCTTATGAACCAACCTAGAGAGTTGCAACATCCCAACTAACTATGTTGTTCATTATTTACTAACGATTAACTAATCTATAAGTTAAAACTGAAATAATTTATTTTGTGTCTATAATAAATTAGTCTAAGCTCCTCCTGATTGAAATCGTTCCATAGCCGATCCCAACTAGGTAAGGTGTCTCATCCACTAACAACTTGAACAAAGACATCCCACTGCTTAGTGAACCCATTTAGGGCTATTCTTACTAGCTCGTCTTCATCTGGCTTATCTTCAACAGCTGCTAACACATCCTTGACAAGTCTAAGTCTGGTGAGGTAACATGTAACATCTTCTCCCTTGTTCATCCGAGTATTCTTCAACTTTTCTCTGAGAATCAGCTTCTGGTTCGTGGTAGCATTTTGGTTCAGATTCAGAATGGTATCCCACATCTTCTTCGATGTATCTAACTCTGCGATATGTGGAACAATATGATCCTTGACACCATCAAGGATTATCCTCCTCACCTTGGCATCCTCGTTCTTGTATGCTGCAAGTTGTGTTGTATATGTAGGTACAGCTACAACACTGGTAGCATATTCCTTGATACCATTCTCTTCCAGCAATAAAGAAATTATGTCTTTCCAGACACCAAAATTTGAGGCACCATCCAATCTGTCTTGATCTCTCAAACCAGCTGAGGTCATATCAAAAAAATGAAGAAATAACAATTCTAAAGAGGTCAAACTAGACTTTATAAACCCTCAATTTCTTTCCTCTGCCTAGGGTAAACTCTTTCTACCCTCAACTTGGCTCTGAATTGATGCATAACATCACAGCGCTCTCGCGTGTCGTGCTAATGAAGTCTGGAGATGTCCGACAGGCTTTGTATGATGGCAGTAAGTGGAACATGTTCTGGTCTGTGCCCAGAGATGAATGCATTGTACATGGTCTTTGTGGTGCTTATGGAATCTGCAACTCCAACAATTTTCAGTTCTGCAGCTGTGTCGAAGGCTTCACCCCCACAGACTCTCATGCCTGGGATTCACGAGAATGGTGGTCCAGTGGCTGTGTTCGCCAGAGCCCCTTGAACTGCAATGCCCAACATGAGTACAGAACCGATGTATTCATCGACTCCAATTCAACGTTGCATAATGATTACGCGTCACCATACCCTGCACCCACAAGGATGGATTGCGAAAAATCTTGCCTCCGCAACTGTTCTTGCACTGCTTATGCTTTCAATCCGCCTTCAGGGCCCTGCCAAATCTGGTCTGGGCATTTGCTAAACTTGCGCAATTCTCTATCAAAAAGCAATTCAAATGCCTTCATTCGAGTAGCTGCCTCTGCGCTTCCAAATTATGATCCTCCGCGGTCCTCCAAACTCAAAACCATCCTGCCTGTAGTGCTTGGTACTTTAATTACTCTCGTTGTTGCATTGGGGGTCTTTTCCTATTTGATGTGGAGGAGGAGGTATCGGCTACAAACAGTGGAGAGTTCTGCAGAGTCTTCAGACTCTTTTCTAAGAATGTTCAGTTACAAGGAGATGAAGATTGCAACTAGGAATTTTAGGTCTAAGCTGGGGAGCGGAGGATTCGGGTCAGTGTTCAAAGATCTCTGCCAGATGGTACGCTTGTGGCTGTAAAGAAATTGGAGTCTAGTTCAAGCCGAGATGATAAACAATTTCGAGCGGAGATCAGTTCACTCGGAAACATACAACATGGGAATTTGATCAGGCTTCGAGGGTTTTGTGCACAAGGATCCAGACGGTTACTGGTTTATGATTACATGCCCAATGGATCACTAAACTCCATACTCTTCACCAGTAACTCCAAAAGTAAAAGGAAGGTACTCGATTGGAAGGCTCGGTTCAAGATCACTTTAGGCACTGCACGAGCTTTGTTTTATCTCCACGAGGAATGCAGAGATCGCATCATTCACGGCGATGTAAAGCCTAAGAACATTCTGCTTGATGCTGACTTTTCCCCCAAGTTGGCTGATTTCGGGTTGGCAAAGCTTGTGACCAGAGATTTCAGCCGTATACTGACCACAACGAGGGGAACGAGAGAATGGATTTCTGGCCTTCCCATCACTCTAAAGGTTGATGTGTACAGCTTTGGTATGACGCTCTTGGAAATCATTTCTGGGCGAAGAACATTGGATTTAAAGGTGCAAGATTCAAGTATGTATTACTTTCCGCCATGGGCTGCAACCCAAATTTACCAGGGGAACACGATTAATGTTGTGGAGGAGGGTGTTGCAGAGGAGAAAGATATTGAAGAGGTGAGAAGAGCAAGTTGTAGCATTGCTCTGCATTGAAAAAGATGAGGAGGTGCTCGGCCAAGCATGGGGCAAGTGGTGCTGATGCTGGAAGGGAAGATGGAGCCTCGATATCCTCTGCAGATTCTGAGCTCTTTGATCGTGGACAACCAAACAAACCGAAGCAACACTGATAGCGATAGCATTGGTGATGGGGTTAATCTAGAATTATGTAAAGCTTACTGGTAAGCTAAGGTTGTGACTTAGTTGATTGGATTTAGAATTATTATCAATATTTAGTTAAGTCGATGCTGCATTTGAGGGGAACTCTTAGCTACCTACTACATATTCGCTACATACTAGATAGTGTTATATGTATGCAATTCTATTACATTTGGTTGTTGAAATTAAATAACGTTCAAATTCTAGTATTTGATAATTCTGGAAGTTTTCAATTTAGAAAATGGTTTTTTGAATATGGTTGGAACCTTTTGGTTCACCTGGAATTCAAATGAGAAGATGGAAAATGTTGTTTGCATATGGATTTCAAAATCTTAAAAATTTTGCTTTACCCCCAATTCCCATTTAAGTGGAATTGGAGTTGATTTTCCAATTCCACCTATTTACATGGAAGATTCAAATGCTGGTTTTGGGGCTAAATGGGAATTAACAAATCCCTATTCCCGTTTAATGTTTTTAACATAAACATTGAAAATGTCGATTCTGAGATTTGACATTGATCCCAATTCCGGTCCAATTCCACGATTTGGAAACAAATAGGCCCTTAAAATTGGGGACTAATTGTTGAGGATTTTTTAAGAGCTCTTTAAAGTATTTGTTGAGCTTTTTGAGACTAGGATTATCATTATAAACATATTTACTTGTTTATTGTTTAATGGAATGATGAAATTTTACTTGATATACTTCAAAAATTTAATCAAAATAGGTTTTATCAAGATTAATATTTTTTCTAATGTTATATATTTTAAATGTTTAGTTTCTATATTGTTGATGGATAATATTTCTATTTACATGAATTATATAGTCTAAATAAATGGTTCGCACAATTGTTAATTGGATTTTAGTGCACAATATATAACTTGAGATTATGTCATGAAGGAAATTTGTTAACAAAGAGTAGAATGTAGATTAAAGACTTTATTCTTTCTAAAATTATATCGACAATGAAACTTCTCATATAAGAAAATCATTGTTTAATTTTGTATAAGGGAATGTGATTTGAACTACATTCAACACCATTATGAAAATGATAATAATATATAGACTTCAAATGCAAAATTACACCCTCACCTTTGTTTCTCCATATACCTTACTAAATGCAAACCAATACTCCTCAATTTAAGTTGGCACTAGTAGTAAAACCATGGTCTTTCTCACATGCAGAAAGAAATACTATCTTTGATAATAACAATAGCAATATTTTAATTTAATAACTACCAAAATAATTTCTTGTTGTACATACAATGATAAGACATGTCGAACTTAAGTGAATAATTCTACACAACAAAAAAAATTAAACTTCTTCAAATAATAGTTTCCTTGTCATATTCAAAAATTTATTTTTTTTAAATGAATTGCACCACTTCATATCCCTAATCGACACAAATTCTTGGTGTTTTTGGACATTGGCTTGTAAGCTTTCATGCTAATAGAGAAGAATGTCTAATTGCATTCTACAGAATGCCATGGTAGGGAAGTTTATTGGGACATAACTAAATCACTTCTGGTTGCTTTTTCAAAAACCTTCTTTTGAACTCCCATAACTACCTACCATTTTGATATCAAAATGGAAACTTGTAAATGAAATGAATGCTCCATTATTGCAAATGAAAAACAAAATAAAGATATCAAAATTTAATCAAACATGATTCCTCATTGCATTGCAATATTTTGTTAAAGCCTTTTTCTCATGAACCAACCTACAAGTTTGCAACCTTCCAGCTAACTAAATCACTTGAATATTCACTAACTATTAACTAAGTTATAAATTGAAATCTATATAATTATTTCAATTTTTTTGGTTTCAATTCTATTAAGCTTTTGAATCAACATTTCAAATCAACAAATTTATGGGTTCGGCCATGGATTGTTTTATGACCATTAAGGCTGTGTTGGATGCTGGCTCTCCTACTAAAAAACTAGAGTAAGTCACTGAGGACCTGGAAGAGGAAGGCCCGGGAAAATGCACTAGATCGGCGAGAAGGAAGAAAATTCAACAAAGGAATCAGGAACTCTCAGAGTTCAATGCAGCGATAAAGAAGATATCTGAAGTGAAGTAGGAAGTCGATGAGGCTTGCAAGGAGTTTGTCTAGGGCTCTGGTTCTTGGTACTGGTTGTCTATTTTTTGTTGGTCTTTGGCTTTTGATTTTTTTCTGGTTGTTTTTCTGGTTATGGTTTTAGTGGACTGGTCCCCAGTCCTGTCCCTTTTTAGTGTGCCTTAACGTCAAACTTTTATTCTAGCTTGTAAGGGGTTTCGGGTCCCCGTTAAAACCTATTTTTTCCTGCAATCAAAAACATTTCAAATCACACTATGTGATACATCATCAGGACACCAACAATTAGAAAGATCAATAAGATGAATACCAATTCCATTGAATTGCAATCTAAAGCACAAAATTTTGAATCCAACATCATCAAACATTACTCAACCACATACTAAATATCATCAATATATTTGCAGCATGAAAAATATGAAGAGAAAAACTCTCAGCACTACTAAATAGGAAACAATCACTAATGATGCCAATAGCATGTTGACACCAATGAAAATCTTACCAACTCTTATAATAACTCATTCTACTTAATCTTGCAACACGTACTTCATCCCTAATTGGAATCATTGAAACCAAGTAGATTAAATCCCTTAGAGGTATTGTAATGAATACTGAAACTTAAACTTTCTTTTGCATACCTCAAAATTATTTTAATACCTACCATTTGTATTCAAAAGGCTCTATGATATGCCTTGAGACAAGCGAAACTACATATGCAATATCAAGCATAGAGTGACTGAGAAACATCAAACTCCCAACTATACTTCTATAAGTTGTCTCATCTACTTTTTCAATGCCATCATCTCTACACAACACAATTCCATGATAAATTAGAGTGGAGGTTGGTTTACAATCAATTTTATGACATTTTTTATTTGACAAAACAAAATCACATCCTTATTTTGATTAACCTTCATACCTAAAAAATATTGCAAAAGGCCTAGAATTTGACATTTCAAATTCTTTCATCATAAAATATTTGAAGTTATCTTTCATAATAGAATTCACATATATAATGACAATGAGAATGTAATTTTTTTCTTATATTTAGTAAAGGATACGCTCACTCTTACTTTGACTAAAGTCATTTTCCTTAAAGCACCCATCAATCCTTGCATACCAAGATCTTGATGCTTCCTTGAGGCAATACAAGGCCTTCTTTAGCTTGTACACTTGATTCTCTTTTCCTTGCACCTCAAAATCTTGTGGCTATTCCACATAAATCTCGTCTTCTAAGTACCCATTCAAGAAAACACTTGTCACATCCATATATGCTGAATTCTTCATTTTTGGGGCTGCAAGAGAAATAAACATACAAATGGTTTCTTGATGTGCTATGGGTGAAATTTTTTTATCATAATCTATGCCATACATCCAAGTGAGTCCTTTACCAAATATCTCACTTTGTTTCTTTTAACACTTACATCACTCTAATTCTTAGTTTTGTATACCCATTTAGTTCCTATCTTTTTCTTATGACATGGAAGCTTTGTTAGCTACCAAGTACCATTCCTATTAATAGAATCCATCTCCTGTTGCATTTTTTGCACAAACATTTCATTAACTTACATGCATCCTCATAACATGATGGCTCAAAATCCACTTGTAAAAAATAATGCAAAATGTACTATCCCACCTCCTTGATTCTCTTCATTAGGATGCCAAATTAGTCCCCCACCATTGTCTCTCCATATGCCTTACTAAGTGCAAAGCAAAGCTCCTCAATTTAAGTTGGCACTAGTCTTATAATCACAGGCTTACTCACATACCTAGAGAAATACTACCTTTGATGGTAATGGTAGCAATATTTTAATGTAATAGCTACCAAAACAAATTCTTGGTGTACAAAGAATGGTAACACTCAACTCTAGTAAATAATTCTACAGAATAATAAATGTAAGCTCCCTAAAATCTTGCAATTTCTACTTTTTTTAAAGACTTAGACCACTATCCCCAATGGACACAAATTTTTGGTGTTTTCGGACATTGACTTGTAAGCTTCCATGTGATAATAGAAAAGACTGTTGAATCGCATTCTGTATAATGCCATGTTAAGAAAGTTAATTGAGACGTAATTAAATCACTTCGCATTGCTTCTCCACAAGACTCTTTTACAACTCTCATAACCACCTACTATTTTGATATCTATATACAAACTTGTAGATGAAATGAATGCACCCTCACTGTACATGAATAAAACTGATACTGAAATTTAATCAACATGATTTCTCATTACATTGCAATGATTTATTAATTCCTTCTTCTTATGAACCAATTACCTAGAGAGTTGCAACTTCCCAACTAACTATGTTGTTCATTATTTACTAACAATTAACTAATCTATAAATTAAAACTGAAATAATTTATTTTGTGTCTATAATCAAATATGTGATATACTAAAATATTGATATCTGCAGTGTTAGAAATTGGCATGAAGGTCTAAGATGTTGATAATGCTTTAGATTTAAGACATAATCCCAAAAGAAAAAACTGTAAAATCAATACCAAAAAAATTGTAAAATCAATGCAACCATATTCATCCTGCAAATTAAAAATAGTTAGTACCCTTAATAAAGTCATAATTGACCTTACATACGCGTAATGTCTTCTCAATTTTCTTTGCAGATAAGTTAAACTTGACTTGACCTTACAGGCCCATAATATCTTCTCAATTTTATTTGCAAATAAGTTAAACTTGACTTGACCTTACAGGCCCATGATGTCTTCTCAATTTTGTTTGCAAATAAGTTAAACTTGACTTGACCTTACATAGCCATAATGTCCTCTCAATTTTCTCTCGAGTTAATTTAGACCTTACATACCGTCCAAGTTATTGTGAACTCTGTCACACGCAACACAAAAAATTCAAATTGCATCGCGCTGATATTTTTGACCTGTCCTTTCTTACATCTCTTTCATATCGTTTATCTTGAATTTATTTTTACAGCCACCTCTAATTGCGACCATTCATGTACCTATCATGCTCTTCCAACATATTTATGTTAGAAGAGAATGGAAACACCTTCTTTTTGCAGCTGTTTTGTTAATTCAATTGAACAGCTATGGTGCTGCAGTGCAGGCTAGTTAATTTATTTTAGTTTTTTAATCTTTGAAGATTTTTTTGTTAAGGGAAGGGTACTATTAGTTATGCATTTTAAGTTTCTAAAGGATATGTATCAAAAATTGATATTCTTTTTGTTGGATTCATATGCAAATTAAGTGTTTTTAGCTATTGGTTTGGCTTTTGGATAGTTACAATGACCGTTGTGGGATTTGAATTTTCGATAATGCTTGTGGATTTGATTGTGTTTCAATTCTTTCATGAAGATTTTGGATCATACTATGTGATTTATCATCAAAATGTAAAAGAGTGCCAGGATATGTAGAATGTAAAAGAGTGTCAAAGTTGATTCACTATGCATATAAGAATGCAAAAGTGGTCATTTTGAGTTTACATCTCATGCATATTCCCTATTCCCCCAATAACTATTTGCTTTGACCAGCTCACAATTTGTACAATTGGTTCAATATATATGTATAAATGCCCCTATAATTGTGTTTTATTACTAATTTAGAGAAATCCAATAAAAAATAATTGAAACATGCATGGTTACTAGACCCCTTCTCCTACCCATCAAAATATATAGAATCTATACATGATCACAAAATTACTAAATCATATTATCTTGAAATTCTTAATAATTTTTTTGAATAGTGGTATTTTATTTTTTATTCTTGTATGTGTTTGAGATACACATTATGAAGATGTACTTACTAATGGCACAAGATTTTATTATTGAGAAGAGCTAGAAAGCTACATAAGGTCTTACTTGCTGATAGTAGGTTGTTTATCATTTTCACATCCTCTAAAATGGTTGGTTTAGGCATCATTACAGTAGTTTTAGGTGATGATAATCTCGTCATAGTGGGAAGACCTATTGATGAGACACATGTCAATTATCTATCAATTAATTAGTATTTTCATGCAATCATATATGACATACTTTAAATTATTACTAAATTAAAGATATTTATTAATATTTTTTATTATATTAAGTGAGGAATGTCTCAACCCATTACAATTCCATTACTACACTAAAATTATAAAAGAAAAATATTTATTAATATTGTAGGAGATATAATATATTAATTTGATTTATATAAATAAATAATATGATAAGTGATTTAAGTTTAATTTTAGGACAATTTTTTGGCATACCAACCTTTCATAATAACAATCTAAAAATATATTTTTCAAAGATATATGTACCAATTATTGATGAGATAACTTACTAATTAAAAGTTGTGATATAATGCTAGTTATTATTTTATGACTTAACTCTTCGCATCAATATATATAATATTTGGAATAATGCTATTATTTATAATCCTAAATTAACTATATTTTTAATTTTACTTCTTATAAATAAATATATGAAATGTTATGAATTTTCAATACACAACTTCACTTTCTTTTTGTAAATTACAATCTTAGTCAATTATAAAAATGCAACGCCACTATCTAGATTCCAACACTTATCTTTGCCACATTTTCACTTTTGGATTTTATTTCATGTCATGATTGCTGAAGTCACTATACATTGATCAAAATTAGAAAAGAAAGTTTATCAACTAGTATTGTTATAATTCCTTACACATTAATTTAAAATTTGTAGTGTTATGACTAATTTTACTATTCTTGTATTATTTATTAATCAAAAGTGGTACCTAAATGTAAAATAGCATGAGGTTCACTAAAATTTTAATAACATATTTTTTATGTTTTTTGGAAAATAAATTATATGATAGAAATCTACATAAAATTCTCTTGAAATTTTTATAAAAAAAGAATTTTGAAAACAAATTGAAATTTTCATCAATTTATGGTGGCCATACACCGAAGGTTTTGAAAATGTACTTTACCGTCAGTTAAAAATTAATAAAAAAATATTCAATAAAAATCTTTCCCGAGAAGGATTTAAAAAAATAATTTATTTAGGTCAAAATATGGTGGCCATACACTTATGTGGTATGGTCTTGAAACAGACATTTTGAAAAGTGATTTTAAACATGCCTACTAAAAAGCAATTTATACCATGTGGGTATTGAAATAAATTACATATTTTAAAAGTAGACTTTGACCACTATATTTTCTATTATTGAAGTTTTTTGAGATTCAATCTCTAAGTGCTTCAAATTTTGACATCAATTCATAGAAAATTTGAGGAATAGGGAAAACACTTCCAATTTTTGCCCAAAAGTGGTACGCAACTTCTTACATCCACCTTAATATTTAAAAGGAAAAATGTTGTGTGCACAAAAGTATTTAAATTTTTTTAATAAAATATAACAATGTGGTTTTTGCATGCCTCTTTTTTTCATTGTTTGAAATGTTTTTAAAAATCATTTGGTGAGTATAGTTATAGGGGAGTATTAGAAGTTGTGTATGAATAATTCCACATAGTTGATAAATAATTATCTCTTCTTAAGTGAACCACACATGTTAAGTTTCTCAATCATTAATATTCTTGGGTAAGTATCTAGTTAAGAGTTAGTATTAGAAGTTGTGAATTTTTGTTATTTTTTCAAGTAGTAATACACAGATTTTCTATTATAGAAGATTGTGTGACGTGTATTCAATGGTATAATTCTACGAAGATGAAAATGTTAAACAATAAAACCTACTTACTTGTAATATCTTTTCAATGGAAATTAATTATGTACTTTGAATGTTTTTTCAATGGAAAAATCTCAGGGCTTAATGAAAATATTAGGCAATCAATTGTACTCGCAATATATTTTCAATAAAATGGAAGTCAAAATTAATCTTATGGAATTTGAATGTCTTTTTAATGATTGAATCCTAAGAAGATGAAAATGGTGCCAATTAAGAGTTAAATTTTTCCAAAGATTGAATAAAATCAAAATTACATGGTAGGAATTAGAATATAAAGAAATAACATAAACAAGATAGGCAATTAAGAGTTTAATTTTACAAAAGAGTGAAGAAAATAAAAATTAATGATATGTATTAAAATATGAAGGATTAACATTAAAAAAATGTTGGAACTAATTTTTTTAACTACTGGAATTTCTAGCAAAAAATCCACTAAAAGTACCAAAAATGATGCTCTTGAAAATCATTTACGGGCGGGGAACTCTTTATTTAAATGTGCAAGATTCAAGTATGTCTTACTTTCCCCTGTGGCTTGCAACTAGAATTTATGAGGAGACTATAGTAAATATTGTAGAGGAGTGTGTTGTAGAGGAGAAAGATATTGAAGAGATGAGAAGTTGAAGAGATGAGAAGAGAAACTGTTGTAGCATTGGTATGCATTGAAAAAGATGAGTAGACAAGGCCAAACATGGGGCAAGCTGTGCTAATACTTGAATGGAATATGAAGCCTCCATCTCCTTTCCTCATGAACAATCAAGTAAATTGAAGCCATACTAATGGTGATAGCAATAGTGTTGTGCTTAATCTAGAATAATGTAAACATACTTAAAACTGGTCAAACATCTTAATATAAACTATTTAAAATGAAAATTAAAAATTTAGAAATTGTATTTTAACTATGGAATTATGTTCTTATCACATTATTTAATTTTTAATATATGTATCTTGAATTACTTGCCCACATTCACCTTTATTTAAAGAGAAAAGTGGTTAGTTTTCAACTTCTTTTAGACTCCCATTGTGACACACTTATTCATAATTGAAATATTAAATTTACCATTACCTTAGTTTAATTTATTGATGCAGGGGCATCCAAGGTTGAGGCAGGGGCATTCTGTGTGCTCATTGAAACTGCATAAGTGTTTGTGTTTTGGCCGGTTTTGCTCAGTTGTAGCCTTGACTAACGGCCTCGATCATTGAAGGAAGCTCATTCGCTAAAGGAACTCGGTAGTCTCTAGCACTTGGTGAATAGCTTACTCGGTCATGTCTATGGTGCTCGGTCGACACTAGTGCTCGGTGATGCTTGGTTGGCTCAGTTATTTCATTGGTGCTTGGTGGATCTAACTTGCCGATTGGAGTTCTGTGTGATTTGTTGCGCTTATTTGGTGCATTGATTAATTGTATCTTTTTTTGGATTCTCCTAAGTGGATCTGGAGGCTGACATGCTGTATTAAATGTTTGCATACATTTTGTAAGCTAACTTGTATGGCATTTAATATTTGTTAGGAAGGGTTTGGGGTTTCATCTTGCCAACTTGTGGCTGATGATTAGTATTTAAGGGGAGCTTGGGGTAGATGTTTGGGAAGAGTCTGCCAGTAGGAGCATAAGCTTAGAGATACGCTACTGAAGCTAGAGTTAGTGAAGTTGTGGAAAAGTTTCTTCCATGAACTCGCATATTTGATTCCTATCAGATAGTTTGTAATAGCAGAGCTAGTGGTTGCATACTTGGGAACAAGGGGATTGCTTGGAGGCTTGCGAGCTCAAGTTTAAATCTACCTTAGGGTTTCCATCAGCTTATGATTGTCTTCAGAGCTAGACTAGCTGGAGTTGTATTGGATCTATTATAGATCTTGCAGAATTGTTTACTGATTGTAATTGGCCCTAACCCAAAAGGCCTTATAGCGGGGCATGTTAATGAAAATCAGAGTTAAATAATTGTTTGTGTTTCTTTGTGAGTATTCTGCTATGTTGTTTTAACTTGCTGCAAGGTTTGGATTGTCCTTAATTGGATCCACCATCCCTTGATATGTGTCAGGTGGTATCAGAGTGAAGTTTTGTTCCTGTTGGAGCCAATGTTGATCTTGTGAAGCAGTAGTTTGACCTAGCAAGGCTGATCTTGTGAAGTTAATCTTGTTGAAGGAAAGATCTTGTGATCTTGATTATAGATCCGTGGCACTGGACTTGTGAAATTGTGCCCTAGTTGTTTGGAAGATTGTAGGTTACGATCTAACTTGCATGCAACTTGGAAATTGTCACAAGGTGGTTAGTGAGGGTTTGTTACTGAGGGTTTCTATTATCTTTAAGGATGCCTCCGAGAAGATTAGACCCTAGAGTTATTCAAGACCTCTGTGATACTATTGAATCTAGGATTACAGAGAAGGTGAAATCAGATTTCAGATTTGAGATGGAATTGATGAAGAATGACATGGTCACCAAGATCATGAGAGCTGTTACTAGTATTCCTCAGAATTTTTGTACTGAGGATGGCTATGAAGAAGCTGCTGAAGAATTTGAACCTGCTAGATCTAGTGGTGATGACCAGAGGGATAGGTCTTGTGAAGACATAACTACTCGGTTGCCTAGATCTGCTACTCGGTTTAGTAGTTACTGAATGGAAGTCTCTACTTTCTCTAGAACTTTGAAACCTAAGAATTTGATTGACTGGATCAATGAACTTGAAGATTTCTTTGAGCTGGAAGAAATTGAAGATCCTCTTCAAGTGAAGTTAGCACAAACAAAGTTGAAAGGACATGCTACTCTTTGGTGGAAAGAATTACAAAGAGACTGAGAGGATGAAGGTGAAATCAAGATCAATCGGTGGAGGTTGATGGTGACAAAATTGAAAGCTAAGTTCATACCGGTCGACTATGAGGTTGACTTGTTTATGAAATTGCAGAATCTAAAGCAGAAGGATTTGTCTGTTGAAGATTATACTAAGGAATTCTAAAAACTTACCATTTGGTCTAGGCACCAAGATATTGGTAAGGAAAAGGTAGCTCGGTATGTGAATGGTTTGAGATTCAATATTCAGGATGAGCTTGGTATGTTGAAGATTGATTCTATTGAAGATTCTTATCAATATGCTCTAAAGGGAAAACATAAGTTGAAAAGGAAACAACATTCTAACTCCCGAGGGAAGCAGAAAGTTGATCACTCAGTGAAGGATAAACCGAATGATACAGAAGATGAATAGAAACCTGTGGAACCTAAGAAGAAGACATGTAGAGTTATCTTTTAAGGTACTTGCTATAACTATGGTGAGGAAGGACACCGTTCTTTAGAATGTACATAGAAGAAGGTTGACCGATGAAATGCTATGGTAAATGAGAACATTCAGAATGAACCTGAATCTGAGAACTTGCTGCTTCGGTGAACATTGCTCGGTACAAAGGATGAACCTTGTCAAAGGAGTATTTTGTTTAAGACTCGATGCAAGTTTGGAGGTAAAATCTGTGATGTTATTTTTGATAGTGGTAGTACTGATAACCTTGTTGCTAAGGACATGGTTAGAACACTTGGTTTGAATAGAATGAAACATCCACGTCCTTATACGATTGGTTGGTTGAAAGATGTTCATACTTTGGAAGTAAGAGAACAATGCTTCATTGATGTTTAGATTGGCCAATATAAGGATCTTGTGTTATGTGACATTTTGGATATGGATAGCTATCATATATTGCTCGGTAGACCTTGGCAATTTGATTGCAGAGCTATGTATGATTGTGTGAAGAATGTTTTTATTGTTGAGAAGAATGATAGGAATTTTTCACTGATGTCATTGATGGATACAACGCTCAATAGGAGAAGCCTGAGTATTGGTAGCCAAGTTGAGGTTGTGGATCCAAAGAAAATGAATGATCAATTTGGAGAATCGACCTGTGCATTGTCTAGAAAAGACTTGAAGAGACAGAGGAAACAAAAGTGGAGGAAGTTGCAAGTAGAAAAGGTGGATGACTTGTATGTGAAGAACCAATTTGGGGTTTATGTGCTGAACCATCAAAAATTTTATGGTCACATATGAACATCTTTTGGAACCTAGGGTGTCTAATGCAGGGGCATCCAAGGTTGAGGCAGGGGCATTCTATGTGCTCCGTGAAACTGCATAAGTGTTTGTGTTTTGGTTGGTTTTGCTCGATTGTAGCCTTGACCGAGGGCCTCGATCATTGAAGGAAGCTCAGTCGCTGAAGGAACTTGGTAGTCTCTGGCGCTCAGTAAATAGGTTACTTGGTCATGCCTACAGTGCTCGGTCGACACTGGTGCTCGGTAATGCTTGGTTGGCTCGGTTATTTCACTGGTGCTCGGTGGATTTGACTTGTTGATTGCAGTTTTGTCTGATTTGTTGGGCCGACTTGGTGCATTGATTAATTGTATCTTTTGTTGGATTATCCTAAGTGGATCTGGAGGCTAACATGTTATATTAAATCTTTATATACATTTTGTAAGTCGACATGTATGGTATTTAATATTTGTTAGGAAGGGTTTGGGGTTTCATCTCCCTGACTTGTGGCTGATGATTAGTATTTAAGGGGAGCTTGGGGTAGATTTTTGGGAAGAGTCTGTTGGTAGTAGGAGCATAAGCTTAGAGATACACTACTAAAGTTGGAGTTGGTGAAGTTGTGGAAAAGTTTCTTCCATGAACTCACAGATCTGATTCCTATCAGATAGTTTGTAATAGCAAAGCTAGTGGTTTCATACTTGGGAACAAGGGGATTCCTTGGAGGCTTGCAAGCTCAAGTTTAGATCTTCCTTAGGGTTTCCATTAGCCTCTGATTGTCTTCAGAGCTGGACTAGCTGGAGTTGTATTGGATCTATTATAGATCTTGCTGAATTGTTTACTGATTGTAATTGGCCCTAACCCGGAAGGCATTATAGCTGAGCATGTTAATGAAAATCAGAGTTAAACAATTGTTTGTGTTTCTTTGTGAGTATTCCATTGTATTGTTTTGAATTGCTGCAAGGTTTGGATTGTCCTTAATTGGATCCACCATCCCTTGATATGCATTATTTATAAAGCCCCCTAACATGTCTACTTATTATTATAAAGATCAAATATACCTTAGAAAAGGTATTACGAGACTAAAACATTCATAAATAAGAGATAGAATTCTAACAATAAATGTAGGATTATGGAATCCTACCTTTTTCATTATAATAAAATAAATATAACATATGTTTTAATATGAATATATAATACTCTCACGTGGCATT
The DNA here is from genome assembly GCA_027943335.1 of Chamaecyparis obtusa. Classification (NCBI taxonomy): domain Eukaryota; kingdom Viridiplantae; phylum Streptophyta; class Pinopsida; order Cupressales; family Cupressaceae; genus Chamaecyparis; species Chamaecyparis obtusa. The sequence goes on from BSBK01008150.1 coordinate 263,191, forward strand.
AATATATAATATATACACTTTTCTAGATTCTATTATACTTTTATAATAGTCTTGATATGGATTAAAAAAATATAATGAGAGGGTATGTAGAAACAAACATGGGAAGTCAATTTATAATCTTATATATGATCTATAATTAGGGTTCTCAACTAAAACTATACTCTTCAACAATGAATTTTCATAATGTCAATTTATCTCAAACAACATCTACCTATAATAAAATACAATCAATAAATAAATTTAGAATATGCAATTGACTTATATAAAGATATTACCCTTTAAAACTTTATAAATTAAACATGCATAACATGAGAACAAGAAATTACCATTGAGAAAGCCTACTTTTCCTTAAAAACTCTAGTCTATGGATAAATCATCTTCATTTCGCAACCAATGACATAAATATGCTTATAATACTTATTATGTCTCAAGAAGCTCCAATAATACTTTAAATATGTTAGAATTGTCTAAAAATCACCCCCCTACTATGGAAGACTTGCATATGTAGGTTAGTTATCTTACCACAATGTCTCTAACACTTGTATATTCTCTTCCAAAAGTGCATAAGGTAGATAAGGCATTCCTCCACCTTCCCAAATGTTATATAATACATAATATCAAACATAAAATGGAAGAGAAACAAAAGCATCACATAGATCTAAACACTAAAATAAATTTTTCTAGGCATTTATAAGTAAAACATGTATTTTTAATTATTCATACAATCTAATGGTTATGTCTTTTAAGTTGCATGTCCTACATGTATAATCATAGTAATACTTTAATAATGTTTCAAAATAAATCAACCATTATTTCTATTGGTTAAAACATGCCATGTAATATCGACTAATCATTGTGGTAGATCAACAACTTTTGTAGACCCATCACTTTCACATATTCCCTCAAAATAATTTGCCATGTCTTAAACTATATTTTTTTTAAATGATATAAATATACCAAAAAAATAATAATGAAATATGATCAATATTCTTTTCTTTCTATAGAAATAGATTTAAGAAGCCAATCACTATTTGCAATAATTTTAGACTAAAAAATGATCAATTTTTTTTACATAACTCTAAGTAGGAGGCATTTGATTTGTAAAAAATCATTAGAAGAGAATTAATTGACAATTTATTTATACTAAAGAATCGGACCCTCCATATGACTTGGTAATTTTCTTGAATATACTAAATTGGTAACCAAAACCATAGTGAGATGTTCCTTATTTAATCTAGTACATGAATGAATTTGAAAGGGAAAGTAACCTACATAAGTTATTAAAATCATTATTTAAATCTTATTTCCTTCACCCATGTACAAGTATAACTTTTTGCATAAAAGACAACTAAATCAGAGAATGTAGACACATTATCTTTCTTTCTAATCTTTATTTCCCCTTTTAAATATTCTTGACTTCTACATATTTCTCGTTCTATCTTCTTCTTGAATTATTGTTAGTATAAAAATAAGATGTAACAAAAAATTTCTTTCATAAAGGGATCAAAAGATTTAATGGCATAACCATGAAAATATAAGTACAAACACTAGTAAATCTTGGGTTTTTGTTAAATGTTGTTTATTCAAACCTACTATGATATCACTTATCTATAAATAAGATGACTTATCCACACTCTATCCTTTAGTAATGATTTTTTTTAGTGTCAATATATCACACATCTACTTACACCCACATTAAAAAAAAATGGATAAACTAATAATCTAACATATATGATTCATTTAGAATAATATATGAAATTTACCTAGACAAAAGATAAATTATCCATCAACTCTCTCAAAATTAGACATAATAAATATGCATAAATCTAGAACAATATTTATTCCCTTGGATAAATTTCACTTTGAATAAAAATTCTAGTGGGAAGGAAAAGAACTATTCCACTAAGCAATATATACTTTATGACTAATTATATGATATAAAAAATTAAGAAAAAAAAAACTATTGACTCTTATACTTTAAAAATAGATGGCAAGTTCAAATTCTATCCCGTTTGGTACCTAGAATTAACCTGGAATAGGAATTATTTAATGAGAGAATAAAATAATTTGTTGTTTGTGGCTGTATTTTGAATTCTCAAATTAGAAAACTTATTCCCATTTTCGGCCCAATGCTTGCATTAATTAATTCTAAAAAAAACCTAGAATTCATTTCTTATTCTAGAATAAGCTTTTCATGGATTCAAAATTACAACAAACTGTATAATTTTTTCAGGTCCGTGCATGCACGGTTAAGGGATTATAATCTTATTTTTTTAATAATTTTTTTTTTATAATTTTTGTTTTATAATTTTTTTTTAATAATTTTTTATAAATGTTTTTTTATAATATTAGTTTTTTAAAAGTTAATAATACATATATAAATTAAAAAATATATAAGTTAAAAATACATATATGTTTTAATTAACAAAATAGCAAAAAAAATGATAAGTTCAAAAATACATATTGTTCAAATTAATTAAAAAAATGAAAAATAATCCTTATTCCAATTTCACATTATGGGATCCAAACGTAGAATAGATAATTCTAGCTTTCATTTTTAGGATTAATTAATATGAAAATAGGTCCTTATTGTAGAATAGGCCTATTTTGGATAAGTTAATTCCATGCACCAAACAGGCTATAAGAAATGAGATAAAATGTGTATGTTAATCCCGGGCGTGAGTGTCTTTGGGAGTGGATCGATGAACCCAGCTGCAGAACTGAATATTATTGGAGTTGTAGGTTCCATAAGCACCACAAAGACCATATACATCGCATTCATGTTCCACTCGCTGCCATCAAATACAAGACGTCGAATATCTCCAGACTTCATCATCACAAAACATATCAATCCATGCATCTTATGCGTCGATGTTGAATGGACATACAAATCAGAGCTGGTCATTTCAAAGCTGACATTGAAGAAGTCTTAGTTGGCCATTTCTGGAACATTACTGAAAATTTTAGCATCCCAAACTCTACTCTCCCAATACTTCACAAAATTATTCCATATTTGCATAAATTATTTGGCACCAGAAGGATTCGATTGATAGGATAAAATCCTAGGAGTAGGATCCAATGAGCTTCTCCAAGAAATTAGCTTTCCCCATTCTCTAATACAATTTTAGGTTTGTTGAAACTCTCCCATACAGTTTCAAGTTTGTTGTCGTCGCTTAGCATCAAACGATTACTGGAATCTAATATCACAGCAAGGGATTCTTTCTTTGATATGTTGACCAACCAAACATAGACGCCCTTTGTATCAAACAGACCCAATTTACCTTGCCTAGATGGATTCAAAACCCTAGATTTGTTTCTCATCAGAGTCTCTTTGTTGGAAACCCAAACGATCTTCTTCTCTTGTATATTGGCATGCCAGATTTGAATATTTCAGTTATTTGTTCCATTTGGACTGAAGAATCCCAATTCAAATAATTGATTCTTTGAGATCAATGTCTGATTTCCAGCAAGCGAGGTGCCTAAGGAAAGAGTATCTCCAGCCTGGACTGAAGCACCATTACTCTTCAGATGAATAAATACTATAACTATAAAAAGTAGGCATAAGTAGGATTTTACCCTCTTTTCATCCATCTCCAAAGTGTTAGCGATTGAATGAACCTCCCCGCACTATTAAAACAAGACTTTCAAAGCTATTTTAGCATAAATATCTTGGAAGACTGATAGTTACATGAATGGTGGCCATTAGAGTGGTCGTCCATGCTGAGAAGTGACGGCCAACAGTCATAATGTTTTATTCTCCCTTTTATTATGATTCTTCAATTCAAAGACTCTTCATTATGTAATAATCTTGGAGCCTTTGTATATGATGCTTTTGCTCATTTGTAAACTATGTATTGAATTAATACAATACTCTACAGTCTCGACGTAGCCACAATTTGTGGTGAGCTAGGATAAATCTAGTGTTGTGTATTTGTAAATTTACATTGTATATCTGTTGTTTATTTCTTTCTTTCAAATCCCTTTCAATTGGTATCAGAGCATAGGTTGTGCAGATTGGAAATCTAGGTTGAATTTCTAGAAAGATGGAGGATACGAAAGTAGAGAAATTCATAGGCAAGAACTTCAGCTTGTGGAAAGTGCAGATGTGTTGCTTGCTGATCAAGCAAGATTTTGCAATAGCAATTGATGGAAAATCTAGCAAACCAGCAGTGATGTCGGATGAAGATTGGAAGAAGATTGATGATAAAGTAATGGCATCAATCTTTCTTTCCCTGTCACAAAATATCTTGTTCATAGTCTTCAATGAAAAGACAACAAAAGAAGTCTGGGACAAACTTCGGAGCATGTATGAGACGGCATAGGCTGCAAATAAAATCTTCATTATGAAGAAACTCTACAAGCTAAAAATAAGGAAGGGATTGTGATGTCAAATCATGTGAATGATTTTAACACTTTATTATGTCAAGAAACCTCAATTGGTATGACACAAGATGACAAAACCAAATCCATCATCTTTTTATGTTCTTTACCTGATAGTTGGGATCCCGTAGTTGCAGCTCTTAGCACTTCTAATTCCATAAAGAAGAAACTGGTCTACGATGAAGTGGTTGCCATTTTTCTTAGTAAAGATATGAGAAGAAGTAACAAAGACACCTCATCCGGTGATGCTCTTACCATGGTCAACACTGAAAGAAGGGGAAGAAGCCATCATAGAAGTAATAATAATAATTATTACAATCATTATTACAATCAAAGAAAATCAAGATCACCCAATCGATCAAAGTCAAGAGGTAGAAATGGAGAGTGTTGGTTTTGTGGAAAACCTGGCCACTCAAAATGAAATTGTGGGTCTTACAAGAAAGCACATCAAAAAGTGAGGAATAGTGAAGCTAATATATCCTATGAGGTAGATGAAGCTTCTCTAATCATTTCTACATGAAACTCAAAATTAGATTTTTGGGTGATAGATTCCAGAGCCGCCTTCCATGCCACTTTATGTACAGATTTCTTTACTAATTATCAAGAAGGCGAATTTGGAGAAGTATATTTGGTTGACAACAAAGCATGTAAAATCATTGGGAAGGGTGATTTTGTCTTGCATCTAGAAGGTGGAGCCAAATTGCTGCTCAAAGATGTTAGACATGTTCCTCAATTAAAGAGGAATCTAATTTTAGTCAACCAACTATATATCCAAGGATTTAAAATAGAACTCACAGATATATGGAAAATAGTCAAAGGTTCATTGGCTATTATAAAATGAGATAATATTGGTAGCCTCTATAATGTGAAACCAATCAATGAGGTGGGAGTTTCTATGATAGTTGTAGGCAGCGATGCAACACTTTGGCATCAAAGATTAGGCCACATGAGCAAGAAAGGACTAGAGGTAATGCTCAAAAGGGATCAACTACTGGGTCTCCAATCAAGAAACTTGGAGTTTTGTGAACATTGCCTTTACAACAAGAAAAAGAGGGTCAGCTTCTTGAAAGATGGGCATGAAATAAAGGCAAAACCATTGGAACTTGTGCACTTAGATGTCTTTGATCCTACCGAGGTAAGCTCCTTAGGAGGTGCTAAATATTTCATTACTTTCCTTGATGATTGTACTAGGAAAGTTTGGATATACATGATGGCAAGTAAATCAGAAGTTTTTTCTAAATTTAAACTTTTCAAAGCTCTTGTTGAAAACCAAAGAGGCCAAAAGATTAAATGCTTGAAAATGGATAATGGAAGGGAGCTTTTTTCACTGGAATTTGATAATTATTGTACAGCTAATGGTATGCGTAGGGTGAAAGTTATCCCCTACACCCCTCAATAAAATGGGGCAGCAGAAAGGCTTAATAGAACAATACTTGAGAAAGCTTGGTGTATGCTTTCCAATGTAGGTTTGGGAAAAGATTTTTGGGCTGAAGCATGCAATATAATGGTCTATTTGATAAATCAAAGTCATTCATCAAGGCTGGACTTTGAAATTACAGAAGAGGAATGTAAAGGAAGAAGATTTTCATACTCTCATCTTAAAGTCTTTGGCTGTTAGAACTTTGTACATGTCCCTAAGGAGAAGTAAAGAAAACTAGATCCTAAATCATAGCCTTGCATATTCATTGGATATGGGGAAGAACAATTTGGCTTCAGACATTGGAGTTTATGTGATAAGAAAATCATAAGGAGTAGAGATGTAGTATTTAATGAGAAGATATTTCCTCATTCTAGAGATGAAACTCCTATCAGAGAATACATTCCCCTATTTGACATGATGGACAATGGAAATCAAAATTCTCCCATCTACTCTCAGTTTACTCCCACATCAAATTCTCCCATCTCTATTCTATCTACTATGCCTCAGCTATCACAAAGTTCAACCTCAAGAAGCTTGGGTTCAAACAGGAATCCATACAGTGGCAATCAAGTTGTCTCCCCACATGGCTTTGATTCAACTGAAGTTTATTCCCCTACATCCCCTACTTAGGGAATGGAGAAAACTAATCGTGAGAATGAAGACTCATCACCTTCTCGCAATAGTTATGAACACTCATCACATAGCAGTTATGAAGTTCCTCGTGGAATTCATGGAAGGCAAGTTACTCATGGCAGGGAGTACACTCACGGCAGACTTCAGCCGATTCAAGGCAATCTTCAGCTACCTCACAATAGTTATGAATCTATTCACGACAATCAGGGTAAGAAAGTGACTCACGACAGACAAGAAAATAGTTATATAGTTTTCTAGACATTGAAAGAAATGAAAGAAAACACCCAGCCCACCTAACGCGGTGGACAATCCCTGCTGTGAACATTCATGACAGTCACAATACACCTCAGCAAAGTCATGATAGAGAAATTACTGTCGAGACTAGTCAGGATAGGGAGATTACTCATGAGACCAGTCACGACAAAGAGAAAGGTCCACATGCACCTAGCTCTATCACAAAACATTCCTCTTGTCCTCCTATGGAAAATCCAAGGGATAATCACTCCTTCCAAACTCTTGGCAGCCTCAAGGATCCATCTCACGGTAGTCTCAGGAACCACTGCTCACCTCAAAGCACTCATGGCAATCTCAGGGATCCCACACAAGAAGTATTTGAGAAGAACATAGAGCCTCAAGGAGCTTGCAATTTGAATCCAAGAAACCACAACTTTGCATCCTATGAGATTGCAAAGGATCTTGGATAGAGAATAGAGAAATTTGGAGGACATTCACAGAATTTGGGGAGTAATGAGTACATTGAAACAAAGAGGCAGTGAATTAAATAGGGAATCCAATATTCAATTGGAAGAACTAAAATCTATGGTTCTCCATTTGAACTAGTTCAAGAACAAACAAAATTTTGGGAACCCCACTTAAGGAGATCTACCAGAGAAAAGAAAATTTCAGCTAAATACTTTGATTATGAGTTATTGTTCGCTAAAGAAGCAGAGCCTTCAATTCTTGTCTCAGAGTTTTCAGAACCTTCCACATTTAAAGCTTCTCTCAAAGATGTTAACAGTGCTAAATGGAAAACAACGATGCATGAGGAGATGGACTCTTTACTTAAAAATCAAACTTGGGACTTGGTCTCTCTTCCGCCATATCAAAAACCTCTTAGGAACAAGTGGGTATACCAGTTAAAAAAAGAAGATGAAGGTAGAAAATGCTTCAAGGGAAAACTAGTGGTAAACGGGTTTGATCAAGAAAAGGGGATAGATTTTAACGAGATCTTCTCACCGGTTGTCAAAATGAAAACTATCATAATGGTCTTGGGATTAGAAGTAGCATGAGATCTTGAGTTGGAATAGCTTGATCTGTGAAGACCACATTCCTACATGGTGATGTAGAAGAAGAGTTATATATGGAGCAGCCTCAAGGATTTTTCAAGAAGGGACAAGAGCACCTTTATTGCAAGCTAAATCGGAATTTTTATGGCCTCAAGCAAGCTCCAAGATAGTGGTATATAAAATTTGATTTCTTCATGGATGAAAAAAATTTCACGAGATGTGAATCAGACCCATGAGTCTACTTCAAGAAACTTCCTAATGGTGAATTCATCATTCTCCTTCTTTATGTTGATGAAATGTTAGTGGCTAGCACAAACAAAAGAATAGTTAATGAGTTAAAGGAGAAATTGGCAAGAAAGTTTGACATGGACTTAGGGGAAGCTAAGAAGATTCTTGGCATGATGATCACAAGACATAGGAAGAAGAAGGAAATTACATTGTCTCAAAAACAATACATTGATAAAATTGTTGAGAGGTTTGGCATGGCTGATGCTAAAGTTTCTCCCCTTCCTCTTGCTGGTCATTTCTACTTAAGTTCTGAATTGTGTCCAAAAACACAAGAAGAAAAGGACTTCATGGAGAAGATTCCATATAAATCTGCAATTGGAAGCATTATGTATGCAATGGTTTCTACTTGCCCCAACATTGCTCATGCGGTGGAAGTTGTGAGAAGATTCATGAGAAATCCCAAGAAGGCTCATTGAGAAGTAGTTAAGTGGATACTAAGGTATCTAAGAGGAACTTCAGATTATGCATTATGCTTTGGAGGAAATAAGCTTTAGCTGCAAGGTTACACTGATTCTGATCATGCCAGAGACTTGGATAAATGAAGGTCTACCAATAGATATACCTTCATGTTTGCTGGAGATGCCATCAGTTGGGCTTCAAGGTTACAATATTGCATTGCTCTCTCTACAGCTGAAGCTGAATACTTGGCACTTTTCAAAGGTGCAAGGGAAATGATTTGGCTTCAGCGATTGCTTGGAGACTTGAAAGTTCATCAAAATTAGTATAAACTATTTTGTGACAGCCGCAATGCTATCTTCATGGCTCATAATCACTCATCACAATGTTGCTCTAAGCATGTTGATGCACATTCTCACTTTGTTTGTCATGTAGTTGAAAAAGGAAAGATGGAAGTTGTCAAGATTGATATTAAGATCAATCCAGCAGATATATTCACAAAGGTTGTCGCCAAAGAGAAGTTCAAATTTCCAAGGAATTATCTTGGCCTTGTGAAGAAAAGATAAGTCAGCACTTCAGCAGGGTATTGGGTGATCAGTTGCAGCATGATTTTCCTTCAGGTGGGAGTTTGTTGAGAAGTGAAGACCAATAATCATAATTTTTTATTCTCCCTTTTATTATGACTCTTCAATTTGAAGAATCTTCATTATGTAATAATCCTGGAGCCTTTATATATGCTGCTCCTACTCATTTTTAAACTATCTATTGAATTAATACAATACTCTAAAGTCTAGATGTAGCCACAATTTGTGGTAAACCAACATAAATCTGGTGTTGTGTATTTGTGAATTTACATTATATATCTATTGTTTATTTTTTTCTTTCAAATCCCTTTCAGTCCAAAACAAATTCAAGATAAATGCCCTCATCCCGTGTTGTGAGATGCAATTTGGTTTCTCATGTGTTGCATGGGATAGAGTTCAAAGAGAGTTGGATGGTGAAGTAGATAAACCATCCTAAAAAAATGTATGCCACCTAAAAAATTACCATCCACCCCACCGTGCTCCATACGAGAAGATTAGAGTGGAGTATGGATGATGGCAACAATAGAAATTTTGATTTTAAAAATTCCCATCTCCCGCCAAACAAAAATCCAAAATATTATTTTCAATCCCCCCACTGCTTCTTCCTTTACATTTTCATTTTCTTTGAGTCGACTGTTTGATCATGTCTTTTCCTCTGAACGGAAGGAAGTTCAGATTCTGAAGTGGGTCTGGATTGTGCAGGTTGGTATTATGTCCCCCATTTTCTTTCCAAGGGTTGATGTATTTTCAGGACTCCACAGCCTTTTTTTTGGATTTTAAGGAAGCCCATCAAAGGTAGACATTTTTTGAATTTCAAAACTGCCATCAGAATGTACTTAACTTCAATGGTTTTATTACCAAGAAGATTTAGGAATGCTACATTAGATTTTAACATACATAAAGCTTTGCCTTGTGACAAAAGTTACATTATAATTATCTTCACAACCATATTCAATAATAGTTACAAAATTTTCAATATATTTCATTTCAATCATTGTTTTTCGTTACAAATAAAAATCATGAAGTTGCAAACTATAAAATTCCTTCAGAAAAAAGACAATATAAGCTTGTGTGGGAGGTAATTAGTATTTTGAGGTGATAAACATTTTGCACTAATGTTGTACGAATTCTTAGGGTAGGGGTTGTTTCTAATGTGGAAATGCAATTTATAGAAGTACATAAATTTAAAATACTTGGTAATGAAAATTATATGAAAACTATTTATAGTTGTCTTTTTAGCAATTTTTTCAAAAAAGAAAATCTATTTTTATTAAATTTATATGTTTTGAGTCCCATATAGTCTTTATTTGATCATAGTTGTTACAATTTCAATCATTAATATATAAATTAAGAAGAATACAAAAATATGAACAAATTATTAGGTGATTCCTTGACGAAGAACTATGAATGGAAATTCCCTTGTGGGTTCTCTTTAACTCCACATTGAATTCAAGGATGAAAATACCTTAACATAGATGAATAGCTCAATAGGTAAATTTTAGCGTTCCCTAGGTTTTGTGTTGAAGGACCTTGCTTTTCCTACCTTGGTTTTGTTTTTTGCAAGGAGGGCTCTCTTTGGTGGTTTTGTTGTCTTCGATAGAGCTAGGTGTCTAGCATTTCATGTTTTGGGGCATGCCCTATCTTCCATTTGGGAGCTATGGGTCACCATTTCCTTTTGTTCACTTTCCATGTGTTCAATGGGTGTTGTTTGGGTGATTTCTTTGTAACCTATTTTCATGTTGGTGCTTGGGCCTCTCTACTTTCCATAGTTATGGGTTGGTTCTCTGGCTTTTCCTACTTGGGCCTTATGTTAGAAGGTAGCTTGTGTGTTTCCTTATTTGCAGTGGTTCTAATTTTTAACTGGTTTTTGCGAACTTTGGTGGTGGTGGTCTTTTTTGGTTCATGTAGAAGATTTTGATCTTGGCTTTTAAGTCTTTGTTGATCACCACCCTTGTGGCGTTCATTCTTTTGTGGGTGACTTTTGTGGCTTAACTAAATATATAATCTTATAATATGATCTATAAATAAGGTTATTAACTAAAACTATACACGTCAACAATGAATTTCTATGATGTCATTATCTCATATAACATCTATATGTAGTAAAATACGATCAATAAATGAATTCAAAATATGAAATTGAATTTTATAAAGATATTATCCATTAACAATTTATAAAGTAAACATGCATAACATCATAATAACTTTCCCTTGAGAAAGTTCACTTTTCTTTAAAAACCATAGTCTATGGAGACAAGCATCTCCATTCTGCAACCGATGTGGACATAAGTCTATAATGATTATCTTATCTCAGCAAGATTCAATAATACTTTAAATATCTGAAAATCTCATAAAAATAACCCTCTTAGTATAGTACATAGTAGACTTGCATATGTAGGTTAGCTGTCTTAACACAATGTCACTAAAACTTGTATAGCCTCTTCCAAATGTAGAGAAGGTAGATAAGACTTTCCTCCACCATCCAAAATTTTATAATACATAATATCAAACATAAAATAAAAGAGAATAAAAAGCATCAAGTAGCACTAAACATTAAAACACAATTCTCTAGGCATCTATAAGTAAAACATGTAATTTTAATCATTCGGGCAATCTAATGGTTATGTCTTTTAAGTTGCATGTATGAAGATGTTTTCTACCTCTGTTTAATTATTGTAATAATTTAATAATCTTTCAAAATAACTCAGCCATTATTTCTATTGGTTAAAACATGCCATGTAATTTCTAGTAGTCATTGTGGTACATCAACAACTTTGTAGACCCATCATTTGCACATATTCTATCAAAATAATTTATCACATCTTAAGTTATATATATATTAAATGATATAAATATACAAAAAAGTAAAAAATTATATGATCAATATTCTTTTGTCTACATAGAAATACATTTAAGAAGCTAATCACTATTTGCAATAATTTGAGACTAAAATAATTGTTCTATTTTTTTTAACATATTCTTAAATAAGAGGCACTTGATTCTTAAGAAAATGAACTTCTAAGTATTCAACTTCTACACATTTCTTATTCCATCTTCTTCTCGAATTATAAATATTATAAAATAAGATGTAACAAACTTTTCTTTCTTAAAGAGATCAAACATTCAATGATGTAACCATGAAAATGCAAGTACAAACACTAGTAAATCTTGGGTTTTTGCTAAATGTGGTTTATTCAATCCTATTATGATATCACTTAATCTATAAATAAGATGACTAATTCATACTATACCCTTTAGTATTGAATTTTCTTAATGTCAATTTATCATTCATCTACCTACAACCACAAAAAAGGTAAAAAATATGTAAATTAATAATATAACATATACAATTCATTTAGAAACAATATATATAATTTATCTAAACAAAAGATAAATTATCCATCAACTCTCTAAATATTAAACATAATAAATATGCTTAACTATTCCCTTGGATATAACTCACTTTGAATAAAAGTTCTAGTGGGGAGGAAAAGAACCATACCACTAAGAAATGTATATTTTACAACTAATTATATAATATCACAAATTAAGAAAAATTAAACTATTAAGTCTTATATTTTTAACTCTCATTTTAAAATAAGTAAACTAGTAATAACTAAAGTTTACATGAACATAACATATATTTTAAGGTTATAAGTACATCTTGAATTGGCTAAGTAGTAGAGAATTTCTGTTCGTAAAAGAGAGGTCACAAACTTGAATTTTAAAATAAATGAAATAAGATATGTATGCTAGGTGCAATCTCGCATTATCATTATTATATATATGAACCAAAAATTATACAATTAATCTTATAGAATATAAAAGATTTTTTCCTTTCCTACATTCTATGCTTAACTTTAAGCATGCAAGTCCCTAGATCTTTCCTTTCCTACATTTTAAATTTACATTCTAAGTTTAACTTGTGTGCAAGTTCCTACTTTGTTTGAAGGTGCATCCTGCACTTACATATTAGTCTAGCTTGACCACATTGCCATTGCCATTGCTATCACTATCACTGTCACCTGAGTTTGCTTGCTTGTTCACAAGAACAGAAGTTTGAAGCTCCATCTTTCCTTCGAGCATTAGCACCAATTGTCCCATTCTTGGCCTCATCTCCTCGTCATTTTCAATACATAGTAATGCTACAACAATTGCATTTTTCACCTCTTCAATATCTTTCTCTTCTGTAATACCCTTCTCTACAACATTAATTGTGTTCCCCTGACAAATTTGGGTTGTAGCCCACGGTGGGAAGTAATACATACTTGAATCTTGCACATTAAAATCAAGAGTTCTTCGCCCGGAAATGATTTCCAGGAGTGTCATACCAAAACTGTACACATCAACTTTGGGAGTGATGGGAAGGCCAGAAATCCATTCTGGAGCCAAATACCCTCTCGTCCCTCTCGTCGTGGTCACTATTCGGCTGAAATCTCTACTCACAAGCTTTGCCATCCCAAAATCAGCCAACTTGGGTGAAAAATAAGCATCGAGCAGAATGTTCTCGGGTTTCACATCACCATGAATGATGCGATCACTGAATTCTTCATGGAGGTAAACTAAAGCTCGTGCAATGCCTAAAGCGATCTGGAATCGGGTCTTCCACTCTAGTACCTTTCTTTCACTACTGGAATTAGTCGTGAAGAGTAGAGTATTTAGAGACCCGTTGGGCATGTAATCATAAACCAATAAACGTCTAGATCCTTGTGCACAAAGCCCTCGAAGCCTTACAAGATTTGCATGGTGTATTTTTCCAAGAGAGCTGATTTCCGCTCGGAATTGCTTATCATCTCGGCTTGAACTAGACTCCAATTTCTTTACAGCCACAAGTGTTCCATCAGGTAGAGATCCTTTGAAAACTGAGCCGAATCCTCCGCTCCCCAACTTAGATCTGAAATTCCGGGTTGTAATCTTCAACTCCCTGTAACTGAACATTCTATGAAAAGAGTCAGAGAAATTTGCAGACTTCTCTAAAGATAGTAGCCGATACCTCCTCCTCCACATTAAAAATGAAAAGATACCCAAAGCAATGGTGAGAGCAGCAGAAACACAAAGCACTAGAAGCAAGATGGTTTTGAATTTGGAGGACGATGGTGGACCAAAATTTGGAAGGGCAGAGGCAGCTACTCGAATGAAGAGGTTTGAATTGCTTTTGGATGGACTGTTACGCAAGCCTATCAGAGTTCCGGACCAGAGTTGGCAGGGCCCTGAAGGCGAATTGAAAGCATAAGCAGTGCAAAGGCAGTTGCGGAGACAGGCATTCTCGCAATCCCTTTTTGTGGGCACGGGGTGCGAAGAAGCATAATCATTGGGCAAAGTTGCGCTGGAGTCGATGAATCTGTCTGTGCTGCAATTTAAGTGGCTCTGGCGAACACAGCCACTGGACCACCACTCTTGCGAATCCCAGGCGCGAATGTGTTTGGGAGTGAATCCATCAACGCAGCTGCAGAACTGAAGATTGCCGGAGTTGCAGATTCCGAAAGCGCCACAGAGACCATATACAGCGCATTCATCTCTTGGCCCAGACCAGAACATGTTCCACTTGCTGCCATCGAATACAAGATCTCGCAGATCTCCAGACTTCATCAGGACGAAACGTATCAGCCCGTGCATCTTATGCGTCGGTGTCATACGCATATACAAACCAGAGCTGGTAATTTCAACGCTGGCATTACAGAAGTCTTGGTTTGCCATTTCTGGAACATTACTGAAAATATTACCGTCCCAAACTCCGGTCTCCCAATACTTTACAGAATTATTCTATATATGCACGAATTGTTTGGCGCCAGAAGGATCCGCTTGATGGGAGAAAAGCCCGGGAGCGGGATCCAATGAGCTTTTCCAAGAGACCAGCTTTTGTCGTCCTCCGAATCTCATCGCAGGCAACCAGGTATCTGCAGGATTGTCGAAACTCTGCCAAACAGTTTCAGGTTTCTTGTCATCGCTCAGCATCAAAAAATTACCGGTATCTAATATCACAGCACGGGATGCCTTCTTCGATATGTTGAGCGACCAAATAGACGCACCCTCTCCATCAAACAGACCCAATTTACCTTTCCTCGACAGCTTCAAAACTCCAGATTTGTTTCTCGCGGGAGTCTCTCTATTGGCCACCCAAACGATCGTCTTCTCTGGTATATTGGCAAACCAGATACCAATATACCAGTTATTGGTTCCATTCGGGCTGAAGAATCCCAATTCAAATGTGCGATTCTTTGAAATCAATGTCTGATTTCCAGCAAGAGAGGCGCCCAAGGAAAGAGTATCTCGAGACTCGAGTGCAGCAGCAGAACTCTCCAGATGAATAATCATGGTAGATGCAAAAAGCAGGCATAAGCAGGATTTTGCCCTCTTTTCGTCCATCTCCAGAGTGTCAGCGATTGAATGAACCTCCCTGTGCCTTTAAAACAAGAGTTTCCAAGCTCTTTTAGCATAAATATCTTGGAAGACTGATATGTACATGAATGGTGGCCATTACTAGAGTGATCGTCAAAAAAGTTTCAAGATAAACGCTTTAAGAAATTAAAGGTCAAAAATGATCTCTCGTCCCGTGTCGTGCGATGCAATTTGTTTTCTCGTGTCGCGTGTTACAGGGTTCAAAGAGAGTTGGACGGTGGAGTAGATAAGCCTCCCTACAAAAAAAAAAGGCATTCCTCATACAAAATTACTATCCACCCTACCGTGCCCCATACGATTGGCACCGGCTACCCAGCCGACAAAATCCCCCGCATTGTTCTGGCCATGTATGTGCAAACGGATGAATGGATACATTGTCTTTTGTCAGAAACTAACTGCAGCTTCCCGTTTTTTTCAGACTTACAGACTTACATGCTGTCAGAAACTTAAGGATCGCGCACGGATAACAACGTCTAAATCGTAAAATCGTAAAGTAAAACACATATCCTATTACGAAGGAGGACACTTGGGTTTTTTTTCAAACTTCACTTACATATTACTCGCACTGATATAATAGGACGCAGCCAATCTCCCGATAAAATGCACCTCCGTTCACGAAAATGGCATAACCATTGCATACATACCATCTTCAAAGTGGGATCCACGTGAGCAATTGAAGGAGCGGATTACGTGAGCAATTGAAGGAGCGGATTTTGACGGAAACCGTTTGTCAAACGGAACTGCATTGGGCTTTGTGTTCGATGTACGTTAAACAGACTCCATATATTTTTTAAAATAATCTTTTTGGTGATCACTTGCCAGCGGTCATTTCAGTAGTAATTATTTTTGAACTTTTAACTTTGATTGTTTTATTTTATTGTAGCATGAGAAGTGTTGTTATTTTGTTATTAATTTTTTTTATAATATTTTTAATAATTTTATATATCATTTAAATTTTTGAAGATAACTTGTTTTTTATATTGAGATATATATAAATATTTATAATGTATTATATAAATAAAATAATAATATTAATATTATATATAAATATATTATATTATGGCATAATATTCAATGTTTTTTTAATTCTTTTGTTCAATTGTATTTTTTAAAATTAGGATTTTGACACTTCATAAAATAAAATAATTTCAATATAACTTTGAATGAGAAAAAGTAAAAAATATGAATAAAATAAAAAAATTGAAATAATTCTAAATTAAAATAATTACTACTCAATAAATTAATAATAGAAATAAAATAACTTTTCTATAATAAAATGACATAATTCTTGAACAAATAAAATAACTTTAATTAGAAACATAGTTTTTTTTTTTAATTTTAAAGGTGGGATCACCACTTTATATATATATATATATATATATACAACCTGATTCTAAAGTACGGAGCTCCCAGAGAAAAGAATCAGGGGGAAAAACTTCGTTCATAACCCCATCATGCAAAATATAAACCAAATTGGTGAGACAATTACGGGCTTAATTCACCGTATATAATGTCACCTTACATTACCAAAACAAAATTGGTGAGACAATTACGGGCTTAATTCACTGTATTTAATGTCACCTTGCAATACCAAAACCTGATTACGGGCTTAATTCACCGTAATTTTAACTTTTTACAAAAGATAGTATAATCCCAGATTTATACATAATCAATTGACCATCTTGTCCAGGTAATCCAACTTACTCACTCTGCCAAAATCATCCATACTTACAGACATTGTCCAAGATTACACTGGCCATTGAAATATTATTCGTCAGAATTAAACAGTTTATCACAATCAAACGTCAAGTAGTCATATCAATCCTCTCACTGGCAAGAATCAATTGACCATGTTGGAGCGGTCGCATGATCGCAAGAGTTAGAAAAGTGCCATGCGATCATGCGACAATGAAGCCCGGGTAGGTGAGAAAAATCAATGAAAAGATAGAGGAGACTAAACAAAATGTGCTCTGCTGGGACCCACATATGCCAACAGTGCAGACACTGTAATTAACCAGGAAAATAAAATCTCATGGAAGATGTGCGGACTTAATAAAATAGAGCAGTCGCATGATCACAAGAGATAGAAAAATGCCATGCGATCATGCGACAATGAAGGCCCGGTTAGGTGGAGATTAAATTATTAAATATTATTCATTTAGAGCGGTCACATAATCGTAAGAGTTAGAAAAAAGCCATGCGATCATGCAACCATGAAGCCCGGGTAGGTGAGAGAAGTCAGAGAAAAGGCAGAGGAGACTAAACAAAATGTGCTCTGCTGGGACCCACGTATGCCAACAGTGCAGACACTGTAATTGACCAAGGAAATACAACCTCTTGGAAGATGTGTGGACTTGCCAAAAATAGATCAGTCACATGATCGCAAGAGTAAGAGTAATTAGAAACATAGTTATGTGTTATATTAATGGTAATAAACTAGTTTTTGATTGCAAGAAAAAATAGGTTTTTAAATGGGGACCCAAAACCCCTTACAAGCCAAAAAGATTAACAATTAAGATCATCCAAAATGAAACAGGACCAAAGCTTGAAACCCCTGTGCATAGCTTAAAAAACCAACAAAAAAACCAGACGAAACTAACAAAAACAAAAACCAGCAACCCAGAACCAGCCAGCTTCAGGAACCAGAAGCCACATTGAACGCCTTACAGGCGTCATCAGCATCCTGTTTAGCAGTAGAAATCTTTTGGATAGCAGCATTAAACTCTGAAAGTTCCTGGATTCTGTCGTGTATCTTCTTCCTCCTC
Organism: Chamaecyparis obtusa; assembly: GCA_027943335.1. NCBI lineage: Eukaryota > Viridiplantae > Streptophyta > Pinopsida > Cupressales > Cupressaceae > Chamaecyparis > Chamaecyparis obtusa. The sequence continues at coordinate 281,342 of BSBK01008150.1, forward strand.
GCCGATCTGGTACATTTTCTAGGGCCCTCATCGTCTAGGTTATCTTCCACATCCTCTGGTTTTTTAGTGGGAGAGCCATTGTCCAACTCAGACTTGATGATCATGAGACAATCCTTTGCCGATCCCATAAAGGTATTGTTATCATGCATGTGCCTTTTCATGGCAGTCTCCAAGGTTTCCATTCTATTATTTAATTCCTATATTTTCTTATCATCCTCCTTGGTGGCCTTCTCTTCCCCAGTGCCAGGGATATTCTCCAATTGGGTCTGGATGGTATCCACTTTCGCAACAATAGCCCTGTACTTCAGATTAAGGCTTTTAATTTCCTGAAACACCCATTTTATGAGCCTAAAAGAGTAAATGGACGTGGCTTTAGCAGTTTGAAGGACTCCAAATGGGGGGTCAATTTTTTCATCCATGTCTTCACGCAAAAGTTGGACGTTCCTCTCCTGCAAGTCCACAGTTTTCATAAAGGGTATGTGCCGAGAACTCCCCAAATCAGTATCATCCTCCTTCTGAGGAACAGCCTGGTTAATAGTAATAAACTAGTTTTTATTACTTTAGAACACAATTTATTTCAAAATGAAGATTTTTTTAATTGCTTTGAAAATGCAATTTCTTCACAAGAATGACATTGGCTTCATATATTCTACATTGAGTTAAAATATAAATTTTGTAGAGATAAAATTTTTTTTGTTTAAAACATGGTGATAATTTATTTTTTGAACAATAACATAAATTAACTAATCAAGTACCACTTAGTGGCTAGTACTTGCCTTGAATTTTATAATTAATTTTATATTTAAATTTAATTTATATGTGAACTGATATTTCAATTATAGATAATAAATAAAATTATTATAATTATTGTTGTAATGATAATTTTATAAATAATTATAAAATCTAAATTGTAATTAATTTTAAATTGTACAATAGTTTTATTTATAAATAATTTTAATGTTAATTATGTAGGCCAAATAACTATTTTTTATGTATGAGATATTTTTCATAAAAAGAACACAATTGAAATCATAATATATGTATTATAATATTATTATATTAAATCTAAATCTATTTAATATATATTAAAAATAAATTCAATACTATATAATATAACAAAAATAACCAATATTATCTTAATATAATATGACACAAATTACACATTTTGTAAAAAAATATTTTAAAAATTTGAAGAATTTTTATTTTATTTTAATATTCAATAATTAAACAACAATAAATAAAGCAATATGAAAGAGTAATAAAATTAAATTCCTAAAATTGAGTGAAAATCATAAAAGAAAACCTCCTATAATTTTTTTACTAAAAATCCCACAAATGTTATTCATGCTCTTCATTCCTAAAAAAAATAGGTCACCTCAAATGTATTAGCCAATCATATCATAAAAAAATAATTTTTATAATTTATAAACTTAAAAAATTCACATTTAGACTATAGAAAATGTGATATTTTTTATAAAATAAAAAGTACTCTAAATTGTAATTGGTGGACAATTACATAAGCAAGATAACAAGGACAATGATCACCAAAAAGTCAAAGTCTTCAGACACTCCAAGGCTTATAAGACACACTTCAAACATACAAGTGAAACAAAATGCACACGTTGCTTGAGTAAACAAGGAGAGATCATTTATAAAAGAAATATTCTTTCAAGCAAGAAAGATGCCCTAATAAATAGAATATAATCTACACAAACTTCTAGTTCATTTGTTAAATTATGAAGTTCTATGTTAAATTGCATCTCCTATTTTGGCACATGTCAAATTTTCAAACCTACATTAACTTAGTCCATGGTTGGTAATAAGATGTTTCTTTTTCTCTCATTTGGTTCTATCTCAAATTAAAGGTTGGATATCACAAACTGAACCTCTTTAGGTAAAAGAGGCATGTGCACATCGACGAGATTTGACTATAAATATGCAGTTCTTGGTTTAACTACACATCATGTCTTACAACCTAAACAAACTTACTTCAGGGTGGGTAAGATATAATTCTCCTTCTCATTTGTTGTTATCTCAAATTAAATGTTAGATGTCAAAAACTTCTTTTGTAGGTAAAATATGTATGTACACCTTGATAAGATTTGACTGTAAATATGAAGTTTTAGGTTGAGCTACACATCATATTTTTAACCAATACCAACATAGTTAAATAGTATTATTAAAGTTTGTATAAAATATTGGTTTTCAAATTTAAAATAAAGATGCAATGTTTAATTCAACCTGGAAATTCATATTTATAATAAAATTCTATCACAATCCTACAAAAATATAAATTGAGAACAATTTGGAGTGTGCATGTCTTTGTGTATAGTTAAAAATTAGATACCCCCATTTGCAATGTAGGCTGCACTTCTCCAACCACTTAGGTGTCCATTCCCATAGTATTTTTGTAGGTCTATTTCAACCCTTGCATCATCCTTTCCCTCTTAGGATACTCAAAGTCCTTTGTTACTAGCTATCTTTCTACATTGTCTTTGCATTAACTGCATACTATCTTTGTCATTTGCCACTTTTGAGTGTAATTTTATTGGACACTAGCATGCCACGCAAACATCCACATGCTACATATTGAGTAATTCAGGATGGAGTAATTCTATGTATCCGTTGAAAAGAAACAAAAGTGTTGGCAATATTTAGAAATAATATAAATTCACATCAAGCATGAAAAGCCAACATCAATATTGAATCTTATGAAATATCATCAAAGGAAATTTTTGAATGTGATAGATCAAAGATGAGATATTTGAAAAGGCGTGGTTATAGTAGCGAATGGGTTAATGGGTGTTTTACATAAGAATAAGAGTATCTATAGAAGATGAAAATGGGATAAATATAGGGGCTAAGTAAAATTATAATATGCATTGAGGTTGTCTTGTCTTCTTATCTTCATAACTAGGTCCATATTTCAATTTCTGAGTTGTTGTAGTTGTTCTTTGAGTTGTACAAATGCTTGTATTTTGTAGTGACTTAATAGAATGTTTAGATCAAGAAAAATAAACATTCAAACCTTGACATCACCAAAATGGGGTCTAATAGTCCTAGAGCCTCTAGTTATGGGTGCTAACATTTTAGAGAGAGAGAGAGAGAGAGAGAGAGAGAGAGAGAGAGAGAGAGAGAGAGAGAGAGAGAGAGAGAGATTTGTTGTTCATTTTCACCACCATTGAGCACATGAATAACCAACCTAAGAGACATTTAATAGGATAAGTGTAGTATGTTTTCAGCATAGGAAGTGCACTATATTTTCTGCACAGTTTTCACGGGAAAGAGAAAACATCATGTGTTTTCAGAACCATGCATTTTAGTAGAGGAGTCTTATAAAAAATTATGAAAAATATCATGTGTTTTTTGCATTTTCCAAAAATATCATGTGTTTTCACATTCGTAAGATCAACGGTTCAAATTTGTTCATGCTTGCATGATTAAATCTAAGATGTGAAAAACATTAAACGCAAAGGTATGCGGAAAAAACATCATGTATTTTTGCATTATGGGTCCGAGTTATGTTACTTTCAATGGATTTAAATGTTGATCATGTAAGATTTGATGAAAAACAAATCTATTAAGCCCAAGAAACCTACATGCAAAAACTTGTCACAAGGAAGAAATCTGTAGGAAACAAACAAGGGTTTTTCTCTGACAATATGAAAGTTTATTATCAGCCAATAGAATGAATGCAAATATACAATGGATCAATCCTTATAGAAGGAGATCGAAAAACCTAAAGGGAAACCCTAATAGGTAAATAGGTATTTAATAATTAGATTTAATTATTAAATGACTAATGCAAGTGCATAAAGGGAAATCTTAAGAAGTAGTAAAGTTAATTTAATCAATGTAATTAAATTAATTCTTTACTCTGAATCAACTTTCCCAATAGCAACAACCAAATCAAGATCATGGACATCTCTAATAACTACATCATGTGGTGATAACTCAACTGTCTTACCAGAATCAGAATGGCAAATCTGATAGATAGACAAGAGGTTCGTAGAAATGGAAGGAACCAAAAGAACATCATGGAGAGAGCCACCATCCAATGGAATAGTACCAGAACCTATAACTAAAAGTTGTGCTGAGTCACCAACTGCAATCTGTGTAGTAGCACTCGGAGCAAGTGAGGTAACTAGACTAGGTGTGTGTGTCTTATGGTGCGAAGCACCTGAATCAATGATCCAAGTAGCATTGGAAGATAACGCTCATGCAAAGAGAGCATGGCCTTTCCCTATGTGAGTAGGTGAAGGCTATGGAGAATCAATACTATGTTGTTGCAAGGCTTCCTCTAGAGCCTCAAGATGTTTCCAACACCTGGAAACTAGATGCCCTTCCTTGCCACAAAAAGTGCAAGGTTCACCTGTGAACTTCTTAGTCTTGGAGGAAGACTCGCCAAACTAGGAGTGGATTTCTTAGACTTTTTTTTTTGAGGTGGCTTGGAGGAATTCTCTCTGCCAACTGAATCTATTTTGGGCTTTTGCTTCTGCTTATGTATCTCGTTAGAAGTCTGAGCAACCAAATCTTGGTTCTTAGTTCCAGATAAAGAATCCAATTGTGTGAGCTTGGCCTGCTCTCTAGTCAACCAATTATAGAACACCTCAAAATTGGGCATATGGAATCTCTGACCCAATACATCCATGGTAGATTTGAAGGTGGAGGAGAAAATCTAAAAGTTTCCTCAAAGCTTTGAAAGAATCAGGTAGATACACTCTATGTCAGTCTTAGCCTTTCCACATCCCTGTAATAAAGACCTCTACTACTTGAACTTCATCAAGAAGTCCTCAATGGATGGAAAATGATTTGGTATAAGAGAGGTAAGCTCTGCCTCAATCTAAAGTGCCCTGAACTCATTCACTATACCAAACAAGGTGTTAAGCTTGGTCCACATAGCTAGAGGGGTATTGCACCCATCAAGATGAAACTGTAGACTATATGATACATGTAAAGCAATCAACCCCATTGACTAATCCATCTTGTTCGTATGCTGCATGACCTTAAAGTGCCTTTGTAAAAATGGTTGCACTGTGTCTAAACAAGACCACAACCCTTTTGACTGGAGAAGTTGTGTCATCAGGGATTTCCATGTGTGATAGTTATGAGGGGTCAAAAGTTCTAGACAAGAAGAGGTCTCGGCCATTTTTTTAGAAGGGGTTTTATTTTGATATAATTTCAAGTTTACTGAAGTAAATTACAGAAAACAAGAAATAAAACACCCCCCACAATTTAATAAACTAAACCCTAGAAGCTAGAAAATATTTCTTACAATGAGAGAGAAAAAAATCTTCAAATGAGTATCATGTGTACCTTTGAAATTTTTTGATGAAAATATCCATAAATCTGGATAGCAATCATAGGTAAAAAAGCTTGCAATTCAAAGTATGGTGCTCGCAAGGGTTTGAAGTTCTACCTTTTTAGATATGCCAATGTAGATGTTGGCTCATGCACAATGGTTAGAGGAATAAGGTGCAAGTCTGGTAAATGACACCAAGAAGGAAACTATAACCAAAACCTCTCAAATTAGCTGAAAAATCCCAAATTTCTTCTATCAAATCCTTGCTCTTTTTTTCCTTCAAACATGAACAAGATACAACAGATCCATCTCTGATACCATGTAAGATTTGATGAAAAAAAAATCTATTAAGCCCAAGAAACCTGCATGCAAAAACATGTCACAAGGAAGAAGTCTGTACGAAATAAACAAGGGTTTTGCTCTAACAATATGAAAGTTTATTATCAGCCAAAAGAATGAATGCAAATATACAATGGATCAATCCTTATAGAAGGAGATTGAAAAACCTAAAGGGAAACCCATTTAGGTAAATAGGCATTTAATAATTAGATTTAATTATTAAATGACTAATGCAAGTGTATAAAGGGAAATTTTAAGAAGTGGTAAAGTTAATTTAATCAATGTAATTAAATTAATTTTTTACTCTAACAGATCAAATTTTCCAAGATTAATGGCTTAGATTTTATCGTCCTTGCATGATTAAAGCTAAGGTGTGTGAAATGTTAAGTGCACAGGTACGTTGTGGAAATCATTGTGTATTTTCTGCATAGGTTATATTATTCTTGTCTCTCTCTGATGCAAAAATGTTATATTTTTTCACACCTACAAAAATTTTTTACCAGTGACTAAGATGTAGCTTGAGGACAAACTATTCAATGTTGAACTATATTTTTTGGCATCTACATGCGAAAATAGAGTTTAACTCCATTATCATACTTATTGTTGACAATCATATGACACTCATTATCATGACATTTGAAACCCTAACCATCATGAATTAACTATGAAAGAAGGTTGTGATACTCAACCATTCATTCGAGATAACATGAAATTGTGAACAATGAAATTTTATCGACAATAAAAAAATGAGTAATACTTTTCTAGTTTTTTGTATCTCTTTACACAATTGTTGGATAGTTACACCACCATTAGCCCACATGGATAACCGATCTAATAAACCTTTATGCACTAAATGTTGTAGGTTTTCGACACAATTAGTGCACTATGTTTTCTTCACTATGTTGATAGGTTGGTGAAAACACTGTGTTTTTGACACAATTAGTGCACTATGTTGACAGGTTGGTGAAAACACTATGTTTTTGACACAATTAGTGCACTATGTTTTCTGCACTATGTTCCTAACCCTAACTATAATCGTAACCCTAACTTTAATCTTTGATTTTTATTCTAAACCATAAATCATAACTCTAAAGGTTATACTAACCGTTAGAACTAGGGTTTAGGGTTAGGACTAGATTATAGTTAAGATAAGGGATTAGGTTTAGGATTAGGTTTATGGTACATAATGACAAGAATACACTATGAAATGTGATGCACGACAGGGATGGAGGATCCAATAATGGATGGTCCAAACCTACAACTGCCAATTATAACAACAACAAGCACATCGGAATACAACAAGATAATGTTTCAAAACTGAATTTCATTCAACATGCCCATCTGTAAGGCCTTCTGAGTTTCGGTCTATTACAATGAAATAAAAAAGTATCAGAAAGATCTCACAAGATCCAAGGAACCACCAACTACTTCAGATCTTCACTAGGCAGCCTCTAATAGGAACAACCACCATAGGTCTAAACTTGTACTCACACTTCCAAGCAACCCTGTGTTGTCCTAAGCCCGTAGGCCACTAGTTCTGCTACCAACTCCCAGATTCACAAATATTCTTCTACTCTACTCTTCCTAATGATCTAATGATCATCTACCACTCTCCTAACTACTAAAAATCTAACCAAGCTCTCAATATATAGCCAGCTAAGCCACAAGTCGGCTAGTGAGGCATTTAATTACAATATAGGTCCAAACCAATAAAAGAAACCAAAACTAATGCAAGAATGATCAAAACTTAATCTGCCTTTGGATTTAGGTCCAAACATGACCCAAAAACATTCCCTTAACTTCACAAGGCCCCATCTCATCACACAGAACTGTACAAGAAGAAATACTCCATGTTTCGCATGAAAACTGCTAGAAAATAGGTCCCCGAGAAAAAATGGTCATAACTTTTTATTCATAATGAATTAGGGCTTATTCTCTTGGGAAATGGTATTAATTTAGGTCCTCTTTAAGGCCCTAAGAGTGCAAAGACTCATTCCTTAAGGATCAACATTTCCACTATGTGCAATCAGCTCCAAAACTGCAGGAAAATATTGCTCTGATGACAAGGAAAACAACTCTAACTTTGAAATAGTCCATCCAATATCTCCCAAACCATACCACCTCAAGAGCTGCAACCTTAGAAATATCTTCCACATACATAAAGGACCAAACTCCTTTCAACACACATTCCAAAGATCTCCACAGATCATCGCAACACATAAACTCAGAAAATTGCCAAAAATAAAGTATTGAATCCCTCTGCCAGGGAATTCCTCCAAGACTAAGAAAGATCTTCAAGAACCAAAAATGCTCTTGCATCACACTACCCAGGTAAATAGAAAGTATGTCCCATACTTTAATCTCAAGAGAATTACCTACAATCAACTTCATCTTCACCAAAGGCTTCCAATCCCTCAAGGATGAGAGAACAAATATAAAAATCAACCATCTATGCTTCATCCATTCAAACATCATGATCACATGAATCTCATCAATCCAATCAGCATACCACTGATCACCACAACCAATATTAGCAACAAGAGTATCCAACTCCCCAACAAGTAGATCCAAATTCAGATCCACATCAATATGAAGTGCCTCATCATTAGCATCCCATATCTGCAACTCATCACAAGACTCATTACTATCAACCAGCAATTCAAGTCCACAACCAACAAATAAGATTTATACCATAACACTGATCAAAAGAAAATCAACAACACCACTATCACAAAGGTGTTCAACATCAAGTAACTCTTCACCAACAACAATCTGATCAAGCCCAACTAGATGTTCTGCAATCTCCATGTCAGACACAACCGACTGAACATGAAAACAAATCTTCTCACCAGCCTCAACAAATGAGTGACATATTCAAACTTAAAATAATAGTTTGTCTTTTTATTATTTGGTTTCAATTTATACAATTGATACATGTACTCATTGTTTGAGACACATCTTTCATGCATGTATAATACTTTCTCACGCACTTATCAAGTGAGATCACACATGTTCCACATTCCTTTTTTGGATGTTCATACAAAGTTTCAAGTCTACCTTCCTATTATTGAAAACACATCAAATGTATTGTGGAACATGTTTTTTAAACATAGTATTTGGATTAGGGAAAATGTTTATGGTCAGGGTTCGAATTTGGATCAAGGTTAGGAAAAAAATTAGGATTAGGGGTAGAATAATGATTTAGGATTAGGGTTAAGGTTTGGGATTAGGGGTAGGGTTTAGGATTTTTATTAGGATTAGGATTTTTGGGTACGATTACGATAATGGTTAGAGTAATGGTTCACATCATGGTTAGTATTGTGCTTACGATTAAGGTTTTGATTTTAAAGGTTAATATTATGGTTAAGTTTAGGGTTTTGGTAGGAAAATAGATCATGTTCATCATAGCTTAATTTTGAATCCTAAAATATGTGAGAGGTAAATGAACACCCTATCACTCCTCATTTTGGTAACTATTGACTAATTTTTCCACCTTTAGTTCATTACTCTTTCCTCATGCCATGTCTCAATCACTGGTAAAAAATCCTACAGGTTCAAAAACACACAAAATTTCCTTATCAGAGAGATGAGAAAAATATCACCAATGAAGAAAATACACAAAATTTTCCATCGTGCACCTATGCACTTAACATTTCACAAACCTTATATTTAATTGTGCAAGTGCAATGAAATCTGACTTGTTGATCTCGCAACAGATTATTAGCATCTCAATTTTGTGGGTGCAAAAATACACAACATTTTTGCATCAAAGAGACAAGAATAATATTACTTCAATGAAAAAAATAGATAGTGTTTCCATCACACACCTATGTGCTTAACATTTCACATAACTTATATTTAAACACACAAGATGATGCAGGAGCATCTCAGGCTTTGAGCAATCTTGCATCAACCAAAAAAAATTCCTATTTTCTGTTGTTTTCTTTCTAATCATTTAATTTGTTGGTTTCATGTTGTTCAAAGCTTACATAATTTTGAGGACCTATTTTGGAACCCTCTCCTAAGATTTCATAAGGATTGGATGGACTGTTTCAAAGTTATAGCTATTTTACTTGCCATCGAAACAGTATTTTCCTGTTGTTTTAGAGTTGATTGTGCGTGGTGGCGATGTTGATCCTTAATGAATCAGACTTTGAGATCTTAGATAATTTAAGAGGACCTAAATTAATACCATTTACCAAGAGCACAAGCCCTAGTTCATTATGAGTAAAAATTTATGCCCGTTTTGCTTGGGGACCTATTTTCTAGTAGTTTTCCTTGTCGTTGGAGCAGTATTTTCCTGCAGTTTTGGAGCTGATTGTGGGATGTGGAGATGTTGATCCTTAATGAATCAGCATTTTCTCTCTTATTTAATTTAAGAGGACCTAAATTACTACCATTTCCCAAGAGTGAAAGCCCCAATTCATTATGAGTAAAAATTTATGCTCATTTTTCTCCAAGACCTATTTTCTGCAACTTTTCATGCGAAATGTGGAGTGTTTCTTCTTGTGCAGTTCCGTGTGATGAGATGGGGCCTTGAAAAGTTAAGGGAATTTTTTTGGGTAATTTTTGGACCTAAATCCAAAGGTTCATTAATTTTTGATCATTCTTTTATTAGTTTTCATTTAAATCTTCCAGACTAGACCTATAATGTAATTAAAGCCTGACTGGCCGACTTGTGGCCTAGCTACCTATATATTGAGAGCTTGGGTAGATGTTTGGTAGTTAGTTGGATGGAAGATTAGTAGTAGTATGAGATTATAATCATACTTGGATCCTGCGAGATCTTGTAGATCAAATGTTCTATCTGATATTGTAATAGCAGAGCTAGTAGTTTGTATGCTTGGGGACAAGGAGATTTCTTGGAGGCTTGCGAGCTCAAGTTCAGATCTACCTTAGTGTTTCCATTAGTTTTTGATATGTTTTAGAGTTCTACTAGCTAGGATATTGTTAAGATACTTTGTTATTTCATTTTAATAGGCTAAAACTTGGAAGGCCTTACAGCCGGGCATGTTAATGGAAATCTAGTTGAAAACATATTCTTGTTGTGTAATTCTACATTGTGGTGTTCTGCTACTTGTTTGGACTATCCTTAATTGGATCCTCCTTAACTTGGTTGCATCAAGTGGTATCAGAGCTTGAAGATCTTGAGTGTGTAAACTAGTTGGGGTTGTTTACACTAGGACCTTGTTGGTGACTTGTTTCTTTAGATTTGAATCTTTGAGGATGCCTCCAAGAAGATTAGATCCTAGAGAAATTGCAGATCTTTGTGATGTTGTGGAATCAAAGATTATAGAGAAGGTGAAATCAGATTTTAGATCTGAGATTAAATTAATGAAGAATGACATGATTTATGAGATTGTGAGGACTATTGCCAGTATGCCAAGGAATCTTGGTACTGATGATGGTTATGAGGAAGCTATTGGATCTAGTGGAGATGATAGATCCAATCAGAGGGATAGATCTAGTGAAGACAGAGCCGGTCGATTACATAGATTTGGAGCTCGGTTAAGTAATAACTACCGAATGGAAGTTTCTAACTTCTCTGGTACTTTGAAACCTGAGACTCTAATTGATTGGATTGGTGAGTTGGAAGACTTCTTTAAGCTTGAAGACATTAAAGATCCTCTTAGAGTGAGGCTAGCACAAACTAAGTTGAAAGGCCATGCTACTCTTTGGTGGAAGGAATTACAAAGAGATAGAGAAGATGAAGGTGAAATGAAGATCAATCGATGGAGGTTGATGGTGACTAAGTTGAAGGCTAAGTTCATACCTACTAACTATGAGCTTGACTTGTTTAAGAAGTTGCAAAATCTGAAGCAAAAAGATTTGTTTGTTGAAGACTATACTGAGGAGTTCTAAAAACTTACTATTAGGTTTGGGCACAGAGAACTTGGTAAGGAAAAGGTAGCTCAGTATGTAAATGGTCTGAGATTCAATATTCAAGATGAGATTGGTATGATGAAGATTGATTCTGTTGAGGATGCTTATCAGTATGCTCTAAAGGTAGAAGATAAGTTGAAAAGGAGACAACATGGAAATCCTCGAGGAAAGGAGAAGATTGATCTCGCAGTGAAGGATAAACCTACTTTTGAAGATGAACTAAAACCTATGGAATTGAAAAAGAAGACAAGTGGGGTTATCTTTAAGGGTAGTTGTTATAATTGTGGTGGAGAAGGACATAGAGCTTTTGAGTTTACACAAAAGAAGTTTGGTGATCATAGGAATGCTATGGTGAATGAAAGCATACTGAATGAGCCTGAGATAGGATCTGAGAACTTGCTAGTTCAGAGAACATTACTTGGTAGTAAGGTGGAACCTTGTCAGAGGATTAACTTGTTCAAGACTCGGTGCAAGTCAAGAGGTAAACTTTGTGATGTTATTGTGGATAGTGGTATTATTGATAACCTTGTAGATGAAGACATGGTTCAAAAACTTGGTTTGAAGAGAATGAAGCACCCTTATCCTTATAGGATCAGTTGGTTGCAAGATGTTCATGCTCTAGAAGTAAGGGAGTAATGTCTTGTTGATTTTCAGATTGGCCAGTATAAGGATCAAGTATTGTGTGATATTGTGAACATGAGTAGTTGTCATATATTTCTTGGTAGACCTTGGCAGTATGATTGCAAGGCTATACATGACTGTGTCAAGAATGTGTTTACTACTGAGAAGGATGACAAGAAGTTTTCCCTGATGCCTTTTTCAGATACAACACTTAGTAGGAGGAACCTAAGTTTTGGTAGTCGAGTTGGGTTGTCAGATCTATAAAGGATTGGAGATCGGTATGGAGAACAAGCCTATGTGTTGTCTAGGAAGGACCTGAAAAGGCAAAGACAAAACAAGTGGAAGAGTATGAAAAGTGAAGACTTGGAGGACATGTATGTGAAGAATCAGTTTGGGGTTTATGTGCTAAATCCTAGAAGATGTTCTTCCATCCATTGAGAACATCTTTTTGTACCTAGGGTGTCTGATGCAGGAGCATCTTAGGCTTTGAGAAATCTTGCATCAACCAAAAACATTTCATGTTTTCTATTGTTTTCTTTGTAATTGTTAGCCCATTTTCCTGCAATAGAAAAAATCCTTAGAAAATGGTCTATCCTTGCAAAAAATTCCATGGCTTTGTCTATTTTCTTCTGGTCTCTACAATTGTTTTCATGTCTCTGGCTGAAACCCTTGGTAAAATTTCAAAATCTAGCCATTGTGTGCAAAAACCCTAAGTGTGCCCTAGCCGAGTTCCATTTCTTCATTACTTTTTTAGGCCACTTAGGTTTCCCTTTTGGCATGTGCGCATTTTCTTCCTGTCGGTTGCAAGTTCTCTAAGTCCCTAGCGGTTACATCTTTCTATTTAGCGATTATGCGAACATAGTGTTCGCGTAATCTCCTAATCCTAGCGGTTTATATCATAACATCTGGCGATCCCGCGAGCGACTTATCCTTCCTTTAGTCACTAATTCATGAAATGGTAGGCCCTTTTCATAGAACTGTTACATTTGGACCAGTCGTCAGATAATAATATAGGTGGCAGCTTATGATTTGATAGAGGTTAATGAAGTGTCAGCGGGACCTGGCATCTCAGTCTCCTTTTAATCTAGCGGCTGGTGTAAGAGTGCAAGGAATATTCCTACCCCATGAGATCATGTGCCAGCCATCTGATTATCTAGGTGTTCAGGTCAGTATAAATGGTGGGTCAAAAATGACATGTATGTACAAATGGCAAGCTATGATCGGTCCATGTATTAATACGTTGGCAGTTGTCAGTGGGACCTAGTTTCTGAGTTTGTCAGAGGGTCCTGACACTGTCAAAGGATCAATGACGGGCGTAATTTCTCATGAGATATGTCAGAGCTTTGAGATCTTACACCAGCCGTCGATGTTACTTTTTTCTCAGGCGGCAGTATTAAGGTGGGTCCGATTGCCAGATGGTTTTCATGCACCACAGTGTGCTGAGTTGTCTTCTTTTCATTCATCCACGTGGTGATGAATTGGATTTTGTCAGTGGGGCTGAGGATTTCCATGTTTTAGTAGTTCTGATAGTGTCAGAGCATCGATGGTCGATGTATAATATGAAGGGTCTTTTCTGACACATGCGAAGATGAGATGACTATCAATCTTCTTGATGCGGGCCCAGTAAAATTTCTCAGTCTTTTGGTGGTTTGGATAAAGTTTTGGCAGTCCAACAAATTTCAAAGGGTTTCGCTCATTCGTAGAGAAAATTGGCGGTGTTCCAAATCATTTGGCGATTCAACGAAGGAAGGTCACGCAATCGCTAAAAAATTTAGTGGTGACTTAAGGTATTCTGCGAACTAGCAAAAAGACCTTCAGTCGCCAGTTCGCTAAATAAGGGATCGAGGTTAAATGCTTTCCTTTGTTCGCTAAGTTTTAGGGTTGAGCTCTGGTTAAGTTTTTCACTTCACGAATAAGAAAGTGCTTTGTCGCATGGTCACTAAAAGATAACCCTAGGATAGCAGTTGAGTTAAGACAAAAGACTCGTGAAAAGGAAGGATCCGATGGCCGCGACTTAAAGTTGATTGAGTTTTAAATATGGACCGCTGATATACTGCTGGCACCATGGAAATAGCTGTTACCTCTAGAATTTGAATTTTTAAATGGTTTTTTGTGGAAGGAAGGACCAAAATTGAATGCCTGAGCGGATGGATTTGATAAAAGTGGTTGTGCCGACTACTGCAGAGTGGTCCAAGGTGTCTGCAGATCAATTGCAGGACTGTACTGTGAGGAAATGGATAAATTTGTGGCTTAGGGCATGTTGCAGGCATTTAATCAGATTGATAATGCATGGTGAAGTAATGTTCTTGGGTACATTCTCAGAGGTTTCTCATAATGAAGATCAATTTAGGATCTGTTTCTCTGAGATTGCTTGGTTTCCTGTCCTTGCAATAACTTTTGTTGTATTTTGATTGATTAGGTAGTTGAAACCCTAACCATAGTCACCCGAAGCTTGAGGCATCCTCTTTGAGGATTCCAAGGTGACTAGGGGTATAAGTAGTGTGTTTTTTGACTTTGTAAGGGTTCTGAAATCTTGGTTCCTAAGGGTTCCTTTTTGGTTCCAAGAAAGGTTATGTCCTGCAGATTTTCTCATTCTCTTTGCATATAGGGTGTTCTTTCTTCCTTTGTTGGTTTAGAGAATATAATACATATTGTAATTGATTTGTCTTATGTATGAGGACTCAATTTATTCTTACTGTTACCAAGCTGTCTCCATTTGAATTTTGAATTCATTAATCATACATCAAGGGTGTTTGATTTTTCTGTTTGCATTTCCTATGTGTTTGCAAGTGGAGTTGTCTTCGTAGAGATAATTGGTTTAGGATTAGTTTTCATGTATGTATAGTTGAGGTGTAAAATATATGTCATGCTTGTCTTACAGTGGATGTTGGTTAATCTATTATCTGTTTATAGGTCTCTTTTAAGGGGAGGGTTAAAAGCCTTTGGATGGGTAATAACATACTTGAATACATAGGTGGGTTGTTGAAGTGAGGTTTGGTCATGGTGTGTGATTGATGTTAGGCATCAACACATTGAATTTATTTCTTTCTTGTTTCATAGCTATCTATTGCAATAGCATATTTGACTCTGTGGCCCATTGGACAAGGCACTGGTCTATGAGGGACCTAGGGTATCTCAGGGGTCCTTTCAAACCCATCATTAAATCATTTACATTTAGTTCCACCCTTTCCCTTTCATGTTGTTAGGATAGGTCTCTATTTTTCATACTCACTCTATGCAAGTAGGGCTATTGCATGAGATCTTGGTTTCATTGAGGTACAGGATACCTACAAGGGTTTGAGAACCATTCCACAGTCAGTTACCTACAGGCCTTTAGTTTGACACAAGATGTATGTGTGTGTAGAAGAGGTATACCCACCTGAGTGATGTGGAGCTCAAAGTGTAGAAGGATCTCTCTTTGATCCTTGTCAGTTGGCCTTTTTCCTTGTCAGATTTGGAGTGTTGAGTGAATGTGACACTAGCCTTGTCAATCCTAATGCCAATCTGACCTTTGGGGAAAAAGAACACCAATAGTAATCATTTCATTTGTTGGTTTCATGTTTTTTTAAGCTTACATAATGTTGAGGACCTATTTTGGAACCCTCTCCTAAGATTTCATAAGGATTGGATGGACTGTTTCAAAGTTATAGATGTTTTACTTGCTGTTGGAATAGTATTTTCCTGTCGTTTTGGAGCTGATTGTGCATGGTGGTGATGTTGATCCTTAATGAATCAGCCTTTGTTCTCTTAGGGACTTTAACAAGACCTAAATTATTACCATTTCCTAAGAGCACAAACTCTAATTAATTATGAGTAAAATGTTATGCCCATTTTTCTCGGGGACCTATTTTCTAGCAGTTTTCCTTGTCGTCGAAGCAATATTTTCCTCTAGTTTTAGAGATGATTATGGGATGTGGCAATGTTGATCCTTAATGCATCAGCCTTTTCACTCTTAGTAAATTTAAGAGGACCTAAATTACTACCATTTCCCAAGAGCACAAGCCCTAATTCATTATGAATAAAAAGTTATGCCCATTTTTCTCCAGGACCTATTTTGTGCCAGTTTTCATGTGAAACATGGAGTGTTTCTTCTTGCATGGTTCTGTGTAATGAGATGGGGCCTTATGAAGTTAAGGGAATGTTTTTGGGTCATGTTTGGACCTAAATACAAAGGCACATTAAGTTTTGATCATTCTTTTATTAGTTTTGGTTTAAATCTTCCAAACTGGACCTATAATGTAATTAAAGCCTGACTGGACGACTTGTGGCTTAGCTAGCTATATATTGAGAGCTTGGGTAGATTTTTGGTAGTCAGGTGGATGGTAGATTAGTAATAGTATGAGATTATAATCATACTTGGATCCTACGAGATCTTTTAGATCAAATGTTCTATCTGATATTGTAATAGCAGAGCTAGTGGTTTGTATGCTTGGGGACAAGGAGATTGCTTGGAGGCTTGCGAGCTCAAGTTCAGATCTACCTTAGTGTTTCCATCAGTTTCTAATATGTTTTAGAGCTGGAATAGCTAGGATATTATTGAGATACTTTTTTATTTCATTGTAATAGGCTGAAACTCAGAAGGCCTTAGAACAGGGCATGTTAATGGAAATTTAGTTGAAAACATATTCTTGTTGTGTAATTCTGCATTGTGGTGTTCTGTTGCTTGTTTCGACTATCCTTAATTGGATCCTCCTTAACTTGGCTACATCACAAGCGTGATAAAATATGAGTTGTTGATCTTGGAAAAGATTATCGATATTTAAATCCATTAGTGCCCCGGAAGATCACTGCCCAATCGTGCTTAGTGCACCTTGGGGTCACTTGGGTCGAGCATGGTCACGAGCATTCCAGTGACTCGGTGGGCAGAATGGGGTTGTCACTAGCATTTACCTGGCCAACCAGAAAAATACATCTTACCCACCATGAACTAGGGTTTTGTAGGTCACAAAACATGATTATAGTTAAGCCAAGAAATTCATATTTATAGTGAGATCTTGTGGAGAAGCACACACCTCCTTATGTAAAGATGAAGGTTGTGATATACAAAACCTTTAATTTGAGATAACATCAAATGAGAAGAAAAATTATATTTACCAACTGTGAACTAAGTTTTTGTACATTGAAAAAAATAACGTGTAGTTCAACTAAGTTTATGCATATTGCAAAAAATAGTGTACTATAGTTAAACCTAGAACTTCATATAGATGTAAAAGTGTTAATGGAGTTTGAATCACCATAGATAAAAATAGCATAGAAGAGTGTATGGGAGTATTGGTCAGGATTAGGTCTTAGTACTAGGGTTATGGCTTAGGGATGTAATTTTTGTTACAAGACAAGACACCGTTAAGTGATATGACTGTTTGATTCCCAACTTTAGTGTAAGAAAATTTAAACTTCCTAATTAAGTGATACAATAATTTTTATTGGGTCATCCCAAATATCAAATGATGAGTGTGGGTCAACTCTACATGTAACACAAGTATCCAATCCTAAGTCAAAAATTGAAAGTCATCCATAAAAAATATAAGGCATAAGAAACAAGGTCAAAACATGCAACACTTATATGGAAAGGTTGGTTATTATGTATACAACTTGAGAATTTCATCTCAAAAAATATAATTTTTTTTGATAAACTAATAAATTCATTCACAAAACACTATTCACATCTAGCATTAATATTCAAAATCTAATTTCAAACAATAAATTATTCATTTTATAACCAAATGGTACCCATCACTTTTTCATCACTTATAAGTTTAAATTTTTTTTAATCATAATAAGACCAAAACAATTTTTTAAAACTTTCAAATGCCTAGCTTAAAATACATCATACATCTATTTTAATATCCAATTTTCAATTACAATCATAAGAATACAATGCCATATCCAATTTTACTTAGCTATGATCCCTATGATCTTAACCCTATCCATATATCTCAGCTCTCTCTTTCTCCATCTAGTTCTCCCATGTCTCTCTCTCTCCCTCTAGGATTATTGCCTTTTTATTTTCCCCCTATCTAGTTATCTCCCTCCCTATAGAACTCTCTATACCCACCCCCCTTGCCAATTTAAGATTTTAACAAATGATATTCTAAAACCTTTCTAGTAAATAGTAACCTTTACTATGTTGACAGGTTGGTGAAAACACCGTGTTTTCGACACAATTAGTGCACTATGTTGACACGTTGGTGAAAACACTATGTTTTCGACACAATTAGTGCACTATGTTGACAGGTTGGTGAAAACACTATGTTTTTGACATAATTAGTGCAATATGTTGACAGGTTGGTGAAAACACTATATTTTTGACACAATTAGTGCACTATGTTGAGAGGTTGGTGAAAACACTATATTTTTGACACAATTAGTGCACTATGTTTTCTGCACTATGTTGACAGGTTGGTGAAAACACTGTATTTTTGACACAATTAGTGCACTATGTTGACAGGTTGGTGAAAACACTGTGTTTTTTACACAATTAGTGCACAATATTGACAGGTTGGTGAAAACACTGTGTTTTCGACATAATTAGTGCACTATGTTGACAGGTTGGTAAAAACACTATGTTTTCGACATAATTAGTGCACTATGTTGACAGGTTGGTGAAAACACTGTGTTCTCGACACAATTAGTGCACTATGTTTTCTGCACTATGTTGACAGGTTGATGAAGTTGTGATGACCTCTTCATGAAACATGCAAATGAAACTTTTATAATCTAAAATATAATCTATTGTTCCAAAAATAAGTTTCAACTATTACACAAAATTCTAAATTTAAAAATCTAAAAGTAGACTATAAGTGTCAACCCTTAGATCATATTCAATATATATGATTATTGACAATTTTCAATAATAATGATAAAAGGTATTATTGAATAAGATGGAGAAATGAAAAAAAACTAGAAAATGCAATGGATATTCATTCTATAATGCTATTATAATCAAAGTGGAGGTGAGGGGGTCCTCCACTTTCTATAATCCTTTCCACGGGAGGATAAATGGAGGAAAAATACAAACACATTCCAATGATATCCTCCTAAAAAAGGGGGGGGGGAGAGAGAGAGAGAGAGAGAGAGAGAGAGAGAGAGAGAGAGAGAGAGAGAGAGAGAGAGAGAGAGAGAGAGAGAGAGAGAGAGAGAGAGAGAGAGATGAAGGATCCAATAATGGATGATCCAAACCTACACTACTGATTATAAAAATAACAAACACAGTGGAATTCAACACTATAATGGTTCAAAACAAAATTTCATTCAACGTGCCCGGCTGTAAGGCCTTCCAGGTTTCGGCCTATTACAATGAAATTACAAAGTATTAGCAAGATCTAGAAAGATCCAAGGAACCACCAACTAGTTTAGATCTCCAACCAAAAGCCTCTAATAGGAACAACCAAGATAGGATCTAAACTTGTACTCACACTTCCAAGCAACCCCTTGTTGTCCTAAGCCTGTAGGCCACTAGTTCTACTATAAAGTCCTAGATTCAAAAATCTACCTCTACTCTACTCTTCCATCATATCACTACACCCCCTACTTCTTTCCTAATTATCTAATGATCATGATCTCATACTCCTCATAATACCTCTACATCAACCCAAACTCTTAATATATATAGCCAACTAAGCCACAAGTCAGCCAGTTAGGCATTTAATTACATTATAGGTCTAGTCTAAGGAAAGAAACCAAAACTATTGCAAGAATGATCAAAAGTTAATGCAACTTTGGATTTAGGTCCACACATAACCGAAAAACATGCCCCTAACTTCACAAGGCCCCATCTCATCACATGGAACCGCGCAAGAAGAAACACTCCATGTTTCACATGAAAACTGCCAGAAAATAGGTCCCCAAGAAAAATGGGCATAACTTTTTACTCATAATTAATTAGGGCTTGCATTCTTGGGAAATGGTAAGAAGGATCTTGTGGAATGAAGAAGCTGATGGGGAACCTGTTTTGAGGAAAATTTTGTTCAGAACCAGATGTAAGATCGCTGACAAATGTTGCAAGGTAATCATTGATAGTGGAAATTCTGATAATTTGTCATCTGAAGAGCTAGTTAACAAGTTGTAGTTGCAGAGATTGAAACATCCTAAGCCTTACCATATTTCTTGGATCCAGAAGGAGCATAAACTACTTGTAAGTGAACAATGCCTTGTTAAGTTCAAAATTGGGAATTATCATGATGAAGTCTTGTGTGATATTATGCCTATGGATTGTTGTCATATTCTTTTGGATAGACCTTGGTAGTATGATAGGAAAGCTTTTCATGATGGTAGATTGAATCAATGCACTATTTGGATGGATGGAAAGAAACAAGTATTATTGCCTTTAGTAGAGAAGTTTGATGAAGGTCACTATACTATAGTCAGAGTATGCTTGTTTGATGGTAAAACATTTGCAAGAGAAATAAAAGAATAGAATATTTTCTTTTCATTGAAGCATAAAAGTGGATAGTCAAATAAGGTTGCTGATGCCTTGAGCTGAAGAAGAAGTTTTCTGACAGAGATGAGAGTTGAGGTACTTTGTTTTGATGATTTGAAGTGTTTGTATGAGACTGACATTGATTTTGCAGAACCTTGGAAAGCTTGTAAGGAACACATTGTGAATGAGAAGTGGACTGATTATTTCATTCAAGAAGACATATTTTTTAAAGGAGTTCAGTTGTGCATACCTAGAGGATCTATGAGAGAGAATATAATGAAGGAGAAACATAGTGGTGGACTTTCTAGACATTTTGGGATTGATAAGACTGTGAATTTAATTCCAAAAAGATACTTTTGGCCACAGATTTACAGAGATGTACAGAGGATGGTTAGAAGTTGTAGAGTTTTTCAAGTAGCAAAAGGAACTAGTCAAAATGTGGGATTATCTACACCTTTTCCTGTACCTAATAGACCTTGGGAAGATGTGAGTATGGACTTTGTTCTTGGATTGCCTAGAACTCAAAGAGGCAATGATTCTATTTTGGTAGTGGTTGACAAATTTTCAAAGATGGCTCATTTCATACCTTGTAAGAAGACATCTAATGCATTACATGTGGCTGAATTATTCTTCAAGGAAGTGGTAAGATTGCATGGTTTGCCTAAATCTATTGTTTCAGATAGAGATACTAAGTTTACTGGTTACTTTTGGAGAACCCTTTGGAGAAAGATGAATACAGAATTGAAGTTTAGTTCTACATTTCACCATCAAATAGATGGATAGACTGAAGTTGTGATTAGAAGTTTGGGAAATTTTTTGAGATGTTTAGTTGGAGAGAAACCTGCTAATAGGGATTTGATTTTGGCACAAGCAGAATTTGCATATAATAATTTGGTGAATATAAGAACTAAGAGGACACCATTTGAGATTGTTATTGGATTTCATCCTAAGGGAACCACAGAGAAGAGAGATTTACCTATTGAAACAAGAAGAAGTGCTAAAGCTGATCATTTTGTAGAATACATGATAACTTTACACAATGAAGTTAAAAAGAATTTGGAGGACAGTAATCTGAAGTATAAATAGAGAGCTGACAAGAGAAGGAGACATAAATCTTTTGAAGTTGGAGATGAGGTTATGATTCATTTGAATAAGAATAGATTTCCAGTTGGTACCTACAACAAGTTGAAAATGAAGAAGTTTGGACCTTGTAAGATTATGAAGAAGTTTGACAGTGGAAATGCTTATGAAGTGGAATTACCAAAGGACATGGATATATCACCTATATTCAATATTGCTGATATATTTGAGTACTTTGAATCAAATTATGAGATAGAAGATGACCTGGACTATCCTGAGAAAAATAAGGACAGCATTGAGAAGATCTTGAATAAAAGAGTGAGCAAGAGTACAAGAGGAAAAGACTACATGGAATATCTAGTTCAGTGGAAAAACAAGCCAGTTGAAGACAATTCATGGATTACACAAGCTAAGTTGGATCTTTATGATTCAAGTCAGAATATGAGTAGTACCTGATGTGGACATCAGTTCTTTATTTACCCCAGGTGTCTGATGCAAGAGCATCTTGGGTCTTTGAGCAATCTTGCATCAACCAAAAACATTTCCTGATTTTTGTACCTGTTTGCTGTTGTTTTCTTTATAATTGTTGTATTTGTTGGTTTCATGGTGTGCGAAGCTTACATTATTTTTAGGACCTATTTTGGAACCTTCTCCTATGAGCACATAAAGTATGGATGGACTGTTTCAAAGTTACAACTATTTTCCTTGCCATCGGAGCCATATTTTCCTACAGTTTTGGTGCTGATTGTTCATAGTGGCGATCTTGATCCGTAAGGAATCAGCCTTTGTGCTCTTAATTAATTTTAGAGGACCTAAATTACTATCATTTCCCAAGAGCATAAGTCCTAATTCATTATGAGTGAAAATGTATGCCCATTTTTCTCAGGGACCTATTTTCTGCCATTTTTTGGGTGACACGTGTAGTGTTTATTCTTGCAATGTTTAGTGCAATCAAATGGGGCCTTGCACCCTTAAAGGAATTTTATTTGGTCATGTGAGGACCTAAATCCAAAGGCGTATCAATTTATGTTCATTCTAGCATTAGGTTTGATTTAAATCTTCCAAACTGGACCTATAATGTAATTAAATGCCTGACTAGCCAACCTATGGCTTAGCTGGCTATATAAGGAGTCTAGATTGATGTAGTAGGACAATCAAGAGGGTAATTAGAAGGATGATTGATGAGATACATCATTGAAGAAAGATAGGATTCAAGCTATAATTCTGAATTCATAATTCTCATTGTATAAGGCCGAAACCCGGAAGGCCTCACAGCTGGGCATGTTGAATGAAATAAT
This sequence comes from Chamaecyparis obtusa, assembly GCA_027943335.1. Taxonomy (NCBI): domain Eukaryota; kingdom Viridiplantae; phylum Streptophyta; class Pinopsida; order Cupressales; family Cupressaceae; genus Chamaecyparis; species Chamaecyparis obtusa. The sequence goes on from BSBK01008150.1 coordinate 304,284, forward strand.
ATAATTCTCTATTGTTGCTGCCAATTTCTTGCCTCATATCTATTGTGATTTCTTTTCTTTCATGTGATATTATATTTCTTCCATTGTGTAACTTTGAGTAGGACTTGTTTGTGGATTCAAGTGGAGTCAATTCTGCTTGATTCTGCTTGTATCTACCCTGCCCCTGTGTCACAAGGTCAACAACATAGTTGGCAACCATAGGTATCCCAGCAACAGCCACACGTTGCTCTACAAGTTTCATGTTAGACTCCACCAGCTGAGCATCAAAACCAATCTCTTCACCACCAATAATCTCATTGTGCACAACAAGATACTCTGCAAGTTCCATGCCAGATCCATCCATTTGCGCATGCAAACCAATAGATATTTCATCAACTCTAGCCAAGTCATCAAGGACTTCCACAAGCTTGTGTCATCTCTGCACAACCTTCTTCTTTGTAGTCTACCTTCTTAATCACTCTTGTAGGTCTTGCACTTGTTTCTTCAAAGCTCTAAATTCCTCTGCAATCGCACTAAGGTCCAATCCTCTTGGAGACATCCTTCAAGATCTTTGAAAACCCAAGGCAACAAATCACCAACAAGGTCCTGGTGCAAACAGCCTCAACTTAATTTTCACACTCAATATCTTCAAGCTCTAATACCAATTGACACAGGGTAGGGATGGAGGATCCAATAATGGATGGTCCAAACCTACAACTGCCAATTATAATAACAACAACATAGTGGAATACAACAAGATAATGTTTCAAAACTGAATTTCATTCAACATGCCTGGCTGTAAGGCCTTCCAGGTTTCAGCCTATTACAATGAAATAACAAAGTATCAGAAAGATCTCACAAGATCCAAGGAACCACCAACTAGTTCAGATCTGCAATAGGCAACCTCTGATAGGAACAACCACCACAGGTCTAAACTTGTACTCACACTTCCAAGCAACCCTTTGTTGTCCTAAGCCCGCAGGCCACTAGTTCTGCTACCAACTCTTAGATATGAAAATATACTTCTACTATAGTCTTCCTAATGATCTAATGATCATCTACTACTTTCCTAACTACTAAACATCTACCCAAGCTCTCAATATATAGCCAGCTAAGCCACAAGTCGGCCAGTCAGACATTTAATTACAATATAGGTCCAAACCAATAAAAGAAACCAAAACTACTGCAAGAATGATCAAAAATTAATGCACCTTTGGATTTAGGTCCACATGACCCAAAAACATTCCCTTAACTTCGCAAGGCCCCCCCATCTCATCACATGGAACCCTGCAAGAAGAAACACTCCATGTTTCGCATGAAAACTGCCAGAAAATAGGTCCCCGAGTAAAATGGTCATAACTTTTTACTCATAATGAATTAGGGATTGTGCTCCTAGTAAATGGTATTAATTTAGGTCCTCTTTAAGGCCCTAAGAGAAAAAATTCTCATTCCTTAAGGATCAACATTTCCACTATCCGCAATCAGCTCCAAAACTGGAGGAAAATACTACTCCGACGGCAAGGAAAACAACTCTAACTTTGAAACAGTTCATCCAATATCTCTCAAACCATACCACCTCAAGAGATGTGACCTTAGAAATATCTTCCACATACATAAAGAAACAAACTCCTTTCAGTGCACATTCTAAAGATCTCCACAGATCATCGCAACACATAAACCCAAAAAATTGCCAAAAATAAAGTATTGCATCCCTCTACCAGGGAATTCCTCCAAGACTAAGAAAGAGCTTCAGGAACCCAAAATGCTCCTGCATCAAAATTTTAAATTATGTGATTCACGTATATGCATTATATTATTATATTTTGAGATGACATATCTACCTCTCTAACCATATCTTATTATCCATCTCTTGTTGTTCCCCTCTATATATCTCACCTCTCTCTTTCCCTATCTAGGTCTCTCATGCATCTCTCTTTCTCTAGGATTCTTGCCTCTTGATATTCCCCTCTCTAATTCTCTTGCTCCCTATATACCTCCTGATACTCCTCCCTCTCTTGTCCTCTATTCTCTCCCATCACCTCTATGTCTCTTCATACCCCTCTCTACTTAGGTTTTAGGGTACATAAGGTTGAGGGTATTTCCAATTTTTATACCTCTTTCTCTCTCTCTCTCTTAAGTGTTTGAGAGTACCTCATGATCCCTCATGTTTAAGTGAAGTGTTGAAGAGAAAATTTTGAGATGCTGGGAGTAAGAGAAGATGAAAAGAGACATCACCCAACATTCCCTCAAGGTATTTACTATTTTGATAAGTGATGCAATATTCTAGGATGTATAAGGTTTCAACAAAGATTATATCTCACGTTCTAGATTTTGATTTTAAAAATAAAGTAACAAGCCACCTTAGGACCCCTTATGATCCCTAATGATATATTAGTGTATGGTAAGGGTTCATAATGGGTTAATGGTCCTAGGACCCCTTAAACCCCTTAGGACCCCTTGCCATACATCTTATGGGTACAAATGGTTGTTAAGGGGTCCAAGGATAAGGGATTAGGTTTATGGTTTATGGATTAGGATTAAAATTGTGGAGGTTTATGGTTTTGATTCTCTTAATTCTTACTTAACTATGAGCCCTATGAGCTTAACCCTATCCCTAATCCTATCCCTATGATCAGATTATATTCTTTATCATAATTATAAGAATACACTATTAAAGATTAAAATATGTGATTCACCTATATGCATTATATTAGTATATTTTGGGATTACATATCCACCTCTCTAACCATATCTCATTATTGACCTCTTGTTGTTCCCCTCTATATATCTCACCTCTCTTTCCCCATCTAGGTCTCTCATGACTCTCTCTCTCCCTCTAGGATTATCACCTTTTTATATTTCCCCTCTCTAGTTCTCTCCCTCCTTCTAGACCTCCCTAGAGCCATCCCCCTTGCCTTTCTCATCTTCTTTTCTCTTGCATCACATATCTATCTCTTTGTATCCCTCTCTACACAAGGTTTAGGGTGCAAGACTTAGGATACATAAGGTTGATGGTATTTCCTATGTCTATACTTATCTATATATATCTCTCTCTCTCTATCTTTATATCCTTCTCACCCTATCCCACTCTCCCCCTCCCTATCCCTTCTCTTTCTCTCTCCTCATTTTCCTATCCCTAGAGAGAGAGAGAGGAATACATGTGTTGTACCTTTTGATCATTTTATGTTATCTCAACTTAAAGGTTGGATATTGTGTTGGAAATTATGATTGGGTTGCTTGATTTGACCTAGCAATTATAATCACTAGGAATATTTTCCTTTCGAAAAGATGCAATATCCCTTTGTGCACTTATTTTTTTATAACATGATATCCTTTCTTGCATGGATTTGTTGTTTTATGTAAGGAGTTTTTCATTGGACAAACTCAAAAAAATATCTCAACGATGTACTCATGTCTTGTTGATGTAGAAAACACATCATGTTTTTAGTAGCGACAACAAATACATATTGGACAAAATTAAGAAAATGCTAATCTTAAATCATCCATCCTACACTTGATGATACATAAAAATGAAAGAATTATTTTAGACTCATTAAGAAAATGCTAATCTTAAATCATCATCCTAAACTCCATGTAGATCTTTATCCATTCCCCATTGATGAAGAAACTTGCACCTACAACCTGTGTAGAAAGAGTGGAAAATATAATAATAAACTAGTAAAGGATAGAGGCAAAGTAGTAAATTCACTAAGACTAAAAGACCATATATTTATAACATTTAGATTTTCCATATAACTTTTATCCCTTAAATTGTGCACACAAAAGTATATGTTTTGCATTAACTATCCTGTCGCATAAGAGAATATAATATGATCTTAAGAAGCATCAAGAAAGTCTCATTTGATGTCTTCAACCAATAGAATTTGTCCCTTACCATAGAAAGTGATAGCAAGATTTGTTCTAGTGTTTTCATAGAGTATAGAAGCTGAAAACTGCAAATCAGCATAAACCTTTATGCTCTCAGGACGTGGCACAGTCAAACAAAAAAATATTGCAGGGTTGAAAACACACAAGATTTTTGGTTTGCATGCTTGCGCACTTAACTATTTGTTAACCAGTAATTTAATTGTACTAGGATTGTTTAAAATACACTGTCGGTCTTAAGTTATAAAATTAACCTTTAAACCTTTTATAAAAAGGAATCTGGGCCCTACCTTTGCACACATCGGTATAGAAAAGGATAGGCTATGCCGATATGGAGTATCGACATAGTATAGCCTATCAGACGTAGCCCGAGCCATCCCTCTAAATTCTTGTTCTTTCATCGATGGTTGAAAAAATAGAGTGTTTTGATATCGGTATAGAAGAAGCTAGGCTATGATGATATAATGTATCAACAGGCGCTGGCTATCCTCTCGACAAAAATGCACTACAGACAAATTTTTTTTTTTCCAGATTTACGAAAACACAATCATTTGTTTTCAATTTTTTTTTCTTGTTTTCGATTCAGAATATGCAGATTATGAAGAACAAACCCTAAAAATTCATAAAAAATCCATGGTGTTTTCATATTTTTCAAATCTGTACGGTAGTGGATTCCTTTGGGAGGATAACCGCATCTGTATCAACATAGTTAAGCTTATCAGAATCGACCTTAGACACCCCTCTGATCACTCAACCTTCACTGACGGTTGAATACACAACACGCATAAGCATCGGCATAAACAAGGGCATGTTATGCCGATATGGTGAATAGACCTAGCTAAACTTATCAGAAACAACTCGAGTCAACTTTCTGATCGCTCATCTTTCACCGATGGTGATAACCCATGATGTTTTCGACTGAGAGAGCACATCGTCAATAGACTATTTTCTCTATGAAACTTATCCATGAGAATGCATGGTGCAAAAAACTTGCAATATTTTCGACCATCTGAGTGTGTAGAAAACACATTGAACTCTGTATATCGAAAACATCCAACACTTGTTCTTTTAAGAGCTTAAATAGTTAAGCTCAAGTGAGTTTATTATTTTATTAGGGACTTATATTCTTAGTGGTTTTCTATGTGTTAACCCATGCTTAGGTGTGTCTAATCATTTCAACCATGATTAGGATAAACAATATTAATGATTTTATTTCATCTCTTTTCTTTGAACAATTTAAACAAGATTGAAACTTTAATTTTCAAGGGAAGTTGACCAAGTCTACGTTGGTCATGATGCCCCTCAAACCTATTTAGGATTCTCAACTTAGAACCTTAGTAAACTATAACATGTTAGTCAACATAGATAACTTTAGTATTTTTAATAAAAAAGATTGTTGTCATGTTTTTCTCAAATTTTGGGCATGACAATAAATATATTTATATAGAAACATACACACAAAATTTTATTAATTTTATTTATTTATTATTTCAAGATTAAATGTTTAATTAAAAAACTTTCTTCCTATCAAACCAACTTAACTTACTATTTAAAGTGTGAAACTCTCAATTAATTTTTTTTATATATATAATTGAAAATGAATTCATTTCCTCTTTACTTTTCAAGTATAGAAAGATATATAAATTGCTTAGTATGAAGATATAATAAATTTAAGCATATACGAAATGGATAAGTACCAAAAAAATATTTTTCTTTCAACTACATACACATATATATATATTAGTTTTTTTAATTTTCATTTGTGTTTGTGAATTAAATTGGATGAAAATTATTAACATTGTATTATACATTTATTATTCTTACATATTTCTTTTGAGTATGCCAAGTATTAACTCTGTGTAATACTTGGATGAGATTGAATGACTCAAAAAAACAAATGTCTTATTAGCTTTACGTATCTCTTCAATTTTAAATGTCTTAATAGGTCCAAGCTTTTAGAGGGATTCTTTCTTAAAAAGTTGTATTTTATTTAATAAGTACTAGAACCCTAAAGTATTTTTTTCTCAATTATGGTTATAAACAATAGTCCAAAATATAAGATGTTCCTTTTTACTACTAAACATAAATGATAGAGTTGAAATAAGTTGAATTTAAAGTTCACACTATCTAGATTTTGAAAATCTTAGTAATTGAAATATGATACTTATTTTTCCTCAAATCTTAGATTTGTCAAAATATATCAATTGAATTCATATTATATTGACCTAGATATTGATGCAAATAAAATTCTTACACAAAAATCACAAATTTAAATTAAAAATAGATAGCTAGTATGGAAATCTTTTATGACAAAGTTCATATTTTAAAAAAATTTGAATCAAGTTAAATAAAAAGAATGAGAAATCAATTAATAAATTTTCCACATTATTTTAAACTTTCTTAATAAAGACCATTACTTTCAACATATTGAAAGTAATAAAACCAATCTAAAATTCATTAAAAGCTTAACAATTAAACAACAAAATATAAAATACAAGTTCAAAAAATATAAGTTGACATTAAAAACTCCACTCCAACTTAACAAAATATTACAGGCTTGCGTCTTTGAATATTATCAGACCCATTGATTTGTACAAGAATATTTATGTATAATATCAGACCTATTGATGGATGATGTGATCTCTGCATTCTTAGTAGAGATAAAGAAGTCCTCTTGCAATGCCTAAAGCAATTTACATATAGTCCGCCAACACAGCCGCTCAACCTCCACTGTCGTGAATACCACGCCCAATCATCTGGAGGGTGGAAGCCTTGGTTGCAGCTGCATGATTCAATGTCTCCTAGGCTGAAGTAGACTCCATAAGCCCCGCAGACCCCACATAGATCAGCGCAAACTGCTTCTGGATGCTCCTTTCTCTCCTTTATGCACTTGTTGATTAAATTATGCAGAGTTTTCCTAGCCTGCAAGACAATCCCAGAGCATTACAAAATTAAAAATATAATGCCCACAAGTCTGACGACTGACGAAAATGAGAATTGACCTTAATTTCCTTTGCGAAAGGAGTGCTCGGGATATTGATGGGGATGGTTACAATCGCTCCAGCCAAGTCGTTAAGAGCTCTAAGCTTTTTGATTTCTTTCATATCCTCCTCTGGATTCAAGTCCAGCAGTTTCTTTGCCATCACATTCAAAACAATCTGCGCAAATCAAATAATATAGAGAATGAGAAGGAGTGGTCTACAAAATAACTTGCAAATACTAATTAAGTGGTAACAGAGAGAATAAAACAATTAAGAAAAAATAGATATGTAAAACCCTGCAAATAAAAGCTCACCTACGCATTCATCAGGGCACGCACGCGATAACTCCATTGAAAACAAACTGACAACGTGGGTTCCTTTTGCTCCCCATTCATAGCATCGCACCGGGGCCAAAAATGATAAAACGTTAAAAATATCAATTTAAAAGAGAAAATGGGGTGAGAGAGGCTCGAACTCTCGACCTCAGGATCAATCAATAAGCTACCCCAGAAGCTCCATCTTGCAGAGGGGCAGATTTTTGTTGTGGCAGAGGACCCAGATGCTATGCTACATCTACAGCATGGGAGAATATCAAAGATCTCCTACACGGTGGCTCTGCACTGCTCCTCCCTCCGTGCCCGCTCTATGAGCTTCTCCATCAAATTTGTCCGCCAGTGCGTTTGAATCGTATTTGATGAACTAAAACAGCAGCACAAAGAATGAAAACAGAGCATAAAAACAGAGCAGCACATAAAAACAGAGCAGCAGAACAAAACTCAAATATATCAATGAAGCACACTTTATTATCAAAGCACTGTAATTTTTCTTCATGTAGTTACAGCTGAGAGGAATGCTCTATTTATAGAGCTCATACATATTTCTAGAGGATTCTTGAGAAGCTTCAAGAAATGAAGCATTCTAGAGATTTCTGCATATTTTTAAATTCACATATTGTACAAAGAGAGAAGCTTCATGAGGCAGGAAAGTTCTGGAGTGAGCATTAAATGCCCAGCTACTACATTTTAGAATAAACATTATTCTAACACCTCCCCATAATGTTTATTCGGAGAGAGTAGAAACATATTTGAGTTGCAATAGATCTCTAAATTTCGTAAATTTGGCTATGGATAATGCTTTTGTAAATACATCAGCAACTTGTTCTTCTGTTCCACAAAATTGTAGCTCCACCTCTTGACTTTCAATTAAATCTCGAACAAAATGATGATGCACTTCTATATGCTTGGACCTTGCATGATATACTGGATTCTTTGCTAGCTTGATAGCACTTTGATTATCACAAAATATTGTAGTTGGAGAGTCTTGTGGATGATGCAATTCTTCAAATAACCTCCTAAGCCATAATGCTTCTTGAGATGCCTTTGATGAACCAATATATTCAGCTTCTGTAGATGAAAGTGACACCGTTGATTGCTTCTTGCTGCTCCACGAAATCGGTCCCGATCCAAGATGGAAGATATATCCTGAAGTTGACTTTCTATCATCAATGTCACCTGCATAATCAGAATCTGTATATCCAACTAAAGTAGGCTCTCCTCCATATTTGTATTCAATGCCAAGCTGGTAAGTACCCTTAATATATCTTAATATTCTTTTAGTTGCTTTCCAATGTTCAATGTGTGGATCTGCCATGTATCTGGATACAATACCAACCGCATATGCAATATCTGGTCTAGTTATAGTAAGATACAAAAGATTTCCAACAAGTTGCCTATACAATTTTCCATCTACTTTCTTTTGAGTAGAGTTAGCACTCAACTTTAATCCAACTTCACATGGTGTATTACATGGTTTACAATCACTCATATTGAATTTTTTAAGTACATCAAGAGCATACTTAGTTTGAGAAAGCATGATCCTTCCTTTTTCTTGCCATACTTGCATACCCAAAAAATAGTGCATTAGTCCTAAATCAGTTATTTCAAAAATTTGTTTGAGTTGATCTTTAGTTATCTCAATATCATGTGTGTGATCTCCTGTAATAATCAAGTCATCCACATACAGTACAATGATAACAACTTTATCATCACTATATTTCACATATACATCTGGATCAGCGTTGCTTCTTTTAAATCCAACATCTAGAAAGTACTTATTGATTTTTGAGTACCATTCCCTTGGTGCTTGTTTGAGACCATAGAGTGATTTTCTTAATCTACACACCAAATGTTCCTCTCCATATTTAATAAATCCTGGTGGTTGTTGCATGTAAATTTCTTCCTTTAAATCGCCATGCAAAAATGCACTTTTTACATCCATTTGAAAAATTTTCCAACCAAACTTTGCAGCCAAAGCAACTATTGTACGAATGGAAGTCATCTTAGCTACTGGAGCAAAGGTTTCAGTATAGTCTATACCTTCTTCTTGTGAGAAGCCCTTAGCTACTAACCTTGCTTTGTATTTTTCAATAGCTCCATCTGATGTGAACTTGGTTCTATAGGTCCACTTGCAACCAACCACATTTTTTCCTTCTGGAAGTGTTGTTAGTTCCCATGTTCCATTCTTTATTAAAGAATTGTATTCTTCTTGCATAGCCACTTCCCACTCATCTTTTCCTTTTGCTTCTTCATATGTGCTTGGAGTGTCAACCTGCATCACCTTAGTCATAAGAGCATAGTTAGCAAATATATTTCTAGGACCTTCTTGATAAATTTCTTGGATGCTTCTAAATTTCATTGGATTTTCATTATCACTTTCACTTGATTCTTCTACTTGAGTCTCTTCCCATGTAGTAGTTTGCACACCTTGACTTTGACCTTTAGTAGAAGTAGAATTTTCTTCATCAATCAAAATTGGAAAGAAAGATAATGTTGGAGAGTTATCATTCTTAACATCTTCATCAAACCATACATTTCTTTTAATATAGATTTCATTAGTTCTAGGATTGTATAGCCTATATCCTTTTGATTCCTCACTATATCCAACCATTATGCACTTCTCACTCTTCCTTTCAAGTTTGCTCCTTCTTTCATCAGGAATGTGAGCATATGCTTTACAGCCAAAAATTCTAAAATGAGATACTATAGGTTTTCTTCCACTCCATGCCTCTTCTAGTGTTATGTTCAAAACCGCCTTAGTAGGTGTTCTATTCAAAATATATACGGCAATATGAACTGCTTCAGCCCAAAATTTAGCTTCTAGATTTCTAGAATGAAGCATACACCTAGCCATTTCTATTATAGTTCTATTTTTTCTTTCAGCAACCCCATTTTGTTGGGGTGAATAAGAGACAGTTGATTCGTTCTTTATGCCATGTTCTTTACAAAAATCTAAAAAGGCCTTATTCATGTATTCAGTCCCTCTATCAGTTCTTAGTATCTTTAAATACTTTCCACTTTGTTTTTTAGTCAAAGCTTTAAACTCCTTAAACTTTTGAAATACTTCATCTTTCTTTTGTAGAAAATATACCCAAATTCTTCTACTATAATCATCTATAAAGGTGAGAGCATACCTTGATCCTCCAATTGATGGTGTTTTAAAAGGACCCATTACATCACTATGGACTAAATGTAGAAGAGTTTTTGCTCTCCATGATTTACCTTGAGGGAAACTTTCCACATGTTGTTTTCCCATTGCACATCCTTCACATACCTTGGGACTCAATGATATCTTTGGAAGCCCATGCACCATTTGCAATCTCTCCATAAGCTTAAGACTTTGAAAATTGACATGCCCCAAACGCTCATGCCATAACCTGCTCATATCATCATATTGGGCAATAGCACACATATGTTTATCTCCACATTTAGAAGTAAATTCTTGAAACTTATATAATCCATTCTCCATTTTACCAATTGCAATAACTCTGTAATTATTATTGACATCCTTGATTAAACACTTATCACTGTAGAATTCTATTTTATGTCCTTGACTTGCAATTTGAGATACTGAAAGTAGATTTGTTTTTAATTCAGGGACTAACTTCACATTTTTGAACAATCCATTATCAACTTTGACATTACCGGTCCCTTTAACTTCTAAAGCACTATTATCCCCCAAATATATTTTCTCTATATTATTTTCACTTATTGATTCAAATTGATTCTCATTATGAGACATGTGTTGTGTAGCACCAGAATCAATAACCCAATCATCTTTGAAAGTATTATTTTCTTTAAGAGCAACAAAAAATGCATTTCTTTTAGAATCACCAAATTTTGGAGAATTATTTGTCTTTTTCTCTGTATCTCTCTTCTTCTTAAAACACTCATTTGCCTTATGACCTATTTTACCACAATAATGACATTTCCATTTACTTCTATTATGATCTATATATGAAACACTCTTATTTTCATTCTTCCAATTTCTTTCTTTAGATTGATTATCTTGTGACTTCTTATAATATTGTTTTCCTTTCATTACAAATGCTTGAGATTCACCATCAAATGATTCTTTTTCTTTAACTTGTCTTTTCTCTTCTTGAACCAACTTAGCACACAATTCTTCCGATTTAATACTTTTTAATTTATCTGCAGTATCTAAACCCCTTATAAATGATTGATAAGTTCCTGGAAGACTTTGTAATATAATTTGCACAAAATCTCTATCATCTATATCTTTTCCAAGAGAAGCAAGCTCATTCTTCTTTTCCTTTAACTTACTTAAATGTGAGACTATCTCTTGTGAGCTTGATAATTTCATATTATATAACTCAGTAGTGAGAGATAAGATCCATACATCACCTGAATTTTGATATAAATCCTTCAAAATCTCCCATACTTTGACTCCACTTCTCTCATTACGAACTTCCGGAAAAACCTCTTCTGAAAGTGTAAGCTTGATTAGTGCTGCTGCCCTCTTGTCCCTTTTATCCCAATTATCTTGATCCTTTCCTGGGTTTGTAGGCCTCTGTTCACTTCCAGTTACAATATCATAACAATTTTGAAGAGTTAGAGTGATTTCAACATGAGATACCCAATCATAATAATTTTTCCCATTTAATTTAACTGTAGGCAAAGTTACACCAAGTGACTCCATTGTTAAATTCTCTCCTTTTTGGATGAGAATGAAAGATATTTGGAAAACTTGAACACCCAAACTTGAAATTGAAAAAATCTCACCAATTTGTTGAAGAAAAACCCTTTCTTTTGCTGCAATATTCTTCCTTTGATGTAGTTTTCTTTTGTCCCAAAACAAACTGCTGTTCACTCCTTGGTTAAAGCCTGCAACTGTAAAGATTCATACCAAAAAAAACATATATTCATTCCAAAGCACCATATATTCACAGCCCAAAGAACTAAAACAGCTTTGATACCATGATGAACTAAAACAGCAGCACAAAGAATGAAAACAGAGCATAAAAACAGAGCAGCACATAAAAACAGAGCAGCAGAACAAAACTCAAATATATCAATGAAGCACACTTTATTATCAAAGCACTGTAATTTTTCTTCATGTAGTTACAGCTGAGAGGAATGCTCTATTTATAGAGCTCATACATATTTCTAGAGGATTCTTGAGAAGCTTCAAGAAATGAAGCATTCTAGAGATTTTTGCATATTTTTAAATTCACATATTGTACAAAGAGAGAAGCTTCATGAGGCAGGAAAGTTCTGGAGTGAGCATTAAATGCCCAGCTACTACATTTTAGAATAAACATTATTCTAACAGTATTCAAATGTGCTGAGAGGATTTTAAAATCAATATTATTCAAATTATTTTGGGCGGGTCAATTTTTAAAAAAAATCTATGACACATTACATAAGTCGGTGAAAACGGCGAAAATGTCTGTCAGTCTCCGTCCCGGTTGATCTTCCGTCTATCCTGTTGTCACATGGGATGAGGTATGGTATGGTGTATGTAGTGGAAGCATACATAGCATGCACATTTTATCGGGAGATTAGCCACAACTGATATAATATATTTGTTGGGTTTGAAGTATATTTAAAGTAAATGTTAGAATATAATATAATATTATAATTTGTATTTTTATATTTTTATAATATATATAAAACTTATAATATATTATATTATACTAAACATAAATTTTAAATTGTATAATTTTTTTATATTATATATATTTTTATATTAAATAAATTTATAATTTTTTTATATTATATATCTATTTAAAGCTGGAGCAACAAAGAGCAGAAGGGAAAACTAGGTAGAATTTTTCACCTTCATCCTTTGTTTTGTCATGCCCTTTCCCCTGCACCAGGTCTAAACTTCGCTTTTGTGCCTTAGCCAAGTGTCATTTTACCACCGACGAGGTTTTGCTTCCAAACCGTTAGGGATTCCTAAAATCAGTTGTTGAACCCATTTACATTAACCTTCCAAAATATAAATAGTTTTTCATCCCACTCTAGAAAAGGGGCAAATTAACTCAACTGGTAGTATAAGAGAGGCATTTGAGGATCAAAGAACGCATCTCCGTTGGAGGCTTCTTGCGGTGGCTTTTTGAATTCACAAAGGAGGAGGTTTATAGAGGAGGCTATGATCTTCATCCTCAAAAGGGGAGAAAAAAAAACTTACCATGTGAAAATTTGAGTATACCAGGATATCTTCACTGGTAAGTTTTCATTGTCAGTTTAATTTGGGCTTTGATTCTTACTAGGTTGTACCAAATCAATTTGAGTTTGTGTTTCTTATTTTAGCCTTTTTCCTTTCTTTATGGATAAAGATTTTTATTTGATGTAAGATTACGAGGATTGTTGTGGTTTGGCTATTCTCCAACTAGAAAACCTAGGCTAGATTTTGAAATTTAGCAGATCTGTTTAGTTTTTTAGCTTTTTAAAAGCTAGATTTTGCAATTTAGCATATCTGTGTAGTTTTTCAATTTTTTAAAAGCTCGTGTCTATTTGCTTTGAGAGAAATTTTGTTCATGGATTTCCCCTATATATATTTGGGTTTTGACCTTATAATTTTGGTTTTTTTAATTGTTTAGTTGTTCATTTGTTATCTTTTAGAAATCAATCATTAGTTTTGGGTCCCACTATTGGCGACAGCTATAGCAGTTGTAGAAATGGTGGAAAGGGGATTAAAGCTTTCCAGCATTAAGGGGATTATCTATTGATTGTAATGTTGGTTCTAGATGTTGCAGAAATTAAAGAAAAATGAACATTTTAGGGAGTTGTGGCTAAAGATATTGATTGTCTTTGTGATTTCTTTGCTTCACATAAATGTTTTACATGATGCCTATTTATGTACTGTAATTCTGATGCATTGAAAAATTACTAGCTTATTGTCTTGTATTCCTATCATCATTGCAAACAGAGCTGGCTTGTCTTAGTTGCTGCTTGGCATAGTTTGTTGCCATATTTTAGTGTCATTGCTTTTCATTTGCCCTGTTGAGTCCTGGAGTTCTTGTTGCTTACATTGGCTCGAAGAGGGCTTCCATCATATTTAGTCTAGGAGTTCTTGTCACTTCCATTGGTAAAGAATCTTGTACTTCCATGCATTTATTATTGTCTATTGTCCACTTCCATGTATTTATTATATTTTATTGCCCTTAGTCCTGGATTATTTCATTATTGTTGCAACCACATATCCCTGATCAGTGCATTGTTGTTGCAACTATATTTTGTGGTTGTAACCTTCATGAAAATCCCAGGTCTATTCATCTTTAGCCAAGTTACTTATTACATGTGTGCATGACTGATTTATCCCTAGTATCCTTACAGTGGCAGTTGTGTTCATTAAAGCCTCATTCAAGATGACCAAACTACCTTCATCAAATAGGGGCATCTCCTCAACTGTTGGGTTAAGGTTGCGGTAGTTGAACATAAATCATTCATCTTTTATGGGCTCAAGTGGTTGCATTCAAGATGTATGATATGTTGATTATGCATATTTTACATGGGTGTCATATACCCAAAATGTGCAGAGCTCTGGATCATATTTATATAGAGACATCACCCAATAGGTTGAGACATACAACAAAGGGAAAAAAAATGCTACTTGGTCTATATAATGGGCAGGTTTTATTTAATCTTGTATTGTTTTGTTAAAAAGATGTTGAAAATTATTTGAATGAGATGAATATCCAAGGAAATTTTTCACAACCTATAAATAAAATACATTATAATGAATTAAATAAATAAAATTTATAATATGATAGCTCATATATTTCTAGATAAGTTGTGATCCTCTAAACACAATACTGTATGCTACTATATTGATGCTAATAACTTAACTATGATCCTTGCATTTTATTTAATGGAAATATAATGATTAAAAACTTATTTTCATATCAAAAGACTATATGGCATAATGATGCAGGAGCATCTCAGGTCCTTAGCAATCTTGTGTCACCAAAAACATATTTGAAGTTTGTCTGTGTTGTTCGGTTCCTTCCTTGACCAAGTTGGTTCAGTGTTGCTCGGTTTCCTTTGTTTGTCAGTGTTGGTCGGTTATCTCTTTGGTGCTCAGTGAATTTCCTTGGCACTCGGTGATACTTGTGTAGCACTCGGTTATCCTTTCTTACCGACGGGTTTCTTTTGAGTTCTTGTTGGGGCCAACTCTTGCATTTATTTTAGGTTGGGGATTTAATGTTGATATCATCATTGGGAAGCATGTGGACCCAAATTTGGTCATTCCTTGTGTTGATTGTGGATCTAAAGGCTGACTTGGCTCGATAGCCCCTTGTATAAATGTAGTTGTTTGGTTACAGTTTAGGAGTCATTTTTTGGGAGATTAGAGTCTGTTGGCAGATCCTCGCATGTTTGAGGACTTTTGTACTTGATTATAATACCTGGCCTAAACCGGGAAGGCCTTACAACCCGAAATGTATGAATCAATTTGAAGATAATATATGAAAGATCCTGCATTCTTTCTCTCACTGTTGTGTGTTTTTATTTCGATGTGTTGTTCTGTAAGGTAGATCTGGTTAGGGTGTGCCTTTGGCCCCTCTCTATATCCTCCTTTTTGTCAAGTGGTATAAGAGCGAGGTTATATCTGGATCTAGGTTTGCAAACCTAGGTTTGAAGGTTCCTTCTTGTGAAGCCCTAGTTGATTTGTTGTGGGGTAGCAGATTGTGATCTAACCTTCAATTATAGAGGGTTTTCAAGTTGGTTCATGGGAGGCAAGATGCGGATCCAGGATTGGCAGACATATTGAGACAACTTATTGCTAGATTAGAAGTTGTTGAAATAGCCCAAAGAAGAGGAAGACATATTGAAGATGTTAGTGATGATGAAATTAAGGTAGAACAAGGTGATGTAGAACCTGCACCTATGATGGATTAGGGTGAGGAAATATTTTTCAAGGCTTTGACAAGTCTGAAGTCTACACCACACTTTAATCCTCTCGACTATAGTGGAAAGTTAGATTCTGATGAATTGGTGGATTGGATCACTGAGATGGTAAAGTATTTTGAATATGAAAATGTACTTGAGGAAAAGAAGGTGAAAATTGCAAGCACAAAATTGAGAAGTCATGTATCCTTGTGGTGGGAACATGTTGGATAGAAAAAGGAAAGGAAAAGACAAAATTAAGGTATGGAGTAAAATGGTGAATAAATTGAAAGAAAATTTGTTACCTTTTGATTATCAGATTAACCTAGTTAGGCGAATGCAAAGTTTGAAGCATAAAGATAGCTCGGTAAAAGAATATACTGAGGAATTCTATAGATTAGATATTAGATCTGGACAGGATGAAGATGATGTGGAAAGAATTTCTAGATACCTGAATGGTTTGAGAGTTTCCATCCAAGAAGAAATCAGTTTGGTCAATTTGGAGAACATTGAAGAGGCTTATCAATTTGCATTGAAAGCTGAGGAGAAATTGAACAAGAGACATGAGCAAAGACAAAGAGGTAGAGGTGGTAGATTCCCTAGAGGAAGAGGTAGATCTCATGGTGAAAATAGTATATCTGAACTTGAAAAGACAAATCTGGATAAACGCAAGACTGAGTGGAAAGGTGAAAGTTCATCTAGAGGCAGAGGTAGTAACTACCGAGGTGGTTATAACAGAGGTGGTTTCTGAGGAACTTGTTACAATTGTGGAGAAGGACATAGATTATTTGAGTGTACACATGCAAGTAAGAAGGATGGTAGCAGTAGAAATGCTTTGGTGCAAGAAGAGTCACCGAATGAATCTGAGAGAGAAAACAACTTGATGGTAAGAAGAGCACTTTGGAGTGAAAAGAATAAGGAAGATCCGGTAAGGAAAAGTTTGTTCAAGACCAGATGTAGAGTTTTTCACAAAGTTTGGAAGTTTATCATTGACAGTGGTAGCTTAGAGAATTTGGCATCTGAGGAAATGGTTACAAAGTTGTAGTTGAAAAGGTTGGAACATCCGAAGCCCTATTAGATTTCATGGATCAAAGATTAGCATACACTCTTGGTAAGTGAACAATGTTATGTTAATTTGAAAGTTGGGAAGTACTATGATAAGGTGTTATGTGATATCATGCCTATGGATTGTTGTCATATTTTGTTGGGTAGACCTTGGCAATATGATAGACATGCTATATATGATGAAAGATTGCATAAATATACTATTTTAGCTAATGGAAGAAGACAAATCTTGTTACCTTTGATGGAAGAACCTATTAGTAATGTTTGCACATCTGTGAAAGTTTTCTTGATGGAAGAAAGAAAGTTGGTTAAGGATTTAAAGAAGAGTGATGTATGTTTTGTTGTGATTCCTAACAAACCACATAAGAAAATTGAAGATAGTGTCCCTGAGGAGATTGATAAGTTGCTAACCGAGTACAGTGAAATCATTTTTCACAATGTACCTAATGGTTTGCCACCAAAGAGAAGCATTGATCATTGCATGGATCTAATCGCTGGAGCTAGTTTACCAAATAAGGCACCACATCGGTTGACACCTACTGAGAAACATGAATTGAACTGACAAATTCAATAACTATTGCAAAAAGGTTTGATCAGAGAAATTTTTAGTCCTTCTACAGTACCTATTATATTGGCATCTAAGAAGAATGGAGAATGGTGAATGTGTACTGATTCCAGAGCAATCAATAAGATAAAAGTGAAATATAGGTTTCCTATACTAGGAATGGATGATATAATGGATAGTTTGATTGGAGCAAAGTATTTTACAAAGATTTATTTGAAAAGTGGATATCATTAGATCAAACTCAGAAAAGGTGATGAATGGAAGACTGCTTTCAAGACAAAAGAAGGTTTGTACGAGTGGTTGGTTATGCCCTTTGGTTTAACTAATCGAACGAGTACTTTTATGAGGCTAATGAATGAAGTTTTGAAGAAATTATTCGGTAAGTTTGTGATTGTATATCTTGATGATATTCTTATATTCAGTAAGACTAGAGAAGAACATTTGTTGCATGTTAGACAAGTTTTGCAGAGGTTGAAAGAAGAAAAGTTGTTGATAAACCTGAAAAAGTATTCATTCATGAAAGAGGAGATTGTATATATGGAATTTTTGATTTCATCTAATGGTTTGAAGATGGATCCTTAAAAGGTTGAAGCTACTTTGAATTGGCCTACACCTGAGAATGCTAGTGAGGTAAGATCATTTCATGGTTTGGCAAGTTTTTACCGAAAGTTAATTAGGAATTTTAGTTTAATTTGTAATGCTATGACTGAGACTATGAGAGGAGACAAAAGAGAATTCAAATGGATGCATGGAGCCGATAAAAGTTTTCAGAAGAAGGTGGCTGAACTACCTATTTTGGCATTGCCTAATTTCAATAAGGTATTTCAAGTGGAATGTGATGCAAGTGTAATTGGAGCTATGTTGAGTCAAGAAGGTAAACCTGTTGCTTTCTTTAGTGAAAAGTTGAATGATGCAAGAAGGAAATATTGTGTATGATCAAGAATTCTATGCTATTGTTCAAGCACTGAAGAAATGGAGACATTATTTGATACCAAGTGAATTTGTGTTGTATACCGATCATAAGGCTTTACAGTATTTGGGTAGCCAGAATAAGTTGAATCAGAAACATATGAAATGGGTTGAGTATTTGCAAAGTTATACATTTGTGATAAAGCATAAGAGTGGAGTCACTAACCAAGTTGTTGATGCATTGAGTACAAGAAGATCTTTAATGACTGACATAAAAATTGAAGTTCTTGGTTTTGATGACATGAGAGATTTATATGAAACTGATCCTAATTTTTCTGAGCCATGGAGAAAGTGCAGAGAACCTATTCAAAATCAACTAAATACTAAATGGGATGAATAGTTTATATAAGAAGGTATGTTGTTTGAAGGTATTTAGTTGTGCATGCTGAGAGGAATAATGAGAACTAATTTGATAAAGGTGAAACATAGTAGTGGTTTGGCCAGACATTTTGGTGTTGATAAGACATTGAATTTGCTTACAGAGAAATACTTTTGGCCACAATTGTATAAAGATGTTCACAAATTTGTGAGAAGTTGTGGAATTTGTCAAGTTGCAAAAGCAGTAAGTCAAAATATTGGATTGTATACACCAATTTATGTTCTTGAGAAACCTTAGACTGACATTAGTATGGATTTTGTTCTTGGCTTACTGAAGACAGTAAGAGGTAATGATTCCATATTTGTTGTTGTGGATAGATTTTCTAAAATGGCACATTTTACACCTTGTAGAAAAACATCAGATGTAGTACATGTAGCAGATCTTTTCTTTAATGAAATTGTCATATTGCATGGATTACCAAGGAGTATTATCTTTGACCAAGATAGTAAATTTGTTGGATACTTTTGGAAGACTTTTTGGAGAAAGTTTGGCACTGAATTGAAATATAGTTCTACATTTCACCCATAGACTGATGGATAGACAAAAGTTGTGAATAGAAGTTTGGGAAATCATTTAAGATGTTTAGTTGGAGACACACCTAGTAATTGGGATTTTGTGTTAGCACAATCAGAGTTTGCATACAATAATTTAGTGAATAGGAGTACTGGAAAAACACATTTTGAGATTGTAAATGGCATACAATCAAGAGGTATATCAGATTTGAGAGATATTTTTGATGAAAGAAAGAGGAGTGTTGAAGGAGTAAAATTTGTAGAGTACATGAAGACATTGCATGAAGATGTGAAGCATAAGCTGGAAAAGAGTAATAAGAAATACAAAGAGAGAGTTGATAGATGAAGAAGACATAAGACTTTTGATGTTGGTGATGAAATGATGGTTCATTTGAAGAGAGGTCGATTTCTTGTTGGAACATTCGAAAAGCTGAAAATGAAGAAGTTTGCACCTTGCAAGATTTTGAGAAAATTTGACAGTGGAAAAGCATATGAGATTGAGTTACCTGATGACATGGATATATTACCTATATTCAACATTTCTGATTTATATGAGTATAATGAGTTAGATGAATAAATGACAGTATTGATGGATTATACTAAGAAACATAATGAAGAAGTTGAGCATATCTTGGAGCAAAGAATTGGTAGAAGTACAAGAGGAAAATAGTATATGGAATATCTGGTAAAGTGGAAGAATAGACTGATCAAAGACAATTCATGGATTTAACAGTCTGAATTAGATGTAGCTCAGATCATACATGTTTCATGATTCAGAGAATCATTTTGAAATAACCTCAGGTGTCTGATGCAGGAGCATCTCGCGTCCTTATCAATCATGTGTCACCGAAAACATATTTGAAGTTTGTCTGTGTTGCTCGGTTCCTTCCTTAACGGAGTTGGTTCTGTGTTGATCAATTTCCTTTGTTTGTCAGTGTTGGTCAGTTATCTCTTTGGTGCTCAATGAATTTCCCTAGCACTCGGTGATGCTTGTTTGCCGCTCGGTTATCCTTTCTTATCGACAGGTTTCTTTTGAGTTCTTGTTGGGGCTGACTCTTGCATTTATTTTGGGTCATAGATTTAATGTTGATATCCATCATTGGGAAGCATGTAGACCTAGATCTGGTCATTCCTTCTATTTATTGTGGATCTAAAGGCTGACTTGTCTTGGTAGCCTCTTGTATAAATGTAGTTGTTTGGTTAGATTTTAGAAGTCAATTTTTTGGGTAGTAAGTTTTAGAATAGAAGATAGAAGATTAGAGTCTATTGGAAGATCCTCACATGTTTGAGGACTTCTGTACTTGATTGCAATACTTGGCCTAAACCGGGAAGGCCTTACAACCTGGCATGTATGAATCAATTTGAAGATAATATATGAAAGATCTTGCATTCTCTCTCTCACTGTTGTGTGTTTTTTTTTCCGCATGTTATTCTACAAGGTAGATCTGGTTAGGGTGTGCCTTTGGCCCCTCTCTATATCCTCCCTTGTGTCACATAATGTACATTAAGTGTAGGATTCATGTAGTGTCTGACTATCTTCAAGCGGTAGATTGAAAACATGAAGTGCGTAGTTTTGATATTATAGTAAGATTTGTCATTTCTTCCCTTTGAGAAATTTAAGTAAAACATCTTCATTATTTCCTTTTATTTATATTTCTCTTAATTAATTTATAATGTAATTTATTGGTGCTCGTATATTGCTTTAAATAGAAACACAATATTTTCCTTCGCCATGTGTATGACTTGTTGAGTAATATTATTTTATTTAACACGTTAAAAAGAAAAGTTTCAAAGTAAGTTGGAGTTTTAGCTCTAAATGTGCTGCAATTCAGCTGAAGGTGATTTGTATCTTCTTGTAGGAATTTCCTAAATTCTTCTAGGAATTAAGTGACTTGTGTAGGTCATCGAATTGAATGAGTTGTAATACAAAGGAAATTTTCAAGTAGCATTTAGTTTATCCATTCAATTGTGTTTGGATTATTCCTTTTGAGCATAGCACCATCTATGTGCATTATTAATTGAATCACTTAGTAAGCTCTTGGAATAAGCAATTCAATACTCTGTCTAGAAGCCAAGTGACCATGTTTAAAGTAGCAAGAAATCTTTGCTAGTTACCTGAAGTGTCTACCTAGTACTTTATTATGAAATACTTAATTCATTTTAAGGAGCATTACAAAGCTTGCTAAAGTTAGGATGTGGGTGCATGCTAACCTCCCTCTACACCCTTGTCATGTCCAAAAATTAAGTTAACAATAGGAAAAAAGAGCTAATAGTTTTATAGGATGCCCACCTATGTGTGGATATTAGTAAATTTAGCATTCATTTTTTTTTTATTCTATTTTTTATGTTGTAAGTTGATCAAGGCATGGTATCAAGGAAATCACTTAAAGGTGTTATAGGCAATAAAAGAGTGTGTGACCTTGTGATCATCCTAAGAGTGTTCCTTCCAGAATGATGTGTCTTTGTAAAAAAAAATTATTAGTTGTATTCTTTATCAAGTGGACTTTGTGGGCATCACTTTGAGAAAAATTTTGTTTTCACATGCATATTTTTTATGTTGAATTTTGGGCATTACATGATGTTCAAACATATTCCAAGATCACTTGCAAACATGAATTTAGTATAACACCTGCTATATATGAAGTTTGATTACAAATTATCAATTTAGTGTATAACACCTAGTTTCAATCTTTCTTGAGTCTACTACATAGCTTTTGTTGAAGAATCATAGTTTCACCTTGCACATTGGCATTTGCAACAACCTCTTGTCAATCATTCATATTATGGGAAAAAAAGTTGCAGTGCACTTGAATAGGTTATTTTTCTTCCTCTACATTATCCTTGAATGAAATACTATAAAAGAATGACATGAGCTAAGTAACATCCAGCAGCGTGAAGGTCATAATACATTTGACAATCCCATCTAGCATCAATAAGCTCCCTTATTGGCATGTATCTTCTCTAACCATTATGCATCTTTCTTTCCAATTTTTTTTGTTCAAATGACTTGACTACATTCTTTCAACCTTTCATACCTGAGTTTTCCACTTACTATTTGTTTTGGGATTATGTGAGCCACTTTATAAATCTTTGCACATTTGATTTCAAAATTATGGAGATATACACCTTTGATAATGAGGATATTACAGCATTATAGTAGAATTCTACATGTTTGCTACTTGAGTAGAAGAAAAATCCTTCTATCTAAGCGGGTTAATAAAATTCTTATAACTATATTTTGAGATTGCACTCTGTCATCAACATCACCATTTATTGAATATCATTTTATATTGTTCTCAAGCTTCATGCAAAGAAACTTATAGTCAGGTTGCATTAGTTTACAGAACAATTTATATATTGGTTAGATTAATTTACAACATAGCAGCAAAAAGTTTAGCAGTGCTATAGTTTTCCCTATCATGTTAATGAATTATAGTTGAAATGAAAAGAGATGGATAATCAATGAATCATGATCTCGTGGTCATTTTATTATCTTCTCAAATATTTATCACCACACATTTTAATCACACCTTTTCCTTCTATACATTAATTTTAGGAGGAAGTGCATTGTATATCCTGCAATTTTTCACAAGATTCACAGTAAAGAAGAAATTTGAGATTTAGCTTTCAGGCATGATTCTTTCACCTTGAAAACCTAAACAAGCATTTCATTATCTCTAAATTTGACATTGTTTGTATTTCCCTATTTTTTATTCATAAACTTATTGAATACCTTAATTGTCAATTTAATTTTGTAGATGCAAATCACTCTAGAAATTTTTAGAAGAATGATTTATCATTTTTCCCTACACATTTTATATTCAAAATAAAGATTTATTAGTTTTTCCCTACACATTTATTAGTTAGAATAAAGATTTAAGTTTTTAATCATCACCGGGATTTAATTCTTGTTAATGAGATGGATTTGGTATAATTTGTTTAAATATTGTTAACTTTCTCTTTTATCAAGTTGAATTCCATATCTTACAGTACTCATTCCAGACAATATATATCATCCTTTAGGATATCTGCAGTGGTATTGTTTTGATAGACTAAGATTTTCACTAGCAGAAACAAGAACCCACCATCACTAGCCACAATTGAGGCAAATAAATGGGTAGCTAGGTAGCAGCATTCCCATACAATTTTTTCTAAAAGTTTAGTTCAAAGATGAATTTTATTTTGATGTGTAGCCTATGATGAGTTTAGAAGTAGATTTTAGTTATTTGTAAATGGATTCTAACTATCTTTCAACATTGTTTACTTAGCCATATTAATGAAAACTTGTTTAGTTATGAATGGGTATTTTCTAGTAGATATTAGTCATTTGTAAAGGGATTTTAATTGACCTTTTAGTATTGTTTACTTGGCCATATCAATGAAAACTTCTTTAGTTATGAATGGGGTACATGCTGTAGATACTCATGTCACCCAAACAATTTTTGTTTATGTCCTTTCATACGTGTGATTCAAAAATGGTTTGGATAAAAAACTCACTATAAATTGGTTCTTTCAATTTGTTAATAGAGATATATTCATCTTTTCATGAATTCATGCTTGTGTCCATGTCTCTTTACAATCTCTTGCTATGTGTACATGTTTGTTACAAGCATAACAAGTAGATTGTTTACTGGCTTGTGCTTATCCTTAGGTGGCTCAGCTTTAGATTCTATATGATTTCTTGTCTTCTTAGCTTCTATATATTCTTCTGATGCTTTCTTTCTTGCTCGCATGTCATTGATAGGATTTTGTGCTTCATTGAATCCAATACCGCTGGTGTCTCCATTAACCTTCTGTGCATACAACTGTGACTCTATTATATCCTTGCTTGTGTGCAATTTATCAATATGATTCTTTGCTTCAGTCAATTCACATCCCACTTGCTTCTTGATGTTTTCTAATTCCAAGATTTTCATGTTTTCTTTCCTTAGTTCTTCATCCAACTACTTGTTCTCTTTGACCCGCTCTTCATAGGCTTCTTGATTATTAAGTAACTTTTCATCCAATTCTTCAATCTGATCTTTTAGATATGTGTTTTCCTCATTTAGCTTTTGAACCATTTTTCCAAAATCACTTGTGGAATAGTCTTTCAAATCTTTTCTAAGTTTTTTTTATGACTACATGAGAATCACTAACCTTTTCTTTCAGTTCTTCAATTTCTTTTTCGGATCTGTCAATATCTTCAAGAGCTTCTTTAAGATTATTTTTCAAATGTATCATTTCTCTCTTATCCATGATCTCCTCAAGTGGTTAAACTTATCTTCAGAGGACTAGAGCTCTGATACCAATTGTTAGGAATGGGAACACTAAGAGGGGATGTGAATCAGTGTTCTATATATTATTACTTTTCTGATATCTTGAACTTTAACTTAATGGCTTAAGTACTGAAATGAATATTAATGCAAGCAAGATAAACAACCATAACACATAACACCAAATATGATTATGGGAAAACCCAATTAGGTAAAAAATACGGTGGGAATTGACACCCACTAAGAACTACACTAGTGTTTTATGATCCCTGTTAGAAGATCTTGCAACCCTATTAGGAGTTGATCTTTACAATACTTTTAGTGCAGTGACCTGGTCAAGGGTTAGACCCTGTTAGGAATCTTTTATAATTAACCTTGTTAGGGGTGGGGACACACTATCCTAGAGATCACTTCTCAAGTGGGTGAAGGCTATAACCCTTTAGATCTCAGATACACACTATATTTGCAAGGTGAACAGGTGTTGTGACATTGCTTTTCAGATCAGTTCCTTTGTGGTGACGTAGAGAAATATTGCACACTAGTACCCGACTAGAGGATATAACGAATGATGGTGTGACACCAAGTGGAAAGGATGATGGGGCAATCAAATGAAGAGGTGGTCAGGTGCCTTGACATATGTGCAAGATCTGATAGCTGTCGCATAGTCGCAAAGGTAAAGATGCTCAGTCATTACCATTGCAGCATTGCGATAGGCTGACATGTGTCCTAGGGCATGCTCGTAGGGATGTTTGAGATGGATGCTAGGTCGGGAAGAAAAATAAATAGTAGAATGATAGGTGGCCAAGGAAAATTTTAGCGGTCCAACAAGGTATTAAGGTGGTCGGTCGGCCCAATCAGATGGTGTCATGTGGCACATGGGGCCTGCTCTGATAGGTCAAAAGGGGTTTGCAGAGGGAATTAAATGGTTATAAAATTAAAAAATTTAAAAGGTTTTCCTGCCTGGAAAAATACTGCCTAGGGTTATATTTTTGCTTGAATATGGTCATGTTATATATTTTTGGAAATGGCAGAAAGTTAGGGTTGCAGCAATGATGATAAAAACTAGATTTGACTAGTTTGGTAGGAGCATTAATGATTTTTTTCAGCCTGGATTAGTTTTTGGTGAGATGGTCATTCAAGATTGATTTTGGAGATTCGGCAGGGGGGAATGATTCAGATTTCTTGTAACTTGGTTTACCTTACAAATTTTCTTGGTTTTGCAGAGATTTGATTGTTGTTTCTTTCAAGGTCTTAATGGCTGATTGAAATTTTTCTCACCTGCCGAGCTTGAGGTTTTTGGTTAGGGTTAAGATTTTGGTCCTAAATGAGCCTTTTCTTGTTGCATCCTTGTTTCTATAAAAAGGATTTTTCTAATCATTTAGAAAGGTTGGTTTGTTGGAAATTCTCTAACACAAGAGGTTGAAAAGATGAATGTGCATCCTTAGTCCAGAGTGTAACACTTTTTGCTAGTTGTATCAACACAAGGGACAAACCTTCTTCATCTTTTGCATATTGTCTAAGGTATTTTTTGAATCAGATTGTAATACAAGGATTGGAATCCTCATTCTTAATATAGTTTTTCATTCTAAGATCTCTCCTTTGGTTGTTTTTGATAAATTTTGTGTTTTCTAACTCATTGCACTAGGGTTTAATTATGTTTATGTTTTATCTCTCAGCCCTAATCTATGATTAGGTTAAATGTCTCTGAGTGAAGCATATATTCATTTGGTTCAACAGGAAGGATGCTTGTAAGTAGTGTAAGAGTCTGGTCAACTATGTTTATGTCTTGGAATCTCTGATGAATCTAGTAGTTGTTCTTGTATTCTATGTCTGCTTTAGGTATATTTTCCAATGGATAAGGCATTGATCACAAACAAGTATCTCTTGTGGTGTTGCAAGTTTAGCAGGGTTGTTTTCATTTTGCAAGAAACCTAAATCAAAATCATTTCTATCGCTTCATGCTCATGGTTGTATGGTTTCTGTTCCATCATAGAAATGGAGAGTCAATGAATGATTGGGTATAATTCAGTACTTTCTTGCTATCATCTACTTTGTTCAATCTAGTTTAAATTCCTAAAGGTGCCATATGTTACTAGATTAGGTACATCCACCTTAGTTTTGCAGAGCCAGAAGTGAAGATGACAGTCTTGTCCCTATAGTTGGTCCTATTACCTACTGATATCCCCACATTTGCAACTAACCCCTCTTCAAAATTAATCTTAGGTATACTGGTGTCTCTTTGAGTGTAAAATCCTTTTCAAGAACCAACAAGATGGCGACTCTACTAGGGAGGCCATTTTATTCAAGTCAAAGTTTCAAAAGGTTTCAAATCATCTCACCTAATTGTGAGTGGGGATTCTGAGTTCTCTGTTTGATCTATGCACAATAATATATTTTCAATCCTGATAAATAGTGTGTAAGGCCTGGTGAAGTTTTGTGTTGGTTGGAAGGAGATACAAAAACAAGTGCAATATTTTCCTCTTCAAGGAGGTGGCGAGTCTACAAGAAAAGAACCCGATGGAGCTACAAATAGAGCTCTAGATCTACCCTACTTCCCAATCAACAAGCTAAGTTTCAACTATAGTACTTCCAGGTATTTTAATTTTCATGTGCCTTTCTTTTATGGAAATCAGTTGTGAAGAATTTCTCCTTATCAAGTGTTCAACACTAATGTAAAGGGATGAGAGATAGTGGGCTTTTCCTTATGGAGGAATACGAGCCCTTTTGTTTTAAAGGCATTGAAGGTGCCCCTAATTAGTTTCCTACTAAGATTAGGAACTATCTACCAGAGTTTAGTGGTAATGGATTAGGTCTAGCAAGAGAACATTTAGATAACCTTGGTAACTTAATGAATGGGTTTGTGATTGAGCATGAGGATGTTGCAATGAATATTTTAGTGCAGATATTTACTGGTAGTGCAAGGGATTGGTTCTTATCCCTTCCTTCATGCTCAATCCCTTCTTGGGAAGTATTAAGAGCGGTATTCAAAGAACATTTTCATGAAAGAGCTGGTGTGGATGGGTGTGAAGGAAAGAATGAAGATCAAGTGCAATACATTAGTGTCTCTGTGGATTCCATCATCCATGATATTGATTATGAAAATATGCTCATCAGAATTTCTTTTCTCAAGAAGAAACTTACAAAGAAAAGTGTTGAGGTTTGGCAGTTAGAGGAGGACAAGAGATTGAGAGAACTGGGAGTTCTTTATGTTGATCATGAAGAGGCTAGTTATTCTAAAGCCAATTCTCATTGTGCAAAGAGTATTGATTTTGGTGCCGACTTTGAGGTCAATGCATATGAGGATGATGAAGATGAGTCTAAGTTTGACAATGTTTCCATTTGGTCTACAAATTTTTCTTCTTATCAGTATGAGAAGGTAACCTTCTTGTCCAGGTTTGAGAATGTTTTGTGTGAAAGGAAAGAAAATGAATATGATGCAGATGATGATTCCTGCACTAATTGTTGTGCACAAGATGTTTTGAGCCCAAAGATGTCAGTCCTTGTTTCAGATAGGGATGATGTTTGCATCACTAGGGGTGAGGCCATTGAAGATGATAATAGAGTCCAAAGTCCATTGATTGGTGAGAGGATCTTATCACTTTTGGTTGATGATTTCCAAAGGTATGCACTTGATATGGACTATACTTTGTAGATCCCCTTTGATATATCCTTTGACATTGATAATGAGGTAGGTGTTCAAAGTGATGAAGGTGATCCATGTTTACCAGAGTTCCCCTCATGTAGTGACTATGTAAAAGAAGAGGTTGGCGGCCATGATAGTGTGTTTTCATGTGATAAAGATTCCAATGATGGGCAAGTTTCTTGTTCATATCCTTTTCCTTCTTTTTCAAAATATGATAGTGAAGGTGACAGTATTGAGGACCTAGTCTTCAATGATTGGGACAGAAAATCTTATGATGAAAATAATGATGTAGATCAATTTTACTTATGTCACAGTATTTGTGAAAGAGACCTTCACTTGGTTCATGATCCATTCAGTGAAGATATCATGTAGGGACCAAGTTTCTCAGTGGCTGAAGCAATGCATGAAGGTGAATCTGAGGATCCAAGTCCTTCTCAGCCAGATATTTTTATAGTAATGCATGATGATCACTATGATTTATTTTCTGATAGATTGCTAGACAAATTTCATATTTCCAATCCTCAGCAAGAAGAGATAACAGATGTTCCATACTTCTTGGAGTATGAGCATGCTGGTGGTTGTGATTGGAAGATAATGGACAGTTACAAATATAGCTTTATTTTTAAGCCCGTAGATATTCACATATGTTGGCAGCAACAATGTCATGACATCTTCAGGTGGTTGGTCACAAATGTGGAAGAAAATCATAACTTTGATTTAGGAGGGTTTTGATTTTCCTTTGGTGGCCCTGGGCCACCAAGTAAAGTTTTAAATCTTGTAAATTTTGTACAATTTTCCCTTTTAGTTGTGTGTTTCTTTCCTATTCTTGGTTCATTTGCTAGTTTTTGAGAAGGTTCCTTGTTGGTTTTTTTATCAGAATTTTGATAGTCTGCTTCTTCCAAAGATCCTGGATTATCTGCATGCCTACAAGAGGTATACACCCCCAACTAGATCCACTGTTCGGACTCTAAAATTTGGTCCGATTTATGGTCCATGCTCCAATTTTTTCCCTATGGTTTGAAGTCTAGAAACAATTCCTCACTGTATATTTGTTTCACATGAATGTCCTACTACAAGGTTGTTTTAATCAGCGAAGAAACTTTAAGATGTTTTAGGCCTTGCGCACTAGACCAGGGGTAGTTCATGGTAAATGTTAGCTCCAGTTAAGAGTGCATGTTCTAGAATGAAAAAACTAGTTAGTTGAGTGCAAGAACAGAAAGGGTTGTTGTATCTTTATCCCACATTCACCAGTCGTCGCATGAAGGAGGGTCTTCAAATGATCGAGGACTTGGGTTGATAGCAAGTGGTGCCTTTTGGTAGGGCTAGTCATGTGTGTGTAAAATGGGGGCAATATTTTAACAGAGAAAGCCTTTTTCCTCAATGGGGATTTATCCCACATTGGTCGTGCAAAGGAGAAAAAATATGTTCATAAGGTAAAACACACACATCCTTAGTGTCCAGGTATGGACACCTAGTTGGAGGCCAGCCCTCACATGCGCGAAGCCCGGGGTGCCCAGTTGGGGATGACAAGGATGACAACTCAGTAGTGGTCCCACATGTGAGGCAAGGAAATTTTTACACATCACAAAAATGTAGGTTTGTACTTTGAGATATGTGCTTGCAGATCTATGGTGGTCACATATCTACAAAGGAAGAGATGCTCAGAGGTTACCATTGTGGCATTGCAATAGGCTGACACATGTCCATTCAATGATAGGGTGGAGTGATATAGTTAGCACCCAGGTGGATCGTAGAACAAATGACAGTGTGCCACATGGCTAAAGGTCAATGACAAGGTAGTGACATAGTAGACAAATGGAGGAACCAACGACTATAGCCTTGAGATGTGTGCCAAAGATCAATGGCTCTCGCATGTCCACAATGGTAAAGATGCTCGGTCGTTACCATTGCATCATTGCAATTGGGTGACACCTATCAAGGCAGTGATGTGGAGAAATGTTATAGACTGGCACTTAGCTAGAGGATATAACGAATGATGGTGTGACACCTGGTAGAAAGGATGACGGGGTAATCAAATGAAGTGGTGGTCACTGGTCAGGTGCCTCGAGATATGTGCAAGATCTGACAGCTATCGTATAGTCGCAAAGGTCAAGATGCTCGATCGTTACCATTGTGACATTACGACAGGTCGACAGGTGTCCTAGGGCATGCTGGCAGGGATGTTTAAGATGGATGCTCGATCAAGAAGGAAAATGAATAGGAGAATGACAGGTGGCCAAGGAAGATTTCAATGGTCTAGAACAGTATTAAGGTGGCCGATCAGCCCAATCAGATGGTGCCACATGGCACATGGGGCCCGCTCTAATAGGTCAAAAGGGGTCTATAGAGGGAATTAAATGGTTAATAAATTCAAAAATTTAAAAGGTTTTCTTGCCCATAAAAATACTACATAGGGTTATATTTTTGCCCAAATATGGTCATGTTATATATTTTTTGAAATGGCAGAAAGTCAGAGTTACAGTGGTGATGATAAAAACCAGATTTGACTAGTTTGGTAGGAGTATTAATGATTTTTTGCCACTAGGATTAAGGTTTGGGGAGATGGTCATTCAGGATTGATTTTATAGATCTGATAGGGGGGAATGATTCAGATTTCTTGCAACTTGGTTTACCTTACAGATTTTCTTGGTTTTGTAGAGATTTGATTGTTGGTTCTTCCAAGGTCTTAATGGCTTATTAGATTTCTCTCACCTGCCAAGCTTGAGATTGTTGGTTAGGGTTAGGGTTTTGGTCCTAAATGATCTTTTGCTTGTTGCATCCTTGTTTCTATAAAAGGATTTTTTGATCATTTAGAAAGGATGGTTAGTTGGAAATTCTTGAACACGGGAGGCTAAAAAGTTGAATGTGCATCCTTAGTCCAGAGTGTAACACTTTTTGCTAGTTGTATCAACACAAGAGAAAAAATTTCTTCATCTTTTGTGTATTATCTAAGGTATTTTCTGAATCAGATTGTAATACAAGGATTGAAATCCTCATACATAATATAGTTTTTCATTCTCAAATCTTTGTTTTGGTTGTTCTTGATGAATTTTGAGTTTTCTAACTCATTGCATTAGGGTTTACTTGTGTTTCTATTTTTATCTCTCAACCTTGATCTAGGATCAGGTTAAAAGTCTCTGAGTGAAGCATAGATTCATTTGGTTCAACAGGAAGGATGCTTGTAAGTAGTGTAAGAGTCTGGTCAACTATGTTTATGGCTTGGAATCTCTGATGAATCTAGTAATTGTTCTTGTACTCTATGTTTGATTTAGGTATATTTCCCAATGGATAAGGTGCTGATCAGAAATTAGTATCTCTTGTGGTGTTGCAAGTTTAGCAAGGTTGTTTACATTCTGCAAGAAACCTAAATCAAAATCCTTTCTATCCCTTCATGCTCATGGTTGTATAGTTTTAGTTCCATCATAGCAATGAAAAGTCAATGAATGACTGGTTATCATTCAGTACTTTCTTGCTATCATCTGCTTTGTTCAATCTAGTTTAAAGTCCTAAAGGTGCCATATTTTACTGGATTAGGTACACCCACCTTAGTTTCGTAGAGCCAAAAGTGAAGAGGGTAGTCTTGTCCCTATAGTTGGTCCAATTACCTACTGATATCCCCACATTTGGAACTAACCCCTCCTCAAAATCAGTCTTAGGTATACTGGTGTCTCTTTGTGTGTAAAATCCTTTTTAGGAACCAACACCTTGGTTCTTGAATGGCACAGGGAAAATATATAGAAGGATAAAATAGATATTTTGTGTCAATGTATAGTTTATGACACTTTGCATCGTCTACAAAATATGATAAAATAAACTACATATGTATATGTATAAATGAAATATCATAAAAATCATCAAATGTTAACTCCTATCAATGGACTTTAAAAAAGAAGAGCTAGTTAAAATATAAAACAAAATGGAAATAGGCTTATTTTAGCGTAGATATCGTGAACGCACATGTCTAAAAAAATGTCAATCTTGAGGTATTAATACTATGTATCTTGAAGTTTTGGAGTTAGTTTAGTAAAGTGTTTTACTTTACAATATTTATTTGAGTACTATTTATTAATATCTATATAAACCACTACACACAATTAATTTTAACTTCTACACAACAGCTATCTTTTTTATTTTTCAATTGTAATGCAATAAATCATAAGAAAATATGTTCAATTTTTTAAAAATAAATAAAAAGTATTTATCTTTAAATGTTTCTTGTTTTCCTATCCAGTTTTTATAATATTTATTAAGAAGATATTTATTTTTAAGAACTATTTTTTATTTATCAATTTTTTTTAAATACAAAATTATTATAATATGAGTATATTGATATGTCAATGTATGCTAAATTTATAACAAGAATTATTTTGTTAACACATTGAAACAATTACAATCTACTTCTTTCTATGAATATAATTACTTAACAAGAACACAATACTTTTAATGTTGGTATCAATAATAGAAAGTGACTTATATTGAAATATTCAATCCTATACGATATGCAAGTCTAGGATAGTGCTTTGAATTTAAGACATAAAGCCAAAAACCCTGTAAAATCAATGCCACAATATTCATCCCCACAAATTAAAAAATATTTTATAGCCTCAATAAAGTCATAATGGACCTTACATACCATTAATATCTTCTCATATTTCTTTGTAGATATGTTAATCTTGACTTTCAACGCTGTGACACAACACAATAATTGCTTTGATGATCACCTGTAATTGCCACCATTCGTGTACCTATCATGGTCCTCCAAGACATTTACGCTAAAAGAGCAAGGAAACACCTCTGTTTCCCACTTCTTTCTTTAACGGCAAGGGGAGATTTATTCAATCGCTAACACTCTGGGGATGGACCAAAAGACGGTAAAATCCTACTTAGCTCTGCTTTTTGCAGTTATAGTGTTTATTCATCTAAAGAGCTCTGGTGCTGCAGTCGAGGATGGAAATACTCTTTCCTTGGGCGGCTCGCTTGCTGGAAAAGAGACATTAATTTCAAAGAATGGCACATTTGAATTGGGCTTCTTCAGCCCAAATGGAACAAATAACAGGTATATTGGTATCTGGTATGCTAATATACCAGAGAAGACCATCGTCTGGGTGGCCAACAGAGAGACTCCCGCAAGAAACAAGTCTGGCATTTTGAAGCTGTCAAGACAAGGTAAATTGGATCTGTTTGATGGAGAGGACGCATCTATTTGGTCGGTCAACACATCGAACAAGGCATCGCAGGCTATGATATTAGATTCCGGTAATTTTATGATGCTAGGCGATGACAGCAAACCTGAAACTATTTGGCAGAGTTTCGATAATCCAACAGATACCTGGTTGCCTGGAATGATATTCGGTGGACAGAAAAAGTGAGTTTGTTGGAAAAATTCATTGGATCCCACTCCCGGGCTTTTCTCCTATCTCACGGATCCATCAGAGGCCGAACAATTGGTGCTAACATGGAACAATTCTGTACAGTATTGGGAGAGCGGAACTTGGGACGGCCAAATTTTCCATGAACTTCCAGAAATGCCAACTGAAGACCTATACAATCTCAGCGTTCAAACTACCAGTTCCGGTTTCTACATCAGTTACGAAATGATACATAACATCATAGCGCTTTCACGTGTCGTCCTAACGAAGTCTGGATATGTTCGACGTGCTTTGTATGATGGCAGTAAGTGGAACATGTTCTGGTCTGTGCCCAGAGATGAATGCGTTGTACATAGTCTTTGTGGTGCTTATGGAATCTGTAACTCCAACAATTTTCAGTTCTGCAGCTGTGTCGAAGGCTTCACACCCACAGACTCTCAAGCTTGGGATTCATGAGAATGGTGGACCAGTGGCTGTGCTCGCCAGAGCCCCTTAAACTGCAATACCCATACTGACAGCACTGATGTATTCATCCACTCCAAATCAACGTTGCATAATGATTACGCGTCATCATACCCTTCACCCACAAAGATGGATTGCGAAAAATCTTGCTTCCGCAACTGTTCGTGCACTGCTTATACTTTCAATCCGCCTTCAGGGCCTTGCCTAATCTGGTCTGGGCATTTGCTAAACTTGTGCAATTCTCTATCAAAAAGCAATTCAAATGCCTTCATTCGAGTAGCTGCCTCTGCGCTTCCAAATTATGACCCTCCACGCTCCTCCAAACTCAAAACCATCCTGCCTCTAGTGCTTGGTACTCTAAGTCCTCTTTTCCTATTTAATGTGGAGGAGGAGTTATCGGCTACAACCAGCGGAGAGTTCTGTAGAGTCCTCAGACTCTTTTCTAAGAATGTTCAGTTACAAGGAGTTGAAGATTGCAACAAGGAATTTTAGGTCTAAGCTGGGGAGCAGAGGATTCGGGTGAGTGTTCAAAGGATCTCTGCCAGATGGTACGCTTGTGGCTGTAAAGAAATTGGAGTCTAGTTCAAGCTGAGATGATAAGCAATTTCGAGCGGAGATCAGTTCACTTGGAAACATACAATATGGGAATTTGATCAGGCTTCGAGGGTTTTGTGCACAAGGATCCAGATGGTTACTGGTTTATGATTACATGCCCAATGGATCACTAAATTCCATACTCTTCACCAGTAACTCCAAAAGTAAAAGGAAGGTACTCGATTGGAAGGCTCGGTTCAAGATTGCTTTAGGTACTGCATGAGCTTTGTTTTATCTCCACGAGGAATGCAGAGATCGCATCATTCACGGCGATGTAAAGCCTAAGAACATTCTACTTGATGCTGATTTTGAAGACTTAGATCAAACTAGTATGTATTGCAGTAGATCAAACAAACAGAGAACGTGAATATAAAGAAGACGCATTGGTTGCTAAATAGAATAACCAACCTGATAAACCTAACTAACTACCTAATGTAAACACTAACTAATATATTATTCTAACATTCGCCCCCTTAATATATTAGGTTTACAAATAAACTCTCTAAAGAGTTCAAACTTCACTTTGCCAAGAGGCTTAGTGAGTATATCAGCAACCTGTGAAGTAGAGGGACAAAATTGGAGCTGAACATTATGCTTGATCACCTATTCTTGAATGTAATGACAATCAACCTCAATATGTTTGGTGCGCTCATGAAAAATAGGATTCTTGTTAAGCTTCAATACAGCCTGATTGTCACAAAACACAACTGGTGGTGGATCTTCTGAGATACCCAAATCTGCTAAAATGCAGCGTAACCATATTACCTCATGAACAGCTTCTCGTGCAGCTCTATATTCAGCTTCAATGGATGAAAGAGAAACAATAGGTTGCTTCTTGCTCATCCATGAAATAGGGCCAGATCCAAGATGAAAGATATATCCTAAAGTTGATCGTCGATCATCTAAAAATCCACATAGTCCGAGTCAGCATATCCTTGCAAGAAAAATGTATCATTTTGCTTATATTCCAGAACATACTCAAGAGTGCCTCAGACATACTGCAAAACATATTTGGTTGCCACCCAATGACATTGTTTTGGTTCCTGCATAAATCGGGATAAATAGCTGATAGCAAAACATAAATCTGGTTTGGTACATGTCTAGTAAATGAGACCCCCAACAAGTTGTTGGTAAAGAGTCACATCTACATGAAGAGAATCTTGGAATTTAGAGAGTTGTAAACCATGTTCCATTGGAGTAGACATGTGTTTACATCAGTCATCCCAAACTTTTCCAAGAGGGTCTTGGCATACTTCATCTCAGAGATAAAAATATGATGCTTGTATTGCCAAAACTCTAAGCCAAGGCAAAAATGTAGTAGCCCTAAATCAGTCATATCAAAAGATTTAGTCAAATCATGTTTGACAATATCAATGAGATCCTATGAGCTTCCTGTAATGATAAGATCATCTACATATAAAACAAGTATAACAATTTATGTACCAACCTTTTCGATATATAAATTAGGATCAGAAGGGGTAGGAATAAAAGCATGCTGCAAAAGGTGACCATCTATTTTAATTTACCAAGCCCGAGGTGCTTGTTTAATCCCATATAAGGACTTTATGAGGTGACATACCTTGAGAGGATTGTGCTGATCAATGAAACCTTCAGGTTCGATCATGTAGACTTCTTCTGTAAGATCACCATTCAAGAAATCACTCTTAACATCCATCTAGTGAAGCTTCCATCCGTGTTGCACAGCTAGAGCACACACAATTCTAATGGTTTTGAGCTTTGCAGTGGGAGCAAAGGTTTCTTCATAATCTATTCCTTCCTGTTGAGCATAACCCTTTGCAACAAGACGTGCCTTATACTTGTCAAGAGATCCATCTGCCTTATATTTAGTTTTGAAAACCCACTTGCAGCCTATGGGTTTCTTGCTTTTTGGTAGATCGACAAGTGTCCATGTATGATTCTTGAGTAGAGACTCATACTCCACATCCATGGTATGCTTCCAATGGGGTAGACTGAGAGACTCATGTATAGTATTTGGTTCAACACTGTTCTCTATTGAGCACATTAAGGCTAAATTGATCTCATTACATGTGACCTCCTGACGTGTTTGGCTGTGGGTTCTAACACCTGTAGAAAGATTTGGAGGAGAACTTAGGTGAGAGTCATGAAGTGTACTCTGAACCCATTTTGGATGTGGTTTTGGTTGACTAGGAGCCTCCAAAATACCCAAATCCACATAGAAATCACCATGCAATTCTTCTTCCCCATTTGGTTGAGAAGAAGGCTCAATCTCATCATCTAAGGGTGAGAGAGTCTTATGAGAAGTCATAGGAATAGTGACAGGAGTGTGCAGTGGAGAAGAAAAAGAAGATTCATCAAAGACCACATCTCTACTGATAATAATATGATGGGTCACAGGATCCATAAGACGATAAGCCTTGGACTCTAAATTGTAGCCCAAGAATATACAAGGGAGAGTTCGAGAATCAAGCCTCTTCCATTTCGAAGCTGGGACATGCATATATGTTGTACAACCAAACACTTGTAAATGTGAAATAGATGGTTTGCGGCCACTCCATAATTCTTCAGGTGTTTTATTTGTAAGAGCCTTAGTGGGAGCTCTATTAAGCAAGTATACTATTGTGCGAATGGCTTCTGCCCAAAACTGATCTTTCAACTTTGTAGTAGCAAGTAGACATCAAGCCATCTCCAAGATAGTCCTATTGCACCGCTCTGCAATACCATTTTGTTGAGGTGTATGGGGAGTAGTCAAATTTTGCTTGATTCCATGAGCCTTCAAGAGCTCAAGAAACTCAGTAGAAGTAAACTCGCCCCCACGATCTAAATGGAGAACAAGAAGAGGCTTGGCAATCTCATGAGTCACCTCAAAATAGAAGGTATGAAAATGAGAGAAAGCCTCACTCTTCTGCTAGAGAAAATAGACCCAATTTTTCTGAGAGAAATCATAAACAAATAGCTAGAAATAGCGATATCCTTGAAAAGAAGTAGGAAGAGGTCCACAAAGATCGTTATGAACAAGGGCAAGTGGTTCTGAGGCTTGATAAGTACTGGACTGAAATGAGTCTCGATGTTGTTTTCCTGCAAGACAGTCAGAACATACATGCATGGAAGACAAGGAAAGAGAAGGAAGACCTCGTACCATCATATGAGAGCTCAACTAAGAAAGTGATGTAGCAGAAAGATGACCATATCTTTAATGCCAGAGAGAGGTGGATGCCATAGTAGAAGCACAAAGCACAACACCCGAGGAGGAAGCTGTATCAAGTGAAAAAAGATGCCCCTGCTTGAAACCTCGGGTAAGAATGATCCCATCTTTTGAGATGAGGCAAGATTTAACACCATCCTTGACTTGAAATTCTACTTTAAGGCTATGATTTAAAAGCTGACTAACAGATAAAAGATTGCTAGTAAAACTAGGAACATAGAGAACATTGGTTAGAGAGCAACTTCCTGTGTTAAGAGGGATGGTAACTGTATCAATACCTTCAACCACATACTCCTTGTCATTAACAATATGAATAATATCACCAGTAGCTGTAGGATTCAAAGTATCAAACAACCCTTTATCCCCAGAACATACACTTGACAAAATTGAAATAGTCCTTTAAGGACAAAGAGAATTGAGATGGGCACGATAAGCACGTGCAGTGAGACGGGGATGCTTTCGTGGCTATTCTACCTCATCTTCATCATCTCCATCATAACCAGTCTCGAGTTGACACTGAATCTTGTGGACTTGACAATGGACATCAAATAGAAACCAATGGAGGAGCCCTTTAAGGATCAATTCATCAAACCCTAGATTCCCAATATTGTGAAGAGCATCAATCAAGGAAAAATAAAAACCCGTATTATCACTCAAAGCATATTGTATGTTGTGATTTCTTGCGACACTATAAGCATCATCAGAAGATGCTGACATTCAGAAAACAAATTGATACAGAGTGGGAACACGATCACGGAAAGGAAAGAAAGAGAGCACAACTAGAAACTACAACCAAAAATAGTTACAATCAGAAACGGTTGCCTGCGAGTCTACCAGAACATGATACAAGAAATAGTTTCTTTCACCAACAACCTTCATTCTACTGCAAGAATCAGTTGAGTAACCAGCAACCATCAATCTACACTACGTCTATTTTTCTAGGACAGTGGGTTGGAATGGCAAGCAGCAAGTTCTCCCAAGATGGTCTCCCAACTGCTATGCATGGGTGCTATAAGCACAAGCTTCACTTCAAGTAGCATGATGTTGTCCAAGATGTTCTCCCAACTGCTACGCATGGGTGCTATAAGCACAAACTTCACTGCAAGAAGAATGAGTTTCTTCTAACTTCTATGCAGTTGCTTTAATATCCCAACACAGTTTATCAATGCACTCTACCAAATTGCCTGGACTGCAACGTGACCCAGCATTTTCTCTGATACAACATGAAGACTTAGATCAAACTAGTATGTATTGCAATAGATCAAACAAATGGAGAATGTGAATAAAAGGAAGACGAGCTGGTTCCTAAACAGAATAACCAACCTGATAAACCTAACTAACTACCCAACGTAAACACTAACTAATATATTATTCTAACATATTTTTCCCCCAAGTTGGCTGATTTCGGGTTGGCAAAGCTTGTGAGCAAAGATTTAAGCAGTATACTGACCACAACGAGGGGAACAAGAGGTTATTTGGCTCCAAAATGGATTTTTGGTCTTCCCATCACTCCAAAGGTTGATGTATACAACTTTGGGGTGACGCTCTTGGAAATCATTCCTGGGTGAGGAACATTGGATTTTAACGTGCAAGATTCAAGTATGTATTACTTTCCGCCACGAACGGTAACCCAAATTTACCAGGGGAACATGATTAATGTTGTTGAGGAGGGTGTTGTAGAGGAAAAAGATATTGATGAGGTGAGAAGAGCAAGTGTTGTTGCATTGCTATGCATTGAAAAAGATGAGGAGACAAGGCCAAGTATGGGGCAAGTGGTGCTAATGTTGGAAGGGAAGATGGAGCCTCGATATCCTCTACAGATTCTGAGCTCTCTGATCATGGACAACAAAACAAACTGAAGCAACACTGATAGTGATAGCGTTGGTGATGGGGTTAATCTAGAATAATGTAAAGCTTACTGGTAAGCTAAGGTTATGACTTAGTTAATTGGATTTAGAATTATTATCAATATTTAGCTAAGTGGATGCTACACTTGAGGGGAACTCTTAGACCTACCTACTCCATATGTAAATGGTGTTATATGTGTATGCAACCCTATTAAAGTTGGGGACTGATTGTTGAGGTTTTTATAAGAGCTCTGTAATTTATTTGTTGAGCTTTTTAGACTATTGGATGATCATTGTAAACATATTTACTTGATTATTGTTTAGTGGAATGGTGAAATTTTATTTGATATACTTCAAAATTTTAATAAAAATGGGTTCTATCAAGATTGATGTTTTTTAATGTTATATATGTTAAATGTTTAGTTTCTATATTGTTGATCGATAATATTTCTATTTACATGAATTATATAGTCTAAATTAATGGTTCACACATTTGTTGATTGGATTTTAGTGCACAAGATATAATTTGAGATTATGCCATGAGGAATTTTGTTAACAAATAACATAATGTAGATTAAACAATTTATTTTTTCTAACATTATATTAATAATGAAACTTCTCAAATAATAGAAACCATTCTTCCCTTTTGTATTAGGCAATGGGATTTGGACTACATTCAACACCTTTATGAAAATGATAGCAATATATAGACTTTG
This sequence comes from Chamaecyparis obtusa, assembly GCA_027943335.1. Classification (NCBI taxonomy): domain Eukaryota; kingdom Viridiplantae; phylum Streptophyta; class Pinopsida; order Cupressales; family Cupressaceae; genus Chamaecyparis; species Chamaecyparis obtusa. Next base: position 344,874 of record BSBK01008150.1, read on the forward strand.
GATACAAAATTACACCCTCACCTTTGTTTCTCCATATACCTTACTAAATGTGAACCAATACTAGTCAATTTAAGTTGGCACTAGTAGTAAAACCATGGTCTTTGTTACATGCCTAAAGAAATACCATCTTTGATGGTAAGGAAAACAATATTCTAATTTAATAACTACCAAAATAATTTCTTGTCATACATACAATGATAACACACACCGAACTTAAGTAAATAATTCTACACGACAATAAAATAAACTCCCTCAAATAAATCTTTCCTCGTCATATTCCAAATTTTATTTTTTAAAAATTAATTGCACCACTTCATATCCCTAATGGACACAAATACTTGGTGTTTTTGAACTTTGTCTTGTAAGCTTTCATGCTAATAGAGAAGAATGTCTAAATGCATTCTACAGAATGTCATGGTAGGGAAGTTTATTGGGACATAATTAAATCAGTTCTTGTTGCTTCTTCACAAGACTTCTTTCAAACTCTCTGTTGGTTGTGGATTATTCCCTTTGATCTTCAACTTGCAGATTTACACTTTGATGGATAATTCAAATACAACTCCTGACTCTATCTCCAATCCAAAGTCCACAAGGAAGAGGGCCAACTGACAAGGATCAAAGATCCTTCTACTCTTTGAGCTTCAATGCTCAGGTGGGTGTACCTTGACTCACTTCTCTAAAGGAGTCTAAAACAATATTCCACTACATTCAATACAAGAATGTTAAAGATTTATCAAATGATGTTTGTGTTTGTGTGGTTGTCAACCATGAAACTTCAAGAGAAAAGACCACTACCTTATCCCAGGGCTCAGAGTCACCTAACTGTATACCTCAACTGAATACTTTAAATCAAACATAATGGAAACCAGAGTAAGTGCTTTGCCTATTACACCTTTCCCTCAAACACAAGGACATCAAATTCTATACCTGGCTGTAAACTCACTGAATTCACCTAAAAGGGTTTAATCCTAACTTTGTTAGAAACTCAGAGATGAATTCAAAATACTCTTTGTTTACCATACATTAACACACTTTGTGACATTAACATATATGAGCTTAGAGACAAGTAAGAAGAAATACACAAGATGCAAGATTGGGATTCAATGGTGTTTTCATTAACAAATCTAGAATCAGCATACAATTAGAATAACACCAAGACAAGAGAAAATCACAAAACCAGACCTCTATCAGTATAATACAGTCAAAAACCAGGGACCAAAAAACAACAATGTTTTGGAACCCCTGCAAAGTCAAAAATTCTCTAACTTATACCACTAGCTGCCTTGGAATTCTCAGAGAGAATGCAACAAGCTATGGACAGCTAGGGCCAAGGTCTCAACCACCCGACATGCCAAAATTTACATCAGAATTTATTACAAAGGCGGGAAACCAATCAGTCCAGAGAAAGAAAAATCTCAAACAGATCTACAATCATGAAAATCTGCGAGCTACGATAGAGAACTAGGAGCTGCCATGAAAATCAGTCAAATCCATCCAACTGCAAACGCTTCTCGAGCCAAGAGTGTAATCATTCCTCACGGTACAAATCCCTTTGCAAACAACCGCCAGGCACCCGGACCACACTGCAAATCGCTTCTCACCAAACAGGGTCACTTCTCCATTCAATTCCATAAAAATATGGTACCCTCTGTCGCTGAAAATTCATAGAAAATCAAACCTAAAAAATGCAACGGTTATAAGCACTTTGCAGGCATTAAGTTTCTTAACCATTTTACTCTTAGTCGCGCAACTGCGCTATCATCAATTCTCACCACCATAGGGAATGAGCCCCATTTTATGCTTGGTCGCATGATCGTATAACCCGAAAATGGGTAATGCGAACATGCGACAATCAGCTAACACTATGCCTCGGCCCCGCAAACAATCTGCCAAGCCTCAGATCTGGGCCCACCTGCCATGTGTCACACCACCACTTGCCCAGTCACCGCAAACATGGACCCCACATATTTGGTGAACTAGCGACCAAAGAACCTCCTCCAGTTCGCGAAATGCTTTGCACCTTTCGCTAAAAATCTAGCAACTCCGTGACCATTGTTCACCAAGTCGCTAGACAAACTAGAAAACTGCCAAATCTTCTTGCGAATGCACGACAAGACCACACTTTATTGACACCGCCATCTTTTTGTCCGGGCTGCCAAAACCAAGACCCCACCTGGGCCCACATTGAAACTCACCTTCCCGCCAGCACGGTCCAACCAGAAATTGCCACGACAGCACCCTCCATTGAGCCCACCAAATAGCCGCAGATAGGCCCATAGGGACACGTGGTGCCCTATCGCATGATTGCATAGCCCGGAAATGGGCTATGCGAACATGCGACAGCCTGATAACATTAACCGCCACCATTAACAACACCGCAACCGTCACCGTAACCACAAGGGGTACCACAACCGCCACCGCACTACCAAGGACATGTGTCACCTGGTCACATGATCACATAGCCAAGAGAAAGGCTATGCGATCATGCGATAGCCAATAGGAAGCCACCACATCACTGCACTTGACCACCAAACTGCGAACACCAAACTGCAACCACCATGTCGATGCGCCCTAGGGGCACATGGCAAGCGGTCACATGATCGCATAGCCCAAAAATAGGTTATTTCACCATGTGACAACCAATCACACGTTGCCACATGTCAACCTCTGGGACCATCACCGCAAGAAGCCTCACCCCTTCGGAGGATCAGACGGTTGTCACAAAAGCGCATAGCCTAGCTTTTGGCTATGCGATCATGCGATAACCGTCGACCTTCAACACGTCAAGACCCTCTATGCCATCGGAAACTCAGGTCCCACCACCATCACACCTGCGCACTTAGCAAAGAAGACCGCCAGGCAGCCGAACAGGACTAGGACCCACACGACCACGTGGCAAGCGGTTGTATGATCACATTTTAGAAAAGTCTAACATGCGGCCATGCAACAGCCAATAGGGAAGAAGTCAGACCCACCGCACAGTCGGACATGCATAGCTAAGACATAGAACAAGGAGAGCCAGCAGAAAAGATGAAATGCAAGGTCGAAAACACATAGTGTTTTCGGTGACAGATCGAAAACACACAGACCTTTCAACATCACACAAAGGTAAACCAGGAAGCCAAAAACATCCTGGGTTTTTATGCAAGCCAAAGAGGTTGAAAACAACGTGGATTTTTGAAAATACTGTGGGTTTTTGACACTGCGGTAAATTTTAAAGTTTGCTTCCCGCGGACTGTAGAATTTGCAAATCTTTATGGGTTTTGCACATTAAGAGATGCAATTTGAACCAGGGCCAGGTGACAACATAAACTACCAATGGTAGGACACGCATACCATGAAACACTAAAGATTTTCATCGCAAGTCAAGACTGAGATTGCAGGCATGGCAGGACAACAAAACAAAAACATTGTAGGGAATAGGTTAATTACAAAGGATTTTGCAATGATAGAAAATTGACCTAACAATGGCTCTGTTTGGGGATGTATGCCTCCTGCAGGCATAGCAAAATCACTGGTTAAAGTAGACCATCCCATAGGACAAAAATGCAGAGACCAAGGAACAAGCAGGGCAAGACCAAGCAACATGACTAGAAATTGACAGACCAGGGCAAAACAGGGGAGGGGAAAGCAACCTATATACAAAAATTTACAAGATGTACGATCCTAATTACTGTTCATGGAAAACAGAGTACCTCAAATGAAGTACTGCTTCAAGAATTGTCCATGAACTGGCAACTCTTGAATATCACCATTAGAATCCTTGATGATGTAAGAATCTTGGCCCCATTTCTCATGAATCAGATATGGCCCTAACCAGATTGGATCAAATTTACCATGTTTCCCCTTATCCTCCAATCAGGCATTCCAAACTAACACCAAATCACCAGGCTCAAAATTTCTATCCACAATCTTTTTATCATATAGATTCTTAACCTGCAACTGCAATTTGGCATTCCTTGCAACTGATTCTTTTCTAGTTTCATCCAATCTAATGAGGTCCTCAATTCTCAACTGCATCTCATCATCAATGTCATTATCATACAACTACACAAACTTGTACATCTCCAACAAATTATTCTAAGGCATCCTAGCATGAATTCCATACACCAGGTCAAATGGTGCACAACCAATTGCCTTCTTCATAGTTACCCTATCAGCCCATAGAGCTAATGGAAGCTTTGAATTCCATGCCCTCCTATTCTTCTCCAGAATTCTCTTCAAGATTTTAATCAAGCCCTTATTAGTAGATTCTGCATGACCATTTCCTTGCAGATGATAAGGTGAGGAATTAGAAATCTGAATTCCCAAACCTTTGCAAAAGTCCTTATATTCAGCAGACCTAAAGCACATAGCATTATCACTCACTATCCTCTCAAGGCACCCAACCTTTGTAACAATATTATTCATCAGAAAGTCAATTACCACCCTACTAGTTGCATTCCTTGTAGGTACAGCTTCTACCCACTTTGTAAAGTAGTCAGTGGCAACTAAGATCCATGAATGATCTCCACTTGACTTTTTTGGTATCTCCCCTATGAAATCAATTCCCCAATGCTGGAAAGGAGCCTGAACTTCTACTGGTTTTAATGGTACATTACCTAAAAACTTAAGCTTACCAGAGAACCTTTGACAAGCATCACATCTCCTTACCAACTGTTCTACATCCCTGAAGACTGTGGGCCACCAAAATCTTGCTCTCAAGATCTTATGAGCAATTGTCTTACCCATATAATGTCCACCACAAACTCCCTCATGCATCTCCTTCAACAATAGATTAGCCTGATTCTCATCTACACATTTCAATAGTATGCAATCCAGATTCTTTCTATACAACCTACATTTCACAATTACATACTTGATGACTTGTAACTTCAATGTCCTATTTTGATTATCATTCATACTATCTAGACACCTCATGTTTCTCAAATAGTAAATAATATCTTGATACCAAATACAATCATCCATATCACATGTATAGTCAATTTCAGAATAATTTACCTGGTTTGCATCTAGATTGGATTGGGCCATCAGCTTTACCAATCCCTGTCCTCTAACCAATTTAGTGATTTGGATCTCAGCATTGAATTCCTGGATCCTATTGATCCATCTGCATCTTCTTCCGGACACCTCCTGCTGTGAGAAAATATCCTTCACAACTACACTTGGCACAAAAGAAATCACAAGTGCTCCCATCAAGTAACATCTAAAAGCCTTGATTTCCTTCACAAGTGCATAAGCTTGCTTCTCATTTATGTCATACTTTAATTCTGCAGCCTGCAAAGATTTATTGAAAAATGCAATAGGCTGCTCAAAACCATCCTTATTCTTTTGTAACAAAACTACAGCAATAGTGTGAAAGGATGAAAAAGAAAAGATATGCATTGGGACACTATAATCAGGTGCCTTTAGCACTGGTGCATCTTTGATAGCCTACTTGATATTCTTGAAAGCCTCATCAGGCTCACCCTCCCAATTGATTATAGATCCCTTCTTCAACATCTTGAAAATAGGTCTAGTAACCTCTGCAAAGCTTCTCACAAACCTCCTTAGAAAATTGACCTGACCAAAGAAGGACTGAATCCCTTTAACATTCTTTGGCTTCTGAATTTTATCAATTGCTGCTACCCTCTCAGGGTCAATTCTCACCCCTTGCTTCCCAACTAAGTGGCCAAGCAACTTACCTTCTGTGACACCAAAAGCACATTTCCTTGGGTTTAATGAAATGCCAAATTCCAAGGCCCTCATAAATATTTTCTCTAAATGAGCACAATGGTCATCTTCCTTCTTGGAATAGGTAGTTAGATCATCCTGATACACAATAAGGAAATCATTAATGAAATTTGAAAAGGCAACATCGATTGCCCTCTGAAAAGTAGCACCAGCATTTGTGAGACCAAAGGCATTCTCACATAAACATATGTTCCCCAAGGTGTTGTAAAGGCTGTCTTGAATTGTTCTGATTTCTTAACAATGACCTGATTGTAGCCAGAGAAACCATCCATCATTGACATCAATTCTAATCCGGTTACTCTCTGCAACATAGCCTCCATATTGGGCAAACAATAATTATCTTTCAATGAGCTAATGCTCAAATTTCTGAAGTCCACACAAAGCCTGATGTCACTATTCTTTTTTCTTAAAGGGAGAAGATTTGACAGCCAAGAAGAATGCCTTATAAGCTTGATAATGCTAGCATCTCTCAACTTCATTAATTCTTCTTGCATCTTGGGTGCCAAAGTAGGATTAATAGGCCTTTACTTTTGCTGGAAAGGTTTAGCATCTTCTCTTAATGGAATAACATGCTGAAATAAATCCTCTCTATAAACCTTTAAGTCATCATATGACCATGCAAAAACATGCTTGAATTTCCTCAATAATTCAATCAAAGGTCTCCTCACCTTTTGAGACATATCTCTACCAATGTATACTTTCTTAGGTGCCTCATGTGATCCAAGATTTATCTCCTCAAGATTAGCATGATCTTCTCCTTTGATATTCTTTTGAACTCTATCTTGGTTGTCAAAGATAGTCTCCAAAACAACAAGCCCCTTGGGCACCTTGTTAGTTCTAAGTTGAATGACCTCATTGCCTAAGACAACCTCCCTTCCTTCTATTGACTCAATCAAGGCTGAACAATCAAGTTCCTGACCATGATACTGATCCTTACAATCCATAAACTTCAAAATGTCATTATCATCATCAAAAACTTGCCAATTCTCAATATTGTCTGGTATACTAGGCCTAGCCTAAATTTCAACTTTAGAAATACCAGAGAATGTAACATCATTAGGATTGATTGCAATATTGGCCAACAAGTCAGCCATCTTGTTGTTACTCCTATCCCTCCACTCAATATTAAAGGCATCAAAATGCTCAATCAAATCCCACACTACATTCCTATATTGTTTCAACCTTCTATTCTTGGAAGCATACACTGACCTGACTTGGGACACCACCAATTCAGAATCACCAATAACACTTATGCATTTTATACCATGCTTTTGTGCCAACATCAGTCCTAACAACAAGGCCTCATATTCTACTATATTGTTGGTACAAAAGAAATTCAATGTGAAAGAGAACTTGTAGGTGTTTCCATCAGGAGAAATAAGCAAAATACCCACTCCTGCACCATCTTTGTAGTTTGCACCATCAAAGTACATGACCCACAAATCACCCTTCACAGAGTCAGCACCTACCTCAGTAGAAATAGGTGACAAAACAAGATCATTTTCAAATATAGGGATCTCTGCCCTAAAAGCATTTACATCAGTATCCACAAAACATGTAGTTTCATTATCTATGTTTCTCTTAATCATGTGGCATACTCTTGGCTCTCGTTCAATCTTGACAAATTGATCATCAATCTTGAAAGTTGCATAGGACAAATCACACTGTAAACTTCCACCCATGGTAGCACTCCACCTTCTAGATAGAAACATCCCATAATGAGGAGGGATATCCACCACTAAAACACTCATTGTTAGCTCTTTCTCTGGATATGCTGCCAACCTATATGGCATTGCATTGATAGTCCCAATAACTGGTACCTCCCTCTGATCCATTGCACAACACCTACCCTGCACTGTATCAACTTTAAGGCCCAACCTCTCCATGATTTTGGAGGGCATGATAGTATTAGAGGCACCACTATCAATCATACAATTTCTTAACTTCATCCCATTCACAAGAACACTTAAGAAGAATGGGTCAATATTTTCAAGGCTAGCATTGACAGAATTGTCCAAATATATTGGAGGAATTTGAGACACAATTCCCTGAGCAGCAACATCCTTCAAAGCTTTATCCTGAGATCCATCGCATGAAGTATCATTTTTGTGAGTATTACCAACCCATGCAATAGCCTTATCTTTATGTTCAGGGATCCTCAACAATTCTGACAATGGAACCTTAACTATAATTTGTGACAACACAGATAACATGTCAACAGGGGTAGAAGCAGGAATCTCAATCTGCACTGCCTTAACATCCTTTTTCTTGTCTGACATATTAGGCTCACAATGTTTACCTTTTACATTATTTAATTTCACCATGTGATCAACCTTTGATTTGTTCTCGTTAGGTTCTTCAGAGTCGGTACTCTTTATAAACATTCCTGTAGCTTTCTCATTTGTATTCCTTGCCACCATGCCTCTAGTTTGCACCTGGACAATCATTTCTACAATAATCCTCTCCATCTCTTCTCTAGAAGGTCTTCTCAAATTTACTGGCTCGGAAGAAGAGTTCATGTTACAAATTTTTTGATCAATGCACTCACCATCAGAAAAAACCTCTTGATGAAAAAGAGCCTGATCATGTCTTTTCATATTCACATCTACCTCTTCATCAAAATCAAAATCATGTTCATATCCTAGACATGAAGAAGCCATGTTGCAACCAACATCATCTTGTTCCTCTTCTTGTTCTATCTCCTCATCACCACAATCTTGATTTGCAGCCATAGATTGTGCAACCACACAATGCTCTACAGAATGAGGGGACTGGCATGCAACACACCAAGGTACATTCTCCATGACATTTATTGAAGCTTTATGTAGAGGGTCAGGGACACCTCTGTCTTAATTTCCTCTTGCAGCAAGGGCAATAGGCTTTCCATCCTTCCATTGGGTGTTGTAGGGGTAATTCTGCAGTCTATTCTGCTTACTGAAATTGTTGTTGAACCGAGGCCTCTCATTGGTAGGAGCATTGATGTTCCTATTTGCAAGTGCCTTCAAATCCTTCAATGCATTAAGCACCTTATCCAACTTATCTTCTTCTTGCCTCCTAGATCCAACATTCTTATCATTTTCCTTTTTATATTTCTTGTCCCCAAACAACTTTGGGTCATCTCTCTTTCCACCCAACTTTCCTGATATTTTCATGTTGTTCTCAATATTGATAGCAATCCTAAAAGCATCCCTAAGATTTTTTGGTTCTTTATCCCTCAATAAATATCCCATCTTCCCGTCAAATGCATTGAAGTATGTAGTCAGACAGACATTGTCATCCAACCACATGACTTGGAACAACTTATGCATACCTTTCTGAAATCTCACGTTGAACTCAGTTGTAGACTCATTCTGATTTTTCCTTATGGTATTGAATTCATTCAACATGAAGCTATCATTAGGCCTATCACCATACTGCTCTTTGAAACATTTCTCAAAAGAGTCCCAAGTATCAATACATCTATCAGGAAGCCTCTTAAACCAATCTCTAGCATCCTCCATTAGAGATTGAACAAACAATTTCATGACAACATCCTCATGCTCTACCTCATAATCATTAAGCATATCAACAAATAACCTAAGATGCTCCTCACAACTTATAGCATTATTACCAGCAAACTTAGGTACCTTATCTCTAATATCATTTGGAAAAGCATTTGGATAGCTAGGAATTCCATCAAAACTTATTTGTCTATAGCCTTCTAATTGCATAGGTCTTCTTTGAAAGCTCAAACTAGTGTTAACCCTAGGATCAACACTAGCATCTACATTTATCTATGCATTTGACTGCTGCCTAAGATCTGCACCTATCCTAGAAGATGAAGAAGGAATAGAACTAGTAGCATTACTAAGTGGAAAAGCAGTAGTCATAGATGACATACCAAGTTCAATAGCAGATGGGCCAAGAGAATTAGCTGAAGAAGCTCGCAAAAATTGGATCTTCCTTCTCTTTTCTGCAATGGCAGTGTCAACCTCAGCTCTCTCTAGTTCTCTTGCAAGGTCCTCATCTTCTTTTCTCCTTCTCCCCATTTCAATGTCTTTATTTGAATCAGGTGGTGGGATCCCTGGTATTGTCACTGGTTTGCTTCCTTGGTCACCCACCATCTTCTGCTTTCCTTTCTCATTCATGATAATAGCAGGTCTGGTAATCTTGTGCCCATCTTTATCTTTAGGCAAAGGGACATAACTTTGCACTTGTCTAATCACAGGGCCTTCATTATCAAATTCATGATCCTGCAGTAAGCATTCTTGCTCACTCCTCAAGGCATCAAGATCACCAAAAACATCATTCTACAATGTTTTGGGAGTAGAAGCAAGCATTTTGTTTCTCTCCTTCATTTCATTTATTTTTCTCAGAAGAGATTGCCTCTCTATCAAAGCATTTACCTTTTCAGCCTCTCTCTCCTCCTGTAATCTTTTATGTATGGCATCCTACTCTGCCAACTACAAGCTCAATGCATTCAAGTCATCAGGATCAACCATAATGTCATCAGAACCAGATGACACATCCACATCAGGAAGATTTTGATATGGGAAATGGACCTACCTATGTCTCATGGGTTCTCCTCTGAATTTATCTTCATCAAGATCCAAGTCAACCTCTAAACCCACATCTCTATTTTCTTCATTTTGACCTGCAAGCAATGGACATTTATCCTGAAATGTAGCCTCAGGGGTATCATGAAATCTCTCTTCAGAGTGACCACCTTCTGATCTAGAAACTCTGTTCTATGCACCATCCTCACTTGAGGATACATGTGGTCTTCTGGCTCTAGCATTTCTCTGTTCTCTCATAGGAGTGCTGGTAGACTCACCATTCCTTCTAATCCAGCTCTTGTTTCCCTATCTAGGTAATTGCTCTAGAGTGACCTCTAGATTTTTTCTAACATATGACCTAGTATTTCTCCTTTTTTCCATGCTTCTTCAATATCTTGCACTGGTTCAAACCTTTGAGCCACCACCCACCTAGATGGAAAATCCTTAAAAACAATAGGAAAACAAGAACATAATATAACCTTTCTCTTTAGATTCTCCCTAGTAGAATCACTGACTCTTAACAAATGCATATCTTCATAGTTGTCCCCAGCAGAGCTACCATTTTGTTGGTTGTGGATTATTCCCTTTGATCTTCAACTTGCAGATTTACACTTTGATGGATAATTCAAATACAACTCCTGACTCTATCACCACTCCAAAGTCCACAAGGAAGAGGGCCAACTGACAAGGATCAAAGATCCTTCTACTCTTTGAGCTTCAATGCTCAGGCGGGTGTACCTTGACTCACTTCTCTAAAGGAGTCTAAAACAATATTCCACTACATTCAATACAAGAATTTTAAAGATTTATCAAATGATGTTTGTGTTTGTGTGGTTGTCAACCATGAAACTTCAAGAGAAAAGACCAGTGCCTTATCCTAGGGCTCAGAGTCACCTAACTGTATACCTCAACTGAATACTTCAAATCAAACATAATGGAAACCAGAGTAAGTGCTTTGCCTATTACCCCTTTCCCTCAAACATAAGGACATCAAATTCTATACCTGGCTGTAAACTCACTGAATTCACCTAAAAGGGTTTAATCCTAACTTTGTTAGAAACTCAGAGATGAATTCAAAATACTCTTTGTTTACCATACATTAACACACTTTGTGACATTAACATATATGAGCTCAGAGACAAGCAAGAAGACATACACAAGATGCAAGATTGGGATTCAATGGTGTTTTCATTAACAAATCCAGAATCAACATACAATTAGAATAACACCAAGACAAGTGAAAATCACAAAACTAGACCTCTATCAGTATAATAGAGTAAAAAACCAGGGACCAAAAAATAACAATGTTTTGGAACCCCTGCAAAGTCAAAAATTCTCTAACTTATACCACTAGCTGCCTTGGAATTCTTAGAGAGAATGCAAAAAGCTACGAATAGCTAGGGACAAGGTCTCAACCACCCGACATGCCAAAATTTACATCAGAATTTATTACAAAGGTGGGAAACCAAGCAGTCTAGAGAAAGAAAAATCTCAAACAGATCTGCAATCATGAAAATCTGCGAGCCAGGAAATAGAACTAGGAGCTGCCATGAAAATCAGTCAAATCCATCCAACTGTAAATGCTTCTTGAGCCAAGAGTGTAATAATTCCTCACAGTACAAATCCCTTTGCAAACAACCGCCAGGCACCCCAAACCACACTGCAAATCACTTCTCACCAAACAAGGTCGCTTTTGCATTTAATTCCATAAAAATATGGTACCCTCTGTTGCTGAAAATTCACATAAAATAAAACTTGAAAAATGCAACGGTTATAAGCACTTCACGGGCATTAAGTTTCTTAACCATTTTACTCTTAGCCGTGCAACTGCGCTGTCATCAATTCTCACCGCCACAGGGAAAGAGCCCCATTTTATGCTTGTTCGCATGATCACATAACCCAGAAATGGGTTATGTGAACATGCGACAACTGGCTAACACTATGCCTTGGCCCCACAAACAATCCACCAAGCCTCAGACCTAGGCTCACCTGCCATGTGTCACACCACCACTCACCCGGTCACCGCAAACACGGACCCCACATATCTAGCAAACTGGCAACGAAAGAACCTCCGCCAGTTCACAAAATGATTTGCACCTTTCGCTAAAAATCTAGTGACTCCGTGACCACTGTTCGCCAAGTTGCTAGACAAACTAGAAAACTGCCAAATCTTCTTGCGAATGTGCGAAAAGACCACACTTTATCGGCACCACCATCTTTTTGTCCGGGCTGCAAAAACCAAGACCCCACCTGGGCCCACGTTGAAACTCACCTTCCCGCCAGCACGGTCCAACCAGAACTGCCATGACAGCACCCTCCACCAAGCCCACCAAACAGCCGCAAACGGGCCCACAGGGACACGTGGCACCCTATCGCATGATCGCATAGCTGGGAAATGGGCTATGCAAACATGCGATAGCCCGCTAACATTAACCACCACCGTTAACAACACCGCAACCATAAGGGGTACTGCAACTGCCACTGCATTGCCAAGGACATGTGTCACCTAGTCGCATGATTGCATAGCCGAGAGAAAGGCTATGTGATCATGCGACAACCAATAGGAAACTGCCATATCACCGCACTTAACCACCAAACTGTGAACACCAAATTGCAACCACCATGCCGATGGGCCCCAGGGGCACGTGGCAAGTGTTTGCATGATCGCATAGCCCAGAAATGGGTTATGCGACCATGTGATAGCCAATCACAGGCTGCCACATGTCAGCCTCCGGGACCATCACCGCAAGAAGCCTCACCCCTTCGGAGGATCGGATGGTTGTCGCAAAAGTGCATAGCCTAGCTTTTGGCTATTCGATCATGCGATAATCATCGATCTTCAACACATCAGGACCCTTTGTGCCATCAGAAACTCAGGTCCCACCACCATCGCACTTGTGCACTTAGCAAAGAAGACCACTAGGCAGCCGAACAGGATCGGGACCCACACGGCCACGTGGCAAGCGGTCGCATGATCGCATGTAAGAAAAGTTTGACATGCAGCCATGCGACAGCCAATAGGGAAGAAGCTGGATCCACCACATGGTCAGACATGCATAGCTAAGACATAGAACAAGGAGAGCCGGCAGAAAAGATGAAATGCAAGGTCGAAAACACACAGACCTTTCAACATCACACAAAGGTAAACCAGGAAGCTGAAAACATCATGGGTTTTTATGTAGGCCAAAGAGGTCGAAAACAATGTGGATTTTTGAAAATACTATGGGTTTTCGACATTGCGGTAAATTTTAAAGTTTGCTTCCCGCGGACTGTAGAATTTGCAAATCTTTCTGGGTTTTGCACATTAAGAGATGCAATTTGAACCAGGGCTAGGTGACAACATAAACTACCAGGGGTAGGACATGCATACCATGAAACACTAAAGATTTTCATCACAAGTCAAGACTGAGATTGCAGGCACGGCAGGACAACAAAACAAAAACATTGCAGGGAATAGGCCAATTACAAAGGATTTTGCAATGACAGAAAATTGACCTAACACTCTCATAACTACCTATCATTTTGATATCAATATGTAAACTTGTAGATGAATTGAATGCACCATTATTGCAGATGAAAAGCAAAACAAAGATATTGAAATTTAATCAAACATGATTTCTCACTACATTGCAATATTTTGTTAAAGCCATTTTCTCATGAACCAACCTACAAGTTTGTAAACTTCCAACTAACTATATTACTTTAATATTCACTAACTATTAACTAAGTTATAAATTGGAATCTAAATAATTATTTCAATGTTTTTGGTTTTAATTTTGTTAAGTTTTTGAATCAACATTTCAAATCGCACTCTGTGATACATCATCAAGACAACAACAATTAGAAATCTCAAGAAGATGAATACCAATTCCACTGAATTGCAATCTAAAGCACAAAAACTTGAATCCGACATCTTAAAAAATTACTCATCCACATACTAAACCTCATCAATAGTTTTTCAACATGAAAAATATTTAGAGAAAAACTTTCAGTACCACTACATAGAAAACAATCACTAATGCCAATGATAGGTTGTTGACACTAATGACAAGCTTTCCAACTTAGCTAATAACTCATTCTACTTAATCTTGCAACACATACTTCCTCCCCAATGGGAATCACTGAAACCAAGTAGATTAAATCCCTTAGACCTATAGTAATGATTACTAAAACTTAAGGTTCCTTTTGCATACCTTAAAATTATTTTAATAAATACCATTTTTATTCAAAAGGCTCTATGATATACTTTGAGACAAGAGAAACTACACATGCTTGATATCAAGCCTAAAGTGAGTGGGTAACATCAAACTCCCAACTACAGCTCTATAAGTTGTCACATCTACTTTTTCAATGCCATCATCTCTACACAACACAAATCCATGATAAATTAGAGTGGAGGTTAGTTTACAATCAATTTTTATGAAAATTTTATGACATATTTTATTTGACAAAGGAAAATTGCATCCTTATTTGGATTAACCTTCATACCTAAAAAATATTGCCTAAGGCCTAGAGTGTGAGATCTCAAATTCTTTCATCATAAAATATTTGAAGTTATCTTTCATAATAGAATCAATATACATACTGACAATGAGAATGTAATTATTTGCTTATTTTTAGTAAAGGGTGGGTTCACTCTTAATTTGATTAAAGTCATTTTCTATAAAACACCCATAAATCCTTGCATACCAAGGTCTTGGTGCTTTCTTGAGGCAATACAAGGCCTTCTCTAGCCTGTACACTTGATTCTCTTTTCCTACCACCTCAAAATCTTGAGGCTATTCCACATAAATCTCTTCTTCTATGTACACATTCAAGAAGGCCCTTGTCATGTATCCATATATGATGAATTCTCCATTTTTTGGGGCTGCAAGAGAAATCAACATACAAATGGTCTCTTGATGTGCTATGGGTGAAAAATTTTCATCACAATCTATGCCATACTTCCAAGTGAATCATTTAGCTAATATCTCACTTTGTGTCTTTTAACACTTCCATCCCTATGATTCTTAGTCTTGTATACCCATTTAGTTGCAATCTTTTTCTTATGACATGGAAGCTTTGGTAGCTACCTACCAAGTACCATTCCTATTAATAGAATATGTCTCTTGTTGCATTGCTTGCACCAAAATTTTAGTAACTTACACACATCCCCATAACATGATGGCTCAAAATCAGCTTGTAAAAAATAATGCAAAATGTACTAGATCTCACCTCTATGATTCTCTTCATTGCGATGCCAATTTAGACCCCCACCTTTGTTTCTCCAGATAACTTAAAAAGTGCAAACTAAAGCCCCCCAATTTAAGTTGGCACTAGTCATAAAATCATGGGCTTTCTCATATGTCTAAAGAAATACTAACTGTGATGGTAATGGTAGAGATATTTTAATGTAATAGCTATCGAAATAATTTCTTGGCATACAAAGAATGGTAACACACTCAACTCTAGTGAATAATTCTACAGAATAATTTTATTTTTTTAAAGACTTGTATCACTATGCCCTATCGACAAATTTTTTTGGTGTTTTTGGACATTGACTTGTAAGCTTCCATGTGCTAATAGAAAAGAAAGTCTAATCACATTCTATAGAATGCCATGTTAGTGAAGTTAATTGGGACATAATAAAGTCACTTCTCATTGATTCTCCACAAGACACTTTTCCAACTCTCATAACCACCTACTATTTTGATATTTATTAGCAAACTTGTAGATGAAATGAATGCGCCATCACCGTACATGAATAACAGAATAGATACTGAAATTTAATCAACATGATTTCTCATTACATTGCAATGGTTTATTAATACCTTCTTCTCATGAACCCGCATATAGAGTTGCAACTTCCCAACTAATTATGTTGTTCATTATTTACTAACTATTAACTAATCTATGGTTTCAGACCTTGGATTATGAAGGCCTCCCCTTCAGATGTAGGAGTTGCTTCAAAATTGGTCATTTAGCTGCTCAGTGAGGATTGGAAAAGGTTAAAAAACCTGCTTCTTGGTGGAAGGGAGCCTCTTCCCATCATTACACTGTTGCGAAGGCCTCATCCCTTTGAATCTTTTCATAGGTTGTTTCATCATCTCAAGAGGCTTTTGAGGCCCCTCTGTCCTCGATTTCAGCCACTGGCTCTCCCTGGGTGATATTTCCATCCCTGATGTTTCGGCTGTTTGGGCCTCTGTTGGAGGTGAGGCATCTGTGGCTTCGTTGGATCAAGCTGGAATAGATGCTACAGATTTATCTCTTGATTCTGCTTCTCTGGCTTTCGGTGGCCCTATTTTGGGACAACTTTTGGTTTCCCTGATTCTTGTTGCCTCGATCCTTGATTCATCTTCTTGGTAGGATTTAGCTAAGAAAGTGGAAGATGGGTGGACTTCTGTTAAAGGAAAAAGGTTCTAAACTTATGCCCTCTTTCGATATGTCCCTTCGTTCTCAGAAGGGGAAGAAATAATCTCTCCCTACAGTCAGTAGGATCTCTTTTGGCTGATTGGAGTAAGATTCAAGAGTGCTGATTTTATTTTGTTTTATCTTTCATGCAACACCTTCTTTTGTCAGGGTTCCAGCTTCCTTCTGCTGGTACCATTTTCTTCTCCAGGTTGTGGGTGCCTACTGTAAAACCCTCGCTCTGGTCTTGATATGTTCCTTCTTTGTGTGCTACTTTGAATATCCTTTTAGGCCATAATGTACAGGGTTTTAGGGCCCCTTGAAAACCTGTTTTACTTAATCAAAAACTATTAACTAATCTATAAATTAAAATTGAAATAATTTATTTTGGACATCAATAATCAAATATGTGCTATATTAAAATATTCATTTCTACACAATGTTAGAAATTGGCATGAATGTCTAAGATGTTGATAACACTTTAGATTTAAGGCATAATGCCAAAGAAACAAACTACAAAATCAGTGCAAAAATATCTTAAAATGAATGCCACCATATTTATCCCTACAAATTAAAAATGGTTAGTACCCTTAATAAAGTCATAATTAACCTTACATTCCCGTAATGTCTTCTCAATTTTCTTTGCAGATGAGTTAAACTTGACTTGACCTTACATACCAGTAATGTCTTCTCAATTTTCTTTGTAGAGAAGTTAAACTTGACTTGACCTTACATAGCCATAATGTCTTCTAAATTTTCTCTTCCGAAAAGTTAGACCTTACATTGTGAACCCTATCACATGCAACACAAAAAATCAAATTGTGTCGTGCTGATATATTTGACCTTTCATTTCTTATATCTTGAATTTATTTTTATGACTACCTCTAATTGTGACCACTCATGTACCTACCACTCTCCTCCAAGATATTTATGCTAAAAGAGCTTGGAACCACCTTTGTTTCCAACTCATAATTTATCAATGGATGCAAAGTGCAAAATCCTAGTTAAGCCATCTTTTTGCAGTAGTTGTGTTTATTCAATTGAACAACTATGGTGCTGTTGTCCAGGGCAGTTAATTTATTTTAGTCATTTAATCTTTGAAGATTATTTAGTTAAGGGAAGGGTACTATTAGTTATGCATTTTAAGTTTCTAAAGGATACATCAAAATTTTATTTTTTTGTTTGTTTGTTTGTTTCTTATGCAAATTAAGTGTTTATAGCTATTGGTTTGGTGTTTGGATAGTTACAATGAGCATTGTGGGATTCAAATTTTTGATATTGATTCTAGATTTGATTGTGTTTTAATTCTTTCATCAAGGTTTCAGATCATACTATGTGATCAATCATCAAAATGTTAAAGAGTGCTAGAAGATGTAGAATGTAAAGGAGCACCAAAGAGGATTTTCTATGCATATAAGAGTGCAAAAGTGGTCATTTTGAATTTACATCCCATGCATATTCCCTATTCCCCCAATAAATATTCACTTAGATCACCTCAAAATTTGAACAATTGGTTCAATATATATGCATAAATGCCCCTATAATTGTGTTCTATTAGTACCAATAAAATTGCACAATTGGTCTAGTTACTAATTTAGAGAAATCCAAAAAAAAAAATTTGAAACATGCATGGTAACTAGATCCCTTCTCCTACTCATTAAAATACATAGAATCTATACATTATCACAAAATCACAAAATCATATTATGTTCAATTTCTTAATGGTTTTTTTGAATAGCGGTATTTTTCATTTGATTCTTGTATGTGCTTCAGATACACATTATGAAGATGTAGTTACTAATGGCACAAGATTTTTTTATTAAGAAGAGCTAGAAAGCCAGATAAGGTCTTACTTGCCGATAGTAGGTTGTTTATCATTTTCACATCCTCTAAAATGGTTGGTTTAGGCATCATTACAGTAGTTTTAGGTGATGATAATCTTGTCATAGTGGAAAGACATACTGATGAGACACATGTAAATTGTCTATCGATTAATTAGTATTTTCATGCAATCATATATTTCATACTTTAAATTATTACTAAATTAAAGATATTTATTAATATTTTTTATTATATTAAGTGAGGAATGTCTGAACCTATTACAATTCAATTACTAAATTAAAATAATAAATGCAACGCCACTGTCCAGAATCCAAAACTACTCTTTCCCACATTTTCACTTTTGGATTCTATT
Source organism: Chamaecyparis obtusa (assembly GCA_027943335.1). NCBI lineage: Eukaryota > Viridiplantae > Streptophyta > Pinopsida > Cupressales > Cupressaceae > Chamaecyparis > Chamaecyparis obtusa. The sequence continues at coordinate 363,723 of BSBK01008150.1, forward strand.
TCATGTCATGATTGCTAAAGTCCCTATACATTGATCAAAATTAAAAAAGAAAGTTTACGAGGTAGTATTGTTTTTGATTAATTAAAACAAGTTTTACAGGGTGCCTAAAACCCACAGTAAAAAAGGGAGATGAACAATAAAGAGAAAATAGAACTAAGCAAAATAGCCTAGAAGTACGCCACAAGCCAGCCTAGGGCAGAGAAGCCACAGAAAAATAGAGCCAGTCAGATTTTTATGATTCCCTCGGTACATTGGAGTCTTTTCTTATCAAGGATATTCTTTGCTTCACATCGGATATCTTCACCTTGTCACCATGTCTTCTTGACATCCTTCATGATAGCTAGATTAGCAAACCAATCAATAGCACTATTGCCTTCTCTGTACACATGAGAGATATACACCTTCTCAAAAGAATTGAGAATAGCACGGGTTTTTGCAATGATGTTGGATATAGACTAGGAAGGGGGGTGAATGTAGTTTAAACAGTTGATTATGTTCATCGAGTCACCTTCGAGCTAGAGCTTCTTAACCCCAATTTCCTTGGCAAGAAGGGTGACCTGGAGGGCTGCACAGGCTTCAACATAATGGTTGGATTGAGAACCCAGAGGTAATATGACAACCGCCAGGCCTGAACCAAAAGAGTTTTTGATGATGCCTCCACTACCAGCAAGGCCAGGGTTCCCTTTGGCAGCTCCGTCAAAGTTGGCTTTCTCCCAGCCAATTGGGGGACAACTCAAAGTATAGTTCAATCTTTCCTCCTGGTTTGCGGCTTGAGTCCTTCCTACAAAATGATTAGTTCTCCCGCAATAGAAAAAAATTTCTTTCACAGCATGTTAGATTTTATCAAAGATGATTTTGGGGGTAGAGGAGATGTCTTGGAATATGCAATTGTTGCATTCTTTCCAGACTCCCCAATAGAGGTGAGGAAGGATCCAGATATAGTAGGTCCAAAAGTCTAGGTTAAACATATTGAAAGTCCATTGAGAGAAAAGGTCTTGGAAAGATAGGGGGAAGCACCAAGTTAAATTCAAAGCTGAGAAAAGACTTTTCCAAATGTTGCTAACAAAAGACAAGTGAATAAATAAGTGGTCCACTGATTCTTCCTAGCATTTACAGAGAATGCACCTGTTGGGAATCTGGAAGCCATGCTTGGTGAGATTTTCAATTATGAGGATTCAGATCTAGAGCAAGATCCAAAAAAAAACATTAATTTTAGGCGTGAGACTTGGAATCCAAGCTTTGGCCAACAATGGGTTGACATCCTGAATATGTGGTATCTGCAAGGAATAGGCAGAGGAAATAGTGAAGATACCATCAGAGGAGTCTTCCCAAATAATCTCATCCTGAGCATGGGAGAGAGAGATAGTATTGATGGCATTCATCAGAGGTTTTAGATCTTGAGAGATCTGGGAGAGGTCCACCCATTTACCATCCCTTCTATAGTTTCTAACTTGAGTCCCATAGAGCTGGGTGCAGATGTGTCTCCAGGAATAGAATATTTTAAAATCTCTCAAATAGCCCATCTAGAGCCAATTGTTGTTCCAGAGATTAATAGATTGACCATTCTCGATCTTCCATTTGGCTTTGGACTTAGCCAAATCCTTGGCACTAAGGAGACCATTCTAGAGAGCAGAACCTTTTGGGGAATGAATCTCTTCAAAGAAGCTATTGATGGAGTTGTGCATAAGATATTTATCATCAATAGTGTCTGGCCACTCACCTTTGTTGTTGAAGATTCTCCAAATCTGTTTGGCTTGAAGAGCTTTGTTAAATAGTCTTAAATTCCTAACTCCAAGACCTCTAGCTTTTTTAGTGTGAAAATTTTTCTCCCAGGAAATAAGAGGGATGTGCTTCTGTTCCTCTATGCTAGACCAAAGAAATCTTCTATGTATTTTTTCCATAATCTCTACAACTTTAGCAGGAATGGAGAAGAGGCTAAGAGTGTAGGTTGTGAGATTTTGTAAAGTAGATTTGACTAGCTGAATCTTTCCAGCCTAGATGAGAGAGATCCCTTTCCAACTAGCAAGCTTCCTATTGAACCTGTCAATAAGTTTGTTCCAGGAGGCTTCTGGAGGTTTGACTCCTAAGGGAAGGCCCAGGTAAGAGGATGGAAAGGCATTGATGTTGCAACCCAGAATATCAGCAATTTTCCTCAATCTTTCCTCTAGGGTATTAACAAAAAAGATGGAACTTTTATTCCAATTTATGAATTGACCAATGGCTCTGATGTAATCATTTAGGAGATTCTTCACCGCTTTAGCTTCTCCATGAAGGATGGTGTCATCCACAAATTTTTAGTGGGTGAAAACATTAGTTCCTGAGGAAGGATTGATGCCTTTTAGATTCCCCTCCCTTTTTGAAGCTGAGATGAATCTACCCAGGCACTCAGCAAAGATAGTGAAGAGAATCGAGGAAAGGGGGTCCCCTTTCCTTAGGCCCCTGGAAGGCTTGAAAAAAGAAGATGGGGATCCATTGATCATAATTTCCGGAGAGTGGGTGGAGATGATTTGTTGAAGGATCTTGCATGTTTGGCCATTGAATCCAAGGGCTTTGAGGACTCTGAGGAGGAATTGCCAATCAACCCAGTTATAGGCCTTAGAGAGGTTGAGCTTGAGAAGAAAACCTTCTCTTTTCCTAGCTTTTAAGGAGTGAATAAATTCATGCACCATCATTATGGAGTCGAGAATCTATCTTCCTGGCACAAAACCTGATTGCTACTGTGAGATCAGAGTAGGAAGGACAATGAGAATCCTAGATGTAATAACCTTGGATATTATCTTTAGAAGAGAATTGCAGAGGCTTATGGGTCTGAATTGCTCGAAGGAGTCCACTCTAGTGGACTTAGGTATCAGCACTAGAAAAGTAGCATTGAGCTCTTTAAGGAGTTTTTTACAACCAAAAAATTCCCGCATCACCTTAACCACATCTTCTTTCACCACTTCCTAGAATTGATGGAAGAAGAACATAGGGAAGCCGTCAGGGCCAGGGACTTTGTCTCTAGGAAGAGAGTCCAAGGCTCTCTTGACTTCACTCATATCCAGTATAGAAGTTAAGGATTTGTTATAACTAGTATTGTTATAACTCCTTACACATTAATTTAAAATTTGTAGCTTTAGGAAATTTGTAGTGATATGACTAATTTTTCTATTTTTGTATTATTTATAAATCAAAAGTGGTACTTAAATGTAAAATAGCATGAGATTCACTAAAAATTTAATAACATTTTTTTAGGGTTTTTAGAAAATAAATTATATGACATAAATCTACATAAAATTCTCTTGAAGATTAAAAGAAATGAAAAAAATTGAAATTTTCATCAATTTATGGTGGCCATACATGGAAGGTTTTGAAAATGTACTTTACCATCAATTAAAAATTAATTAAAAAAATATTCGAGAAAAAAAATGTTCATCATTCTTTGGTGTCTTAGGTATCTTTCCTGAGAAGGATTTCAAAATAATAATTTATTTAGGTCAAAATATGGTGGCCATACACTTGTGTGGTATTGTCTTGAACCAGGCATTTTGAAAAGTGGTTTTAAACATGCCTACTAAAAGAGCTTGGAAACACCTTTGTTTCTGACTTTTTCTTTGTCAGCAAGGTGAGCTTTGGTCAATAGCTCACAATTTGGCGATGGATGCAAAGTGGGAAAAATCTTGGTTAAGCCTTCTTTTTGTAGTAGTTGTGTTTATGCAATTGAACAACTATTGTGTTGTAGTCCATGCCAGTTAATTTATTTTAGTTTTTAATCTTTGAAGATTATTTAGTTAAGGGAAGGGTACTAGTAGTTATGCATTTTAAGTTTCTAAAGGACACATCATATTGAATTTTTTGTGTTCACTTTATATGTAAATTAAGTGTTTATAGTTATTGGTTTGGCTTTTGGCTAGTTACAATGAATGTTGTGGGATTCAAATTTTTGATATTACTTCTGGATTTGATTGCGTTTCAATTCTTTCATCAAGGTTTTAGATCATACTATGTGATCCATCATCAAAATGTAAAAGAGAGCCAGAAGATGTATAGTGTAAAGGAGTGCCAAAGAGGATTCACTATACATATAAGTGTGCAAAAGTGGTCATTTTGAGTTTACATTCCATGCATATTCCCTATTCCCCTAATAACTATTTGCTTTGACCACCTCAAAAATTGTACAATTGATTCAATATTAATGCATAAATGTTCATATAATTGTGTTCTATTAGTACCAATAAAACTACAAAATTGGTCTAGTTACTAATTTAGAGAAATGCAATAAAAAAAATTTAAACATGCATGGTAACTAGACCCCTTCTCCTACTCATTAAAATATATAGAATCTATACATGATCACAAAATCACTAAGTCATATTATCTTCAAATTCTTAATGATTTTTTTTAATAGTGGTATTTTTTGTTTGATTCTTGTATGTTTTTTAGATACACATTACGAATATGTACTTAGTAATGACACAAAACATTATTATTAAGAAGAGGAAGAAATTCAGATAAGGTCTTACTTGTTGATAGTAGGTTGTTTATCATTTTCACATCCTCTAAAATGGTTGGTTTAGGCATCATTACAATAGTTTTAGGTGATGATAATCTTGTCATAGTGGGAAGACCTATTGATGAGACACATGTCAATTGTCTATCAATTAATTAGTATTTTCATGCAATCATATATGCCATACTTTAAATTATTACTAAATTAAATATATTTATTAATATTTTTTATTATATTAAGTGAGGAATGTCTCAACTCATTACAATTCAATTACTAAACTAAAATTATAAATGCAAAATATTTATTAGTATTGTAGGTGATCTAAAATATTAATTTGATTTATATAAATAAATAATATGATAAATGATTAAAGATTATTTTTAGGACAATTTTTTGGCATACCAAGCTTTCATAATAACAATCTAAAAAAATATTTTTCAAAGATATATGTACCAATAATTGACGAGATAACTTACTAATTAAAAGTTGTCATATAATGCTAGTTATTATATTTTATGACTTAACTCTTCACACACACACACACACACAAACACACACAGATATGTGTGGGTGTGTGTGTGTGTGTTATATACTAAGTTTGCACCCTTCAAGCTCTCGTAGTCTTGATAACCTAGTATAACATGGGAATCATCTCCAGGTTGTGGGACCTATGCTAACTAAGATGAGACCTCTAGGTTCTAGGCTGGTTCCTCTTGGATAATCACCTTAATTTTCTTCTTGACATGAAAGTAAAACTTTTGAGGGAAAGGGAGAAAATTAAGGTGATTATCCAAGAGGAACCAGCCTAGAACCTGGAGGTCTCATCTTAGTTAGCATAGGTCCCACAACTTGGAGATGATTCCCATGTTATACTAGGTTATCAAGACTACAAGAGCTTGAAGTAAGGGTGCAAACTTAGTGTATAACAATTCTGGCACGCCCGGTGGTACTAAAAAAGAAATTATTGTTTGAAGATTATGTCATCTCTGATATACAGATTGCATAATATAAGCTTTTAGAAGTTATTCTATCAAGTATATCTGGCGACTCCACTGGTCTCAAAGATTTAGGCCAACGTTGTTTAAGGTTTATGAGAAAGATTGAGACTAGAAGCTCAAAACCTATTCAATTTTTAGAGTTGCCCTAAAAAAGAAGTCATAAAGGTAGGTCAACTCAAAGAACATCCCCTCCAAGGAGATTTCAATCAACATCTCCTGATATAGTAGAAAGAAGACCTTTTCCCTTTCATTCCAGAAGAAGAGGTAGATCTCTGACCAGAGATCTAGAGGAGGATTCAAATCTAGCAGCAAATATACCTCATATAGTTGTCAATCTTCAGATTCTAGCCCCTACAATGGAAAGATAGTTTGCCTTTGCACCTTTCAACCAAGGGAGTCCCTTGGTATTTGCTCAACATCATGATGTGCCCTTGGTGGTACTTAAGAGTATACCTGATTTCACTGCTGAAGGGCAGACAACTACTTTTGAACACATGAGAGACGTGAACACCATTTGCAGCATACACAACATAAGCCAAGAAGATGTAGCCACAAAATTATTGGTAGCCTCTCTAAAAGGTAAAGCTCTTGAATGGTTTAGAACTCTAATTGTTGGTTCTATTAATTCATGGGATGCATTAGGGGATGCATTAAGTAAGCATTTTGAAGATAAATTAGATAACTTGTCTTTGGTAGAGAAATTAACAACCATAAAAAGAGACCCTAAAGAACAAATGACATATTACAATAGTAGATTCCTCAAAACATGGAATAGCATTCTAGTATCAATAAGACCATCAGCTGACCATGCTTTCCTATACTACTTGCAAAGTCTGAATGGTCAAATCTCTGTCATGATCCAGTCTATGGGTGGTACTTCTTTACCCCAAGCTTTTGACATAGCTGTCAGGGCAGAAAATTGTCTAATCCAAGCAGGCATGATTGCTAGAAGGCCACCAATGCCCATTTTTCCTAGCCTTCAACCCATTGCACCTGCCCAAGTACCCACATTTACCCCTATTCCTACCATACTAGCACCTCAGGCTAGTACCAACAGTCAAGAGCTAACAACTAGTTTCTCTCAAGAGTTACAAGAGATAAAAAATAGCCAACAAAGCAGCCAACAAGAAATGACAAACTTGTTGCAAACCTTGACTAAAGAGGTTACAAATTTGAAGAAGCAAGGTCAAGGAAATAGACCATCCTTTCAGCCACAAGGCCAAGGTCCTAATCAACAATATCAAAATCAAGGACAGCCTTATCAACAAAATAGGCCACCATGCCAAGGAGGATATCAAGGAAAAAGACAGAGTTTTAACCAAAGACCATTCCAACCATATAACCCGGCACCTCTAAATTCTACAAATCTAGTGAGGGATATGGGTCCTAGTCAAAATAATATGGCTATGGATAATGAATGGTGCTTTTCTTGTAATCAGCCTCATAATCAGGCTACATGTTCAAATGGATAGATGAACCAAGCTCTAATGGTTTAGAATGCCTCCCAAGCTCAATCAGAGGCCTCATCTAGTGGATCAATGCCTCAACAAGAATCACAAGAGAATGAGACCGCTCTCTTCAATTGGGAGCAACCAGACTTCAATGGAGTCAATGATGAAGTTGCTTTTGTTGCCTATACAAGAGCAAAAAGGAGAGCTCAAGACATGGAGAGAGTAGATTCCAATGCTAAGGCCACTACATCTACAGAGCCACCATAGCAAGCTAATCCCATCACACCTAAGGAAGTTCCTGTCATCACAAGCAAAGAAGACCAACATTCTAAAGAGATGGAGCATGTCATGCCAAAGGTACAACAAAGAGTACACACTGTGACACCTTATAACATTGTAGACAACATGAAGAAGGTGAATGTCACCATGTCCATGTGGGACTCTCTGTCTCTTCCAGGACAACCTAAAATTTTGAAGAAGGCTATGACAGAAGTGACAACTCCTCAACCTGCAAAAGAAGCTGCAAAGCCAGTGTTGGTTAACACTGATCAAGAAAAGGAGGCTCTAGGTAGCAACTCCAAAGGAAATTCCACACAAGGTAGGAACTCAAAGCCACCTCCCTTTTATGTATCTCTAATTATTGGAAAATCTCTAGTGCATAATTGTATGCTAGATAGTGGAGCTACTAGCATTGTCATGCCTAAGAAGGTAGCTAACCAATTAGGACTAAAATATGAGCCCTTTCAAAAGAAGGTTACCCAACTTGATGGATCCTCAGTCAATACTATAGGTGTGGCCAAGGATACCAGTCTAATCCTTCATGCTAGTCCTAATTTGTCCATCCTCCTCGATATATATATCATAGATCTCCCTGCATTATTTTCTATATGTCTTTCAAGGGAGTTTATAGCCAAGATAGGAGGCTACCTATCTTCTGACTAGTCTCACATGTTATTTCATACAAGGTATGGGACCAAGGTCACCATTAAGTCAGAACCATTAGCAGCACACCATATAGAGCCATATGTGTCCAATACCATCAATGTAAACTCCCCTGTATTTGATGACAGTGACTTCCAAACCATTAGTGAAGCAAGCACAAAGATAGAGAGTATCCTTGATATTCTTCTAGATGAAAGAGCTTCAGAGGCCCAAGAAAATCTTGTTTGGGATTTTGGTTTGGGAATTTATTTGATATAAGAAAGTGGAGTCATAGAGCCAAGCCTCCTCAAAGAAGACACTGATTTAGAGGATCATAGCAATCAGGTTTGGGAACTATTTTTTGATGGAGCTAGAAGTAGACATGGTTCTGGTGGTGGTGCTATGCTAGTGTCCCCAAAAGGAGAAAGGTATTATACTACCTTTAGATTCAGTTTCTCCTACACTAGCAACACTACAGAGTATGAGAGTCTAGTCAATGGACTAGAATGGGCTAGAAAAAGAGGGCTTAAGGCCCTAAAAGTTTATGGTGATAGTGAGTTATGTTAGGCCATTTTTCTGTCATAGTAAAAATCTTATGAAAATGGCCCCCTCCCTGCAAATTTTTCTTGGTTTGTGCCTTGCCCTATGTTCCTTATGTTGTCACCTTGCTTCAATCCAAACTGCATCTCCTAAATCGCCAAACCCATAAAGTTATTCAAAGTTTAAAGCCTACTGGACATATTTCAAAATTTGCCACAGTGTCGAAAACCCACAGTGTTTTCAAAAAATCCATGATGTTTTTGATCTTTGACCGATAACCTATGTTGTTTTTGACCCTTTGTCTTTCAGCTTTATGTACTTATCTATTGATGTGTCAGAAATTTTGTGTTTTCGATCTTCTTTCACTGAAAACATTGTGTTTTCAACCTCGCACTAGTTCCCTATGTGCTAGCTTTCCTTAAGTGCGCAAGTGCAATGAAAGGTGGGCCTGAGCCTCCAAAACCTCTTCCTGATTGGATGTCACATGGCCGCATGTCAAAATTTTCTGACATGCGATCATGCGACCACCTGCCACCTTTCCGCATGGTCCCAGCTCTTCATTATGTTCGACTGTCTGGTGGTTAGTCTTCTTCTGGCGACCTAGCGACTTATGGTTTTCTCATTGTCACTAAATCCTGATGATTCCCTAGCATCTGGTGACTTGGCTCGTGGTTAAGCTTTCCATAGTCGCATAGTCACTGAGTGCTTGGCAGTTTGTCTCTTCTCATGCTTCCAGCATGGTTAAAGTTCACACAGGATTGTTGGTTGCCACAAGTTCGCATGGTGAAGATGCATGAGGTTTATTTCTTGCGCTTTTGCAACAACCGACTGATCCTCTGAAAGGGTAGGGCTTGTTTGGTAGTGGTCCCATAGGCAATGATTTGGCAGCCTGTGATTGGCTATCGCATGATCGTATAGCCCAATTTTTGGCTATGCGATCATGCGACCACTTGCCATGTGTCCATGGCAGTGTGGTGACGGTTGCGGCGATCTGAATTGGTGGATTTTCATTTGTCCACGTGGTGATGACTTGGCTTATGTCAGGGGGCCCACATTGGAAGCTTTAATCTAACGGTCGGTGTATGATCACAAGGAATATTCTAAGCCTTTGCGATCATGCGCCATCTGTCAGATTTTATTCCATTTTGCCAGGTTATGCTATTGTGAAGTTAAAGGTGGGTCCGTGGCGCTGGCATGTTAGTTTTTGGTTGGGTGCTGTCTGGTGGCCGAGGACTTTGCATGGGGTTTGTGATCACTTTGCATGGTTAAGAAGCTGTCATCGCATGATTGCAAGGGTTAGTTTGGTGCCTTGCAATCATGTGACCAGACATAACATGAAGCTCAGTTCCCTGTGCTGGTGAGGTTGGTAACCACATGACTGGGCCACTAAAGATGAATGTTAAGATGTAAAGCCCGTGAGGAGAGATTGATCAGATGGTGGGGATATAAAGTTGATGAAGGTTTAAATGTGGGCCATTGTTTCTCTGTAGGCACCATAGAAGTGGTCGTTGGTATTCAAATTCAAATTTCTCTGAGAGCTTCCAGTGCCAGAAAGTACCAAATTTATGGATTTTATTATTGAAATGACCCTGTTCGGTGAGAAATGACTGGTTTTCTATTTGCGGTGTGGTCCAAGGTCTATGCAGTTAATTACAAAGGAGGTTTTGTACCTGGTGAAGGACAGTCTTGGCTCGAGGTGTTTTTGCAGTAAATTTTGTGACCATTTCCAGCAAGTTGGGTGGTTGAAACCCTAACCCTAGTCATTCGTAGCTTGTTGCAAATTTCAAGATGACTAGGGGGTATAAGTTGCAAAATTTTTGATTTTGCAAGGGTTCCAAAATCTTGTAGCTTTTGGTCCTTGGTTTTTTACTGTAATACACTGATAGAGGTTTGATTTGGTGTCTTTTTCTCAACTTTGTGTCATGCTAATTGTATGCTGATTCTAGATTAGTTAATGAAAACATTCTTGAATCCCAATCTTGTATCTTGTGTATGTCTTCCTGCTTGTCTCTATGCTCATATATATTAATGTCACAAAGTGTGTTAATGTATGGTAAACAAAGAGTATTTTGAAATCATCTCTGAGTTTCTAACAAAGTTAGGATTAAAGCCTTTTAGGTGAATTCAATGAGTTTGCAGCCAGGTATAGAATTTGATGTCCTTGTGCTTAAGGGAAAGGGGTAATAGGCAAAGCACTTACTCTGGTTTCCATTGTGTTTGATTTGAGGTGTTCAGTTGAGGTATATAGTTAGGTGACTCTGAGCCTTGGGATAAGGCACTGGTCCCTTCTCTTGAAGTCATGGTTAACAACCACACAAACATAAACATTCATTTGATAAACCTTTTATAGACTTGTGTTGAGCATTGTGTGCATCATTTTGAGACTCCTTTGAAGAAGTGAGTCAAGGGTACGCCCACCTGAGCATTGAGGCTCAAAGAGTAGAAGGATCCTTTGATCCTTGTCAGTTGGCCCTCTTCCTTGTGGACTTTGGGGTGGTGATAGAGTTAGGATTTTATTTATATTATCCATTAAAGTGTAAATCTGCAAGTTGAAGATCAAAGGGAATAATCCACAACCAACAAGTTAGTTGTCAGCCAAGTAAGAGGGATAAGTGCAACCAAGAATGATGCCATGAAAGCATATAAACATAGAGTTTGGGATGCAATTGAATATTTTTGTGCTTTCAATATTGTTGCCATCCCTAGAAAACTAAATCAAAATGCAGATAGGCTAGTTGTTGTTGGATCTTAGTATGACATTCCAAATAGCATTTCAAAAGAGGTAGATCAATCGCATATCAAAGTGATTGTCAGACCCTCTATTCCTGATAATGATGTTAATTTGCAAGTGTTCGACAATGATGAACAAATTCTGCAATTCTTGTTTGAAGAGGATGTATTTTTAGAGTACAATCAAGATAGGCTATCAAAAAACTATGGTGATCAGGTAATACAATTGAAGTCCAATAAGATGCCTAGTGGTCTTGTTACCTTAGAGACTGTCTTCAACAAGGATGATGAAGTCAAGAAAAATAAAGCTGGCCTGGTAGTCCAACAAGAACATTGTGTTGAACTAGAGTTGGAACCAAGTAAGAGCCTACAATTTGGAAGAGTGAATACTGATTTGGAAAAGAAAGATTACACAAAAAATTTCAAAGATTTCAGTGACATTTTTGCATGGCAATATGAAGACCTCAAGGGTTTTGATCCTGCCCTTTCTCAACACACTATTGAACTAGAGCCTAATGCCAAACCAGTAAGACAAAAGCAAAGGCCTGTTAATCCTAAGCTTGAGCCACTTATGCATAAAGAAGTACTCAAACTGATAAAGAGTGGTATCATCTACCCCATCAAGCATACTAGTTGGGTTTCCAACCTTGTTCCTGTCAGGAAGAAGAATGGGGAACTAAGGTTATGTGTTGACTTCAGGGATCTTAACAGAGCTTCATTAAAGGACCGCCATCCACTACCCTCTATGGAACAAATCTTACAATATGTCTCTGGATCTGAGAGATTTTCATTATTGGATGGCTATTCATGATATAATCAGATCTTAGTTAATGAAGAGGATCAATACAAGACTGCATTTACAACCAAGTGGGGAACCATGGCTTATCAAAAGATGCCCTTTGGTTTGTCAAATGCAAGTGCTACATTTCAAAAGGCAATGGATATGGCCTTTAAAAGCCTCATGTACAAATTTTTATTGGTCTACTTAGATGACATAACTGTCTATTCAAAGCATGCAACAGATCACATCAAACATTTGAGGAAGATCTTTGAAAGGTGTAGAGAATTTGGGATATATCTTAATCCCAAGAAATGTGTGTTTGCAGTTCATGAAGGAAAATTGTTGGGATATGTAGTATCCAAAGAAGGAATTACAATAGATCCTGAGAGAATTGTAGCTATCCTAGAGCTACCCCTACCACATCATAAGAAAATTCTCCAATCTTTCATAGGAAAGATTAACTTTGTTAGCAAGTTCTTGCCTAACATTGTAGATTTACTCAAGCCCTTGACAACCATGTTAAAGAAGAGTTCAGCTTTTAGTTCGACTAAGGAAGGAAAAGTCAATTTCCAAACTATCAAAGAGGCCTTAACAGAAGCTCCTACCCTCTTAAACCCAAATTTCAATAAGGATTTTACCCTTTATACTTATGGAGGTCATGATGCTATATCTGCTATGTTGACCTAGGAAAATTCAGAAGGATTGGAGCAGCCTATTTCTTTCTTTAGCAAAGGTTTAGAGGAGAATGAACAGAGATACTCTTTTGTAGAGAAACATGTACTTACTGTGGTAAAGAGCCTTAAAAGGTTTAGATATTTGTTGACCCATAGCAAGGTACATTTGAAAGTTATTCATCCAAGTGTCAAGGAATTTTTGCTTTCCAAGGACCTAAATGAGAAAAGAGCTGGTTGGATCACCAAGGTGATGGAATATGACATAGATATTCAATCTACCAAGCTGGTTAGAGGAAGAGTTCTTTGTGAGCATTTGGCAGAGGATGAGAGTTCAAAGAAATCAGAGAAAATGGATGCATCTTTGGTGGTGCATTCTATAGAAGAACAAGCCAAGGCAACAAGCTAGTTGCCTAATATGATCAATTATTTGAAGACGGGACAATGTCCTGCAGGTTTGGATTCAACAAAAAGGAGGTATTATAGATTGCAATCTATTCCTTTTGTGCTGATAGATGATGTTATTTTCAGAAAGGATCACAGTGGTATCCTTTTAAGATGCATAGACTCAGAAAAGGTAGCAGACATCCTATTTGAGTTTCATGATGGACCTTCTGGAGGCCACTTTTCTCCTAGGACTACTGCTTTTAAGATCATGAGGGTTGGATACTATTGGCCATCTATCTTTAAGGATAGTCATGATTATGTGAGAAAATGCATCAAGTGTGCCATGTTTGCAGGAAAGGAAAGGCTTGCAGCCTTGCCCCTATAGCCAGTCAGAACAGAGAAACCCTTCATGAAATGGGGTATAGACTTCATTAGTATGATCAATCCTCCATCTAGTGTAGGACACAAATGGATAATTACTACAACTAACTATCTCACTAGATGGACAGAAGCAATTGCTTTAAAAGAAGCCAATGAGAGTGTTGTTTTAAGTTTTTTTGATAACATAATTCATAGGTTTGGCACTCTTGATTCCATTATATTAGATAATGCACTAGCATTCATAGGCCTTATGGTCTCAGAGCAGGTAGTCAAGAATGGCATCTATCTGAATACCAGTTCCAATTACTACCCTCAGGGCAATGGCTTGGCAGAATCCACCAATAAGAACTTGATTAGGATAATCAAGAAGACTCTTCAAGAAAATCAAAGAGATTGGCATACTAAGCTGAGGTCTGCATTATGGTTAGATAGAATTACCACAAAGAAAATCATTGGTAATTCTCCTTACATGCTAGTATATGGTAGAGAGGCTAAGTTGTCCATTTCAACTAAGTTACCAGCCCTGGACTTAGCCACTCAGTATGCCCTATTTGATGAGGAGGATCCCTTGTAGATCAGGTATGCTCAATTGATGGAGTTAGAGGAACTTAGAAGAAAGTCAATGCAGGATATGGAATTCCATCAGATCCAAACAAAGAGGATTTTTGACAAAAGAGCTAGGATCAAAAATTTCAAGGTTGGGGATGTAGTCCTCAAATGGGATGAGTTCAGATCCAAACTTGGCAGACATACCAAATTTGATTCATTCTAGAGTGGACCATTTGTTATAAAAGAGTGCAAGGGATCTAATGCTTTCCAGCTATCAACTCTTGAGGGAGATGCCTTGCCAATATCAGTGAATGGATTCCACTTAAAACCCTGCTTTGAGGTTAATCCCTCTCTATAAATTCTTGTAAATATGTGTTTTTCTACTTTCTTTCCCTACTTTCTAGGTTAGTTTCCTTCTTTTCAAGAAGTGCTCATGCACAAGTTTTCCTTTTTGTTTTAGTTTTGTCCCTCTGTCAAGGTTTTGTTTTCTCGTGATGACTCCATGCCCAATAAATTATGTCAAGGCCACTAATCTATGTCTAGCAGGCTGACATCCTGTAAAAATTGCCAAAATGTTACCCTAATTTCCATGTACATGCAAATTTGGCTAAAACATATTCCAAATCTCTTTTTTCACCTTGCCAAGCATCCCTAAAATTTTTATGGGTTTATGTCCTTCCTTCTAGTCTCTGCAATTTGTTTCATTCCCTAGTCTGCAGGTCCAAAAAAAAAAAAGAACCCCTATGAACCCTAGGCCTTCATTCTATTTCATTGTTACTTTATCTCAGCCACTTAAGTCCCCAAATTCCCATGTGCGTAATTCTTCCTTCGGTCGCCAGTTCTCTTATTCTTCTGATGGTTACCCTTTCCTCTCGGCGAACTGGCGACTGAGGTGTTTCTCCTAGTCGCGAAATAAAATGGCGGTGCCCTTTAAGTATTCAGTGACTCCGCAGATTGCCTTCAGTTGGGCATTTGCTAACTAAAACCCCAGGTTGGACTTTTGGTTTAGCAATCTTGTGAATGCCTTGTTTGTGTATTCTTCAGACTTAACTGAGGTTAAGAATTCTATTTCAGCGACTAAGTGAATTTCCTTTGGCCATGCATTCGCTAACACTTCTGGGGTTAAGTGATTTTCAGTGGGGTCCCAGTTGATGAGATCAACGGTTGTCGTAAGATCTCATAGGGTCTGTTAGAGGCTTGCAATCTTATGACAACCGTTGATCTTCCCTTTTTCTCAATGCTTCAAGCTTTTGTGGGTCCACTGCTATGTGTACACAAACGTCAGCTTCTCATTGGTCCACATAGTAATGATTAGGCAATGTGTCAGTGGGACCAAGTTTCTAGCCTTTTAGAAGGCTCTGACATCTGCAGAGGATCGACGGCTAGTGCATGTCTGCAAGGAATCTTTCTGACACATGCGATCATGCACCCGTCGTTGATCTTATTTTATCTTCGGGCTCTGTCAAGTGGGTCCTCTGACAGTTGATGCTAACATGCTTGAATTTGATTGGTCTGCATGGTGATGACTAGATTTTTAGTGGGTCCATTTGTCAGAGGGGTCCCGGTCTAATAAAGATCTACGACTGGCATAAAAGTGCAAGGAATATTGGGCAGTCATGACATCATGCACCCATCGTTAGATTAGAATCTCAATTTGAGTGGGTCTATTGTCAGAAAGGTTGCCAAGGTGGTTGCTGATGGAGCGGCTGGAACAAATAGAAAGGTGACATGTGGCAGACTGGGCCAAGGGTTTGAAAGCATTTTGTGAATCAATGACTAAGGGGGTTTCTCTTGTTCACTCAATGAAACCAAGGTAAGATAAAAGACTCAGTGATTCAGTGAAAAGCCTTGTTCAATGAATCGCTTAACCAGACCAGGGTTAAGAGAAGTATTTCACAAATGAGAAAAGGTCTTCAGTCACATAGTCACTGAATGACTTAAGGGAAGAAGGGCTCGAGGTGGGTCCAAATATGTTGACATGATGATTTGCTCACTTCTCATTGGCCGCTGACTTCCACGGTGGTTTTGACTTGTCAAAAATGTTTTAAAGTTGTTTTCAAGAGTAATCTGGGATGTTCATCTATTGGGAAACAAAGGGTATCGACGGTCACATTTTAAAATGACTAGCTAGCTATTAAAATTTCAAATTCAAATTGTTCTAAGAGGGTTTTTTGCCAGTATTTGATTTGCAAGTTGCAAGTGGTGAGGTAGCTTAGAGAATTTGTCTCCAAGACATTTGCAGTTGAAAGAAGATGATGAGGAAGTCTGGGTGGCTGTCATGGGTCATTTCTTGTCTCAAAAAGGTACCAGCTTGAGCATTCATGGTGAGACTTTATGCAGGAAAGTGGATGAATCCAGGTTGCTTCTCTGTAGGTTGATGTAGTACAGAGATGGGCACACAATATCTGATCAGCCATAGTATTACAGAGATGTATTTATGATCAGACTTGATAGATTTAGGGTTTTTTATTCTATTGAAAATCTGTAACCCTAGTTAGGTTTTGCTCCTGCTTGTTTAGAGGAGATGTATATATTATATTTTTAGAGCTTTTGAGCTCAGAGTTGGACAATTGTAAAAGAGATTCATCTTTTCTTAAAGGTCATCTATGGTATCATTTCTACCCTCTGGCTTATATAGTTGTAAATCTTTCATTGATGATTCAGATATTACAGAGGTATTTTGTGACAATCCTTCATGTCCCTATGCTTCCTTGTCTAAATTATCTCTTATTGAATCAAAGTGTATGATATTTTCAGTGATATCTTAGGGTTCCTAATCCCTCTTATTTTCTGTAACTGTGTGTGTTATTGTGTTTGATCTGATTTAGATGTTTTTTGTGGGTATACTTCAGCCCTCTAATAGTCTTGTCTCATTCCTACACCGAGTTGTAGAAGTGAATGTCTATTTTTAGGTCATTGGTTATGTCTTATGTTTAGGCCCTCCTATGAAACACTTATGCAAGCCTATTCAGTAAGTTGTGACCTACTAGACCTAAGCCTTTCATTGATTCCATTCCCCTATATTGAGATCCAAACCCTAATTTTGGTGCATCACCTAGTAGGTAGTTTGCTTTCAGTCATCTCCCTTTCCAAGCATTCTTTCTATCCCTTTCCCTCAAAATTTTTACTTTCATGTCAATAAGAAAATTAAGGTGATTATCCAAGAGGAACCAGCCTAGAACTTGGAGGTCTCATCTCAGTTAGCATAGGTTCCACAACCTAGAGATCATTCCCATGTTATACTAGGTTATCAAGACTACGAGAGCTTGAAGTAAGGGTGCAAACTTAGTGTATAACAGTATGTATATATATATATATATATATATATATATATATATATATATATATATATATATATATATATATATATATATATATATATATATATATATATATATATATATATATGTATGTATGTATGTATATATATATATACATATATACATATACATATATGTATATATATGTATACATATATATATATATACATACATATATATATATGTATATATATATATATATAAATATATATATACATATATATATATATATATATATATATATATATATATATATATATATATATATATACATATATATATATATATATACATATATATATATATATATATACATATATATATATATATACATATATATATATACATATATATATATATATACATATATATATATATATACATATATATATATATATATATATATATATATATATATATATATATATATATATATATATATATATATATATATATATTTGGAATAATTCTATTAAATTAATAATCATAAATTAACTATATTTTTAATTTTACTGCTTATAAATAAATATATGAAATGCTATGAATTTTCCATACACAACTTCACTTTCATTTAAATGTGAATTACAATCTTATTCAATTATAAAAATACAACGCCATTGTCTAGATTCTAACACTACTCTTTCCCACATTTTCACTTTTGGATTCCATTTCATCTCATGATTGCTAAAGTCACTATAAATTGATCAAAATTAAAAAATAAAGTTTATCAAGTAGTATTGTTATAATTCCTTACACATTAATTTAAAATTTATAGGTTTAGGAAATTTGTAGTGATATGACTAATTTTACTATTTTTGCATTATTTATTAATCAAAAGTGGTTCCTAAATGTAAAATAGTACGAGGTTCACTAAAACTTTAATAAGATTTTTGTTTTTAAGTTTTTTAGAAAATAAATTATATGACATAAATCTACATTGAATGCTCTTGAAGGTAAAGAAAAATAATTTTGAAAAAAAATTGAAATTTCCATCAATTTATGGTGGCCATACACCGAAGGTTTTAAAAATGTATTTTACCATCAATTAAAAAATTAAAAAAAAACATTCTATAGATGAAAGAAAAAATATGATCATCAATCTTTGGTGTCTTATGTATCTTTCCCCAGAAGGATTTAAAAAAATTATTTATTTAGGTCAAAATATGGTGGTCATACACTTGTGTGGTATGGTCCTGAAACAATGATTTTGAAAAGTGGTTTTAAACATACCTAATAAAAAAAAAAATTATACCATGTGGGTATTGAAATAAATTACATATTTTAAAAGTAGACTCTGACCACTATATTTTCTATTATTGAAGTTTTTTGAGATTCAATCTCTAAGTGCCTCAAATTTTGACATCAAGTCATAGAAAAATTGAGAAACAAGGAAAACACTTCCACTTTTTGCCCAAAAGTGGGACTCAAATTCCTGCATCCACCCTAATATTAACAAGGAAAAATGTTGTGTGCACAAAACTATTTAGATTTTTTTCAATAAAATATAACAATGTGCTTTTTGCATGCCTCTTTTTTTCATTGTTTAAATTTTTTTTTAAATCATTTGGTGAGTATAGTTCCATAGGCGTATTAGAAGTTGTGCATGAATATTTCCATATAGTTGATATATAATTATCTCTTCTTAGGCGAATCACACATTTTAAGTTTCTCAGGTAAATATCTAGTTAAGAGTTAGTTTTAGAAGTTGTGTATTTTTGTTATTTTTCAAGTAATAATACATGCAAATTTTCTATTATAGAAGATTTTGTGATGTGTTTTCACTGGTATAATTCTACAAACATGAAAATGTTACACAATAATACCTACTCAAATGTAATATCTTTTCAATGGAAATTAATTATGTACATTGAATTTGTTTTCAATGGAAAAATCTTAGGGCTTGATGAAAATATTAGGCAATCAATTTTACTCGCAATATATTTTCAATAGAATGGAAGTCACAATTATTCTTATGGACTTTGAATGTCTTTTTAATGATTGAATCCTAAGAAGATGAAAATATTGGAAATTAAGAGTTTAATTTTTCCAAAGATTGAAGAAAATCAAAATTACTTGGTAGGAATTAGAATATAAAGAAATAACATCAAAATGTTAGGCAATTAAGAGTTTAATTTTACAAAAGAGTGAAGAAAATAAAAATTAATGATATGAATTAAAATATGAAGGATTAACATCTAAAAAAAGGTTCGACCTAATTTTTTTAACTATTGTAATTTCTAGCAAAAACAACACTAAAAGTACCATAAATGATGCTCTTGAGAATCATTTATAGGCAAGGAAATCTTTATTTAAATGTGCAAGATTCAAGTATGTCTTACTTTCCCATGTGGCCTACAACTAGAATTTATGAGGAAACTATAGTAAATATCATAGAGGAGTGTGTTGTAGAGGAGAAAAATATTGAAGAGATAAGAAGAGAAATTATTGTAGAATTTCCATTCATTGAAAAAGATGAGTAGACAAGGCCAAACATGGGGCAAGTTGTGCTAATACTGGAATAGAAGATGGAGCCTCCATCTCCTCTCCTCATGAACAATCGAGTAAATTGAAGTGATACTAATGGTTATAGCAATAGTGTTGTGCTTAATCTAGAATAATGTTAACATGCTTAAAAATGGTCAAACATCTTAATATAAACTATTTAAAATGAAAATTAACAATTTAGAAATTATATTTTAACTATGTAATTCTCTTCTTAACACATCATTCAATTTTTAATATATGTATCTTGAATTACTTGCCCATGTTGACCGTTTTTAACTTAAAGACAAAAGTGGTTAGTTTCAAACTTCTTTTAGACTTCCTTTGTGATGCACTTATTCATAGTTGAAAGATGAAATTTATCATTACCTTAGTTTAGTTTATAAAACTCCCTCACATGAACACTTATTATTATAAAGATGAAATATACCTTAGAAAAGGTATTACAATACTAGAACCTTCATAAATAAGAGATGATAAATGTTGTGTTAGACATCATGGATTTTATATGTTATATTATTAGTTCACATATTTTTTACTTTTTTTTTGTGGGTGTAGGTAGATGAATGATAAACTGACATTAAGAAAATTCAATACTAAAGGGTATAGTGTGAATTAGTCATCTTATTTGCAGATTAAGTAATATCATAATAGGTTCGAATTAACCACATTTAGAAAAAACCCAAGATTTACTAGTGTCTGTACTTGCATTTTCATGGTTACATCATTGAATGTTTGATCTCTTTATAAAAGAAAAGTTTGTTACCTCTTATTTTATAATATTTATAATTCAAGAAGAAGATGGAATGAGAAGTGTGTAGAAGTTGAATACTTAATAGTTCAATTTCTTAAGAATCAAGTGCCTACTGTTTAAGAATATGTTAAAAAAAATAGATAAATTATTTTAGTCTAAAATTATTGCAAATAGTGATTAGTTTCTTAAATGTATTTCTATGTAGAGAAAAGAATATTGCTCATATGATATTTTATCTTTTTGTATATTTATATCATTTAAAAAATACATAACTTCTAAGACATGATAAATTATTTCGAGCGAATATGTGAAAGTGATGGGTCTACAAAGTTGTTGATCTACCACAATGACTACTAGAAATTACATGGCATGTTTTAACCAATAGAAATAATGGCTGAGTTTTTTTGAAAGATTATTAAAGTATTACAATAATTAAATAGAGGTAGAAAAAATCTTCATGCAACTTAAAAGACATAACCATTAGATTGCCTAAATGATTAAAATTACATGTTTTATTTATAAATGCCTAGAGAATTTTGTTTTAATGTTTAGTGCTACTTGATGCTTTTTTTCTCTTACATTTTAAGTTTTATATTATGTATTATAAAATTTGGGATGCTGGAGGAAAGTCTTATCTACCTTCTCTACATTTGGAAGAGGCTATACAAGTTTTAGCGACATTGTGGTAAGACAACTAACCTACATATGAAAGTCTACTATCTACTATAGTAGGAGGGTGATTTTTACGAGATTTTGAGATATTTAAAGTATTATTGAATCTTGTTGAGACAAGATAATCATTATAGGCATATTTATGTCCATATTGGTTACAGAATGGAGATGCTTTTATCTATAGAGTATGGTTTTTAGAAGAAAGTTAACTTTCTCAAGGGTAAGTTATTGTTTTTGATAGATAAAAGTAGCAAGAGGGTGTTGGCCCGAACAAAAGACTAGTAATGCATTAACAGCACATTAATGTAACCAGTCACAACAGATAAATAGTTTAACAGTATAATCATGATTCTAAATATGCCCCTATCAAAAACATAAATCATAAAAATAGAGCATCTAATCCGAACAGTAGCAAGTAAAGTATCAGTTGAAAGCCATAGAGGGCTGAACAAAAAGTGGTAAAAATTAAGGGGTAAGTTATTGTTATGATGTTATGCATGTTTAATTTATAAATTTTTAATGGATACTATCTTTATAAATTCATTTATTGATCGTATTTTATTACATATAGATGTTATTTGAGATAATGACATCATAGAAATTCATTGTTGAAGTGTATAGTTTTAGTGAAGAACCTTATTTATAGATCATATTATAAGATTATATATTTAGATAAGCCACAAAAATCACCCACAAAAGAATGAACGCCACAAGGGTGGTGATCAACAATGAATTAAAAGCCAAGACCAAAATCTATTGCATGAACCAAAAAGGACCACCACCACTAAAGTTCACAAAAACCAATTAAAAATTAGAACCACCATAAATAAGGCAACACACAAGCTACCTTCTAACATAACACCCAAGTAGGGAAAGCCAAAGAACCAGCCCATAACCATGGAAAGTGGAAAGGCCCAAACATCAACATGAAAATTGGTTACAAAGACATCACCCAAACAACACCCATTGAACTCAGGGAAAGAGAACAAAAAGAAATGGTGACCCATAGCTCCCAAATGGAAGACATGGCATGCCCTAAAACATGAAATTCTAGACACCTAGTGCTATAGAAGATGTAACAAAACCACCAAAGAGAGCCCTCCATGCAAATACCTATTAAGCTATTCAACTATGTTAAGGTATTTTTATCCTTGAATTCAATGTGGAGTTAAAGAGAACCCACAATAGAATTTCCATTCATTATTCTTTGTCAAGGAGTCACCTAATAGTTTATTCAACATTTTTTTTATTCTATTTAATTTATATATTAATGATTGAACTTGTAATAGCTATGATCAAATAAGGACTATATGGTACTCAAAACACATAAATTTAATGAAAATAAGTTGTTGTTTTTTTGAAACATTTATGTAGTTCTATAAATTTCATTTCCACATTAGAAACAACCCCTCCCCTAAGAATTCATACATCTTTAGTGCAAAATGTTTATCACGTCAAAATGTATGTTACGTCCCACACAAGCTTATATTGTCTTGTTATGAGAGAATTTTATTGTTTGCAACTTCAAGATTTTTATTTGTCACAGAAAACAATGATTGCAAGAAATATATTTTAACTTTTGTAACTATTATTAGTTCCTCCTATGGCAGGAAACTTTTGCAGAGGCTAAAAAAGTAAACAATGATTAAACCTTTTGTGTTCAACCAATCTAATTACCAAAATTTGTTGCATAAATATGGCTTTCAATATGTCCACGATAAGTTGCATACTTTTTACCCATATTTATAATTAAAAATATTATAACTATATGTCATTGGTCACTCTTAGCAGTTGCATAAGGGCAGGAAAGGTTTTGAAATTTCCAATGCAAGAGAAGGCTTCTTCTTCTAGGCCCTAACATAAAGGTGTTTGCATAATGTTAGATGCTCTTAGTTTTCCCTATCATCGTTTATAATCTAGGATGACAATCTGACAAGGGTTTTAAATAATTTACATCTGCATGCAGAGATGGTGTGGACATGCCATATATGGACAGGGGTAACTACACATGAGATATTTCTCCTACACACAAATGTTGAATATGGGAGCTTCAAACCAGCGTAAGGGAATCCTTCAAACAATAAAGAACATCATATTTCTGTTAGATATAAATTTGAGAATGTTTTGGTCGACTTGAATGCAAATTGTGTGAGCTTTCACAAAGCACATGATTGTTTGGCTTCCTAAAAATACAATGGATCCAGAGGTGGGTATTTTTCTTTAGCTACTTTTGTAGGTCATGTCTCAGACTAGAGGACCCGGGGTACATGGTATGCTATTTTGTGCTTCCACACTTTGCATGCATTCTATTGGGGTTATCCTAGGGTGACAAATAGTATAGGCAAGGGTGAAAAATAGTGTGATGGAATGTATGTAGAAAGGAGTCAAGGTCCATTTTTGTAGAACTCGTATAGGAAGAGCTCACACAAGAAATTTTAGGAAATATTGCATTGGAGATCCTAGGAAAAATAAGATCTTCCCCCAATTTCTATAAATTTTAGATCGACAATTGTGTGATTAAAGAGCGAGATTGAGTGGTAGAGGTGGGCTTTCTTTATACAAAATATGTATGTGATTTGATTCTCGTGAGTCCTTTTCTACCAAGCCCTAGACATCGCCCTCCAGGCGGTTGTTGGTTGTTGTGAGATTTTGATTTTCTTGGCTTGCATTTCTTACTTCAAACAACGACATATTTTTTTTGTGTAAAATGAAAACAAATCCAAACTCATAGTTTTCTTATAGCTCTCCTAGTTTAACCTATTTGACTTTGCAAAGAAATGAAATTATAGTGGATCCGGTCTTAGGTATTGATCCATATTTATGTTTCTTTTAGGAACATGTAATTTGTAAACTATTTTTGGGTATATTTGCTAGAGAATAATTTTATCACTTTTATCATATTAGAATGGAGGTGTCTTTCCTAAGCCTGAGGATTTCTTTAGTGTGAGATGGGCACCAAAAGATTTCTTGTGACTAGAGACTTTTGGTTGAGTCTCCCAATATCTCTACGTTTCATTCTGGGAACATGCAACTCAAAACTTTAAAAAAATCAAGTTTTTGACTAAAAAGTGGCTTAATACAATGAAATACCAAAACTTGAACCACAACAATAATTTTTTTTTTGACTTCAAGGTCACAGCAAATTTTTTGATTGATATCTTCTTTGATCATATAGTAAGGCTACAGATGTATAGTATCCTTTTTTCATTAAAATTTTACTAAAAATTTCCAATCTTTTACTAATAATTTTTTTGCAAAATGATATCTATTAGCATATGCTACTACTATAGTAGTGAAGGTTGTCAACTAGGTCTATTTACTTGTTGATAGCATCACTTGTTTCTAGCTTATCAAATGATTTATTAGGTAAGAAAATAGTTGAGGTAGTGATAATGTTATCATGATTCAAATTTTTGAGTCAAACTCATTGATCCATGTTTTATGAGTAGTGGTTCACAAAAGTCCATCTCTCATGAGAATGAATAAATTACTTTTTGTATATCCACAATCTTAGCAAACACATTACTTCCCTTTCTAAATGAAAGACCTCAACAGACCATACAAACTATTAGTCAAAAATGGCTGGGGTCAATCTGGCCACCATGGAAAAAGAACATGCACATTCTCCAGCCTAGAACCACTCTCTAGGTCTTTCCTTTAGCCTAGAACCACCCTTCCCACACTTGGCAGGAACTATGCTGCCCTGCAACCCATTGTTGAATATGGCTGTGAACATACTTATAATGTAACTTTTGTCAAGTGGTGAAGCTTTATGTATGTTAGAATCTAATGTAGCATCCCTAAATCTTTCTAGTAATAAAACCTATGAAGTTAAGTACATTCTGATGGCAATGTTTTCCAATATTCAAGTCCCTGGGATCTGAGTGTTGAAATTCAAAAAATGGTTTCCTTCGATGCGC
Organism: Chamaecyparis obtusa; assembly: GCA_027943335.1. Taxonomy (NCBI): domain Eukaryota; kingdom Viridiplantae; phylum Streptophyta; class Pinopsida; order Cupressales; family Cupressaceae; genus Chamaecyparis; species Chamaecyparis obtusa. The sequence goes on from BSBK01008150.1 coordinate 388,786, forward strand.
TTCCTTGAAATTCAATAAAAGGCTGTGAAGTCCTAAAAATACATCAATCCTCAGAAAGAAAAATGGGGACAATACCAACCTGTGTGATCCAGACCCACGTCAGAATCTGAGCTTCCTTCCGTCCAAAGGAAAAGACATGATCAAACAATTGGCTCAAAGAAAATGAAAATGTAAAGAAAGAAGCAGTGGGAGGGATTCAAAATAATTTTTTGGATTTTTGTTTGGGCGGGAGAGGGGATTTTTGAAAATCAAAATGTTTGTTGGTGTCACCATCCATACTCCGCTCTAATATTTTTGTATGAGGCACGATAGGGTGGATGGTAATTTTGTAGGTGGCATGCCTTTTTGTAGGATGGTTTATCTACTTCACTGTCCAACTCTCTTTGAACTCTGTACCATGTAACACACAAGAAACCAAATTAAATCATGCAACACGGGACAAGAGTGTTTAACTTGAATTTGTTTTGGATGACCACTCTAATGGCCACAATTCATGTAACTATCAGTCTTCCTAGATATTTATGCTAAAAGAACTTTGAAACTCTTGTTTTAACGGCGCGGGGGGGTTCATTCAATCGCTAACACTTTGGAGATGATGAAAAGAGGGTAAAATCCTATTTATGCCTACTTTTTGTAGTTACAATGTTTATTCATCTGAAGAGTAATGGTGCTCTAGTCAAGGCTAGAGATACTCTTCCCTTGGGTGCCTCGCTTGCTGGAAATCAGACATTGATTTCAAAGAATGGCACATTCAAATTAGGATTCTTCAGCCCAAATGAAACTAATAACTGGAATATTGGAATCTGGCATGCCAACATACAAGAGAAGATGATCATTTGGGTTGCCAACAGAGAGAATCCGGCGAGAAACAACTCTGGCATTTTGAAGCTGTCTAGGAAAGGTAAGTTGGGTTTGTTTGATGCAGAGGGCGTCTCTATTTGGTCGATCAACATATAGGGACCACAACAAGAGAAACGAGAGGGTATTTGGCTCTGGAATGGATTTTCGGCCTTCCCATTACTCCCAAAGTTGATGTGTACAATTTTGGTTTGACTCTCTTGGAAATTAATTTTGGGCGAAGAACTCTTGATTTCAACGTGCAAGATTCAAGTATGTATTACTTTCCACCCGTGGGCTGGAACCCAAATTTTTGAGGGGAACACAATTAATATTGTTGAGGGTATTGTAGAGGAGAAAGATATTAATGAGGTGAGAAAAGCAAGTGTTTTAGGCTTGCCATGCATTGAAAAATATGAGGAGATGAGGCCAAGAATGGGGCAACTGGTGCTAATGCGGGAAGGGAAGGTGGAGCCGATTGTTTGATCATGTCTTTTCTAAGGGACGTGTTAGGCCATTTTTTCCAGTCATTACAAAATCTTGTGAAGTTGGCCTCTCCCCTAAGTGTTTCATGGTTTGTGTCCTCCCCCGTGCTTTTCACTATTGTCGCCTTGCTCTGGTCCAAACTGCATCTCCAAATGTGCAAAACCCATAAAGGTTTTTTTTAAATTTCTAAGGTCCACGGGAAGCAAAATAAAAATTTTGCCATAGTGTCGAAAATGCACTATGTTTTCAAAAATCCACGTTGTTTTCGACCTCTTTGGCCTGCACAAAACCCTCGATGTTTTCGGCTTCCTTGTTTGCCTTTGTGTCATGTTGAAAATTCTGTGTGTTTTCGATCTTTCACCGAAAATACTCTGTGTTTTCCACCTTGCCTATTGTCCTTTCTACTGGTTCTCCTTGTTCATTTTTCTTAACTGCGCAAGTGCGACGATGTGGGGCTAGTGGAAGGAGATCAACGGTCGGCGTGTGATCGCATGGAATATTCCTTACCCATGCGATCATGCGCCTACCGTCGATTTTGTATGTTCCAGCGTTGCTTCTGTTTGGTGGGCCCGGTGTTAGAGGGGGACAGATGGCACGATCTTATAGGCTTTCGCATGGCCGCATGTCAGATTTTTCTGACATGCGATCATGCGACCGCTTGCCATCTATCCGCATGGGGCCCATTGTCTTTTGTTACTGTTTGGCGGTGTGATGACGTTTCGGCGGTGCGCCCAGGAGATACAAAGGAGGCAGACATGTGGCAGCCTATGGTTCAGTGTCGCATGATTGCATAGCCCATTCTTTGGCTATGCGATCATGCGACCGGTCGACACGTGTCCTTGTTTGCGGTTGTGGAGTTGTGCGGTGGCAGTTTTGATACGGTGGTGTTAACCAGTGGTGGTTAATGTTAACAGACTGTCGCATGCTTGCATAGCCCACTTCTGGGCTATGTGATCATGCGACAGGGCACCACATGTCCTTGGCAGTGCGGGTGCAGTTGCGGTTTTCCTGGCGGTTATGCTACCGGTTGCGGTGGCGGTTGTGTCGGTTAAGGTTGGCGGGTTGTCGCATGTTTGCATAGCCCGTTTCTAGGCTATGCGATCATACGACAGGGTGCCACATGTCCCTAGGGCCCGTCTGGCTATTTGGTGGGCTCAGTGTCGGGTGAGATTGTGGCAGTCTCTGATTGGTCAGCACTAGCAGGATGTTAAGTTTTGAACGCGGGCCCAGGCTTGGAGTTCTCGGCGGTGATCATGACAGCAGGTGGGTGCATGGTAGTGGTTTGCCACATGTTGCATGGGCCAGTTCCATGGCTTGTGAACATGCAACAAACCCATTTGCGGTGACGGTCTGGCATCAATAGTTAACAGAATGCAAGTAAATAATGAGTGGTCGTAGGTTCGCATAACCCATTTTTGGGTTATGCGATCATGCGACCAAGCATAATTTTGAGGCCCATTCCTTGTGGCGGTGAGAATTGATGACTATGCAGTTGCGTGGCTAAGAGAAAAATGGTTAAAGGCTTATTTCCCGCTAAATGCAAGGTAGCTGTTGCAGTTTGAGTTTGATTTTTTGAGTTTTCTGAGAGACAGGGGGTACCATTTTATGGAATTGAATGCAGATTTGACCGTGTTTGGTGAGAGGTGTTTGCAGTGTGGTCCAGGGTGCTTGGCTATTGTTTGCAGAGGTGATGTTGTACCTGGTGCCATGTGGTCTTGGCTTGAGAGGTGTTTGCATTTGAATGGTTTTGACTGTTTGAGCTTCTTGTCGTGGCTCGACCCCTGTCTTGTTTGGTGTTTATTTCTTGGTGGGGTTAGGTGATTTTGAAATTTCAAATGATCAAATGCTTGCATTGTAACCCTGGTATAAAGGGATTTTAATTATCATTTTGTAGCATTGGGAGTTAGATTTTAAAACTTTTCTGTTGTGAGTCTTCTGCCAGTCTGAATTGTAATGTCCTGTCTTGATTTTTTGGCAATTTGAAAGAAAGTTACAGGTCTGAGCTACAATTTGCAAGCAGGCTTCCTTTGGATGGATTGTACACACTCAAGGATTCTTTATATTTAATGCATATATATGACTCTTATCTCTCCTCTGTGTCATTGCAGATAGATTTTAAGTTTTCTAGCTCATTGCATGTTTATCCATGTATATGTCTTCATTTTTCAGTTCTAATCCAGGATTAGATTAAATGATGCTCTAAGATGAGGCATAGGTCTATCTCTTATCTATGTGAGGATTTCATATAAGTAGTAAAGGAGATTATAAATGTGTTTATGGCTCTGAATCTCAGGTATATTTCTAGTGTGTGTGTGTAGTCTATCTAAGAATTCTTGCCCAATGGATGAGGCACTGGCCTAGATAAGTATTTCTTTGCTGACATGTCCTGATAGGTTGTTATGATTCAAGAAAGCATAAATTAAGAACCATTCCTTTGATTTTTAGTTTTTTGGTTGTATAAGGTCCTACCCCATAGCAATGGAGAGTCAATGAGTGTGTGGTTAACATTCAGTAGTTTCTTGCTATCCATTCATTTGCTATATGAACCTAGTTCTTGGTGTATGAAGTTTATTTTGTACTAGGTTAGGTGCACCCGCCTTGGTCTTTCAGAGCCAGAAGCAGAAGAGGGCAGTCTTGTCCCTAGAGTTGGTCCAGTTACCCTTAGACCTCTTTCCATTTTGGACCTAACCATTCCTAAAATCCTCTGAGGGTACACTAGCAGCCTGTTAGAGCATAAGCATCATTTTGGACACCAACAAGATGGCGACTCTGCTGGGGAAGTGTTATGCATGTTCATCTTAACTAGTTGGCCATCATTGGAAAATAGGGTTATCCTTGTCCCTTGTCTCTTTAACTCATTGGAGCATTTTTTGAAGTCAAGAAACTACATTGTAATATTCCCAATACACTTGGGTGGTGACTCAAAAATATTGGTAGCAGTAATGGTCAATGATTTGTTTTGCAAAGATGAGTTATAGAGGTTCTAGATCTCAGAGAAAGAAGCCTCTTGAAGATATAATGGAAGAAGGCATTCCAAGTACTACAAGGCCTAGTCAGACAAGGGGAGGAAAGAAAAGAAGAGGTGTTTCTCAGACTTGGACAAACAAGAAAGATACTAGACAAGAAACCCAAGCCAGGCCTAGTCAAGAAGAAGACAATTCAGAATATGAAGAGGCTGCTGTTGACTTGGGATTGAATCAGTATGAAGATGAAATTCAAGTGGGAGATGATGAGTCAGACACTACACTCCCTGAATCAGAAGAGATCTTTGAGGAGGTCTATGAATTAGAAAGAAGAGTTCAAGAGCAGCTTGCCATTAGGCAAGAAAGAGAAAAGAACAAAGAAGATAAAGTAAGACAAGCCATGATAAGGGCTGATCAACTAAAAACCCAGTTACTGGATTTGGAGGCAATTAATTTTGTCCCAGAGCCTAAAAGAGTGGATGAACAGCCTATTGTTCAAAAAATACGTGGAGAAACTAGACTAGGAGATAAAGGAAAACAAAAGCCCATTGGAGTTCAGATCAGTGAACAGGTTATTGTTGATAGAACATCAGATCCAAGACTAATATTGGATTCAAACCTTGAAATAGCTAGAAGGAAGAAAGAGATATTGGATAAAGAACTAGAGAAAGATGAGTTGGAGGCTTCTGCTACAGAAATCAGAAAGAAGATAGATTTTCTTAGGCATGCTTTAGGACCTTCAAATGTTGTTGCTTCCTTCTTGGGGCAAGGTGGAAATCATGGTAACAATGTAGCTCAAGAAAATGATGTGTCGAGTACTGCTAGGGTTCCTGATGGTTCAAACACAAGGACGTCTACATCTCAAGGAATGGATCCACTGCATGGAGCTCCTATTCATGAAAGGTACAAACAACTTACCTTCTTTGGTATTCCTGGTTATCCTAATGTAATCCCTGATGAGATTAGAAAAAAGCTTCCTAAATTTACTGGAAACAATGTCATCACATGTGAAGAACACCTAAAAAATTTCATAGATGTAATAGATGATTACAATATAGAGCCTGATGTTGTTATCATGAAGCTATTTGTGCAATCCCTAATTGAGGATGCTAGGGATTGGTTTAGAGGGTTACCCCATGCTAGTATAGGGTCATGGAATGGATTTATAAATTATTTCAAAGAACATTATGGTGATAAGACTAATGAGGGTTTTATCCTGAATGAATTCAATAACATAAAGAAAAATCAGAATGAAGAGGTCCTTGAATTCAACATAAGGTTCCAAAAGGCTGTGCACAGGCTCTTGCAAGTTATCAGATTAGATGATAGGGTATGTCTTGGGACAAACTTGAATGCCTTTGATGCAAAGATGGGATATCTCTTGAGAGATAAGAACCTTAGAAGTCTTGGGGAGACTTACAAATTGGCTATCAACATAGAGAGTAATAGAAGAATATCAGGAAAGATAGGAAGAAGAGATGATTGCAGGCCTCAAATGCAGATTAAGAAAGAAATGGGAAGGTCTGCTGACTCTAAACCCAAAGAGGATAACAGTCTAAAATAGATTTTAAAGGCTTTGGAAGGTTTAAAGCCTAGAGAAAAGGGAAACAAGGCTGTGACTATGGAGAGGTCAGCTCCAAACAATTTTAGCAGACAACCAAGGATGCATAATTGTCCTTACAACACTCAGTGGAAAGATGGCAAGCCCATTCTCCCAACCAAGCAAGAAAGACATGATGGAAGGATCCCTGATCCTTTGCAGAGAAATTCAGTGAATTTAGCTGATGAGGTTCCATGGTGTGCTGCTTGTCAGTCTCCTCATAGTCCAAAGTGTTGTGTCATTGCTTTGAATTTACCTGATAATCAAGAAGGTGAGGAGCAGTATGATAAGGAAGGATGTGGTATGACTTCTTCACATGCGTGGGATGAAGCTGACTCTACTGATGAAGAGGGAGAAGAGTTTGATGATGTTGGATGTGGTGCAGTGAGGGGTGAGGAGCAAGTTTCTTTAAGAAGACCATCAGATGAAGAAATTGCTCAAATCACTGCAGACATGGTCACTCAGGCTAGAAGCAATTACAATTTGAGAAATAGGACAGTTGGAAATGCAACTGGTAAACCGGGCAGTATGTTCATCAAAAGGACATAAAATAGTGTACAACAACATGAAGAAAAGGGCAAGGGTGCTTGTGGTGCAGACCAAGTGAAGATAAAAAAGAAAATTATGCCTATTACAACACCTAGGAACAAAGCAAAAACATCAGATGTGGTTGTTCTTGCTTTTCAGAAGGAAGAGGAATCCTCTCTCAAGGACAAATCTGATTCCACAAAAGATAAAGTTGTCACTATTTTTGAAGAAGACATGAATAGCCAGAAGTATGTTCCAATAGATATGTCTAAGTTGCTTTCACAGATCACTGTCAAGGTTCCACTTTTGGAAATGATGAGAATAGAAGAACACAAGGTTAGGGCCTTGAATTGGGTGAATGGTGTTTCTTCTGCAGGAATCCAGGAGGTGAATAGAAATGACAAGCATGTGGATTCCTTGGAAGACACACCTGACAGTAAGAGTGAAGAAATTTTTTCTAAGATCCCTCATATTTTCTTGAATACAAATCTTGTAAACAATGCAGTAGGGACAGTTGATCCTTTCTTCTTGTCTCTTGTGATTGATGGTAAAATATTGAAGAATTACATGATCGATTCTGGAGCATCAAACACTGTTATGCCTGCAGAGATCATGAAATCATTAGGACTAAAGTTTGATACACCTCATGGGAGATGCCAAGCTATGGACTCAAGAGAAGTGCCGGTTATTGGTACCATTAAGGCTCTACCTTATAAATTAGCTGCATTTCCTAACAAACAGTTGACTATGAGTGTTCTTGTAGTTGACATTCTTCCTCAATATGGAATGTTGTTATCTAGAAAGTGGAGTGCCTCTATGGGAGGAAGTATTCAATATGACCTATCTTTTGCCACATTTGACATTGAAGGAGAGAATGTGAAGGTGTCAAGGGAAGCCAAAACTCCACATATGATCAAGGAGAATGAAAAGGATAACATGAATTATTTTGTTGACACTGACATTGGTTCATTCCAAGTTCAGAGGAAAGAGATGCAAGAAAGGGTCAGGCCTATCCTTTTGGTTGATGATGAGAATAACATGGCAGAGGGTAATGTCTTATGGACATTATATTTTGATGGAGCAAGTTCTAGAGAAGGTGCTGGAGCAGGAGTATTGTTGGTATCCCCGAGTGGTAAGACTTTTAAGTTTTCTTTCACTCTCTTGTTTTCTTGCACAAACAATGTTGCTGAATATGAAGCCCTATTGATTGGTTTGAGACAAGCATCAAAACATGGGATCAAACATCTTAGGGTGATTGGTTATTCTAAGTTAATAGTATGTTAGATTAGATCAAAGTATGCATCAAAGAATCAAAGGCTGAAACAATATAGGAATGTTGTATGGGATGAAGTTGAATGTTTCAGTGCCTTTGGTATTGATTGGGTGGATAGAAGCTAGAACAGGATGGTGGATTTACTAGCAAACATAGCCTTAAGGCCAGAGGTTGTTACCTTTGCGAGGATATCCAAAATTGAGTGTAAGTCTAGGCCTTCTATCCTGGATAATATTGAGAATTCGCAAGTATTCTCTAATGATCAGGATATATTGAGGTTCTTGCAGTGTGAGTCTCACTTTGATGGTCAGGAAATGGACTTCAACACTTATGTAGACAGAAAAGATGGAAAAGAGAGTATCCTTGGGAAGGATGAACTGCAACTAAAGTCAAATAGGATCCCAAGGGGACTGGTTTCTCTTGAGAGAGCATTTGATGATAAAGAGAGGGCTTGTGTAGCTAGACTTGCTGACAGGGTAAGTGATTTGGAGGAAGTAAATCTGGGGACAAGCCAAGAACCAAAGAATGTTTACATAGGTAAATGTTTATCTCAAAGAACTAGAAGAAATCTAATTGATCTTCTCAAAAAATTTAGACATGTCTTTGCATGGTATTATGAAGATTTGAAGGCATATAGAGAAGATCTCTTTCAACATGAGATACCATTGAAGGAAGGAACTAAACCCTTTAGGTAGAAATTAAGGCCTGTGAACCCTACTTTGGCACTGAAAATGCAAGATGAACTCAAAAAGATGATGGATGCTAGTATTATAAAGCTTGTTAGACATTCTACTTGGGTGTCAAATTTGGTTCCAGTCAGAAAAAAGAATGGTAACATTAGGCTATGTGTTAATTTTAGAAATCTGAATGTTAACTCTTTGAAAGACAACTATGGTCTCCCTAATATGGAAAACATGCTGCAAAGAGTCACTGGATCGGAGTTGATGTCCATGATGGATGGTTTCTCTGGTTATAATTAGGTCATGGTCAAGGAGTCAGAACAATTCAAGACTACATTCACCACTCCTTGGGGAACATATGTTTATGTTAGGATGCCTTTCGGCCTGACAAATGAAGGAGCAAATGAGTCTTTCAAGAATATCAAACAGGCCATCAAGGATGCCCCTGTTTTAAGGACCCCTAATTATGGTAAGCCCATGCAGATTTTCTCTTTTGCTTCTTATCATACAGTTGCAGCAGTCTTATTACAAAAGAATTTAGATGGATTTGAGCAACCCATATCCTTTTTCAGCAAATCCTTACATGCAGCAGAACTAAAATATGACATCACTGAAAAGAAAGCTTATGCCTTAGTCAAAGCAGTCAAGGCTTTTAGGTGTTATCTTGTGGGAGCTAAGGTAGCTGCTTATGTCCCTAGTGCTACTGTTAAAGACATATTGGTGCAACAAGAAGTCTTAGGTAAGAGATGTAGATGGATCAATAGGATCCAAGAATTTAATATAGACATTCAGATTACAAAATTGGTGAGAGGCCTAGGCCTTGCAAAGCTGATGGCATAGAGTAATCTGATTGCTAATCATGTGAATATGCTAGAAGAGGAAGAAAGGCCATATGTTTGTGATTTGGACTGTTGTGATTGGTACAGAGATGTCATCAATTACTTGCAAAAATTGTTTCTTCCCCCTGGCATGAATGAAAATAAGAGGAGGATTGTCAAGTTACAGTCAGCAAGGTATGCCATTATCCATGGTGAATTGTGGTGGAGAAGCAATGAAGGAGTATTTCTGAAATGTGTGGATCATGAAAGATCTAAGACTCTATTGGAAGAAATGCATCAAGGTGTGTGTGGAGGACACTATATGGAAAAGACCACAGCCCACAAGATTCTCAGGTCTGGTTTTTGGTGGCCTACAGTTTTTAAGGACACACATCAGTTTGTGAAGAAATGTGATGCATGCCAGAGATTTGCAGGAAAGTTAAAATTCAATGGGAATTTGCCACTCAGGCCTGTCTCAGCTCAGTCTCCTTTTCAGAGGTGGGGTATTGATTTCATAGGTGAGATTCCAAACAAGTCTAGTGGTGGGCATTCCTACATATTAGTGGCAACAGATTATTTTACCAAGTGGGTTGAAGCTATCCCTACTAGGAGGGCTACTAGTAAAGTAGTAATTGATTTTGTAATGCAGAATATTCTCACTAGATTTGGTTCTCCAGAAACAATAGTGGTAGACAATGTGATGTGTTTTAGATCTCAGGAGTTTGGTGATTTTTGTCAGCAATATGGGATACACATTTCATTTTCTTCTCCATACCATCCACAAGGGAATGGCCAGGCTAAGTCCAGTAATAAAAGCTTGATAAAGATCCTCAAAAGGGTGTTGGGCAGAAATAAGAAAGCATGGGACTTAAATTTATGGTGGGCATTGTGGGCTGACAAAGTGACTATAAAGAAGGCCATAGGTTGTGCCCCATTTGATCTAGTCTATGGGATTGGAGCTAGGTTACCTCAGAACAATCTATTGCAAATGTATAAATTCATCCAGGCATATGATGAAGACTTAGATGATGAGATGAGACTAAGGATGGATGAGTTAATCCAGATGGAGGAGGTAAGAAGGGATGCACATGAGAAAAATGAAAATTTGTAGCGACAGTGTAAAAATTTGTTTGACAAGAGAGCAACTCAGAGGAGTTTTGAAATTGATGATCTGGTCCTAATGTGGAATGCCAGATTAGAGGATAAGGGATGACATGGTAAGTTTGATCCTATTTGGTTGGGCCCTTATCTGATTGAGAGGAGGTGGGGAGTTGATTCGTATATTCTGAAAGATCTAACTAGTGGCACTTTGGAATTGCCTGTTCATGGACAATTCCTAAAGTTTTACTTCTCTTGAAGTATCTTTTTCCATGAGCAGTAGTTAGGTTTCTTCCCTAGGTCTCTTAGGGTTGTTTTTGGTTTGAAATTTTGTGGTCTGCTCTTCCAGTAGATTCTGTTTCCTAATTGTATCTCCAAGAGATACATGTCCCCAAAAAGAGCCACTATTAGGCCATTTTTTCCAGTCATTGCAAAATCTTGTGAAGTTGGCCTCTCCCCTAAGTGTTTTGTGGTTTGTGTCCTCCCCCATGGTTTTCAGTGTTGTCTCCTTGCTCTAGTCCAAACTGCATCTCCAAATGTGCAAAACCCAGAAAGTTTTTTTTTTAATTTCTAAGGTCTGCAGGAAGAAAAATAAAATTCTGCCATAGTGTCGAAAACCCACTATGTTTTCAAAAATCCACATTGTTTTCGACCTCTTTGGTCTGCATAAAACCCTCGATGTTTTCGGCTTCCTTGTTTGCCTTTGTGTCATGTTGAAAATTCTATGTGTGTTCGACCTTGCTTGTCTTCCTCTCTGTCGGTTCTCCTTGTTCATCTTTCTTAACCATGCAAGTGCGATGATGTGGGGCCAGTGGGAGGAGATCAATGATCAGCGTGTGATCGCATGGAATATTCCTTACCCATGCGATCATGCACCTACCGTCAATTTTGTATGTTCCAGTGTTGCTTCTGTTTGGTGGGCTCGGTGTTAGAGGGGGACAGATGGCACGATCTTATAGGCTGGCGCATGGCTGCATGTCAAATTTTTCTGACATGCGATCATGCAACCACTTGCCATCTGTGTGCATGGGGCTTGTTGTCTTTTGTTTCTGCTTGGCAGTGTGATGACATTTCGATGGTGGGCTTGGGAGATGCAGAGGAGATAGACATGTGGTAACCTATGGTTATCTGTCGCATGATTGCATAGCCCATTCTTTGGCTATGCGATCATGTGATCGGCTGACACATGTCCTTGTTCATGGTTGCAGAGTTGTGCGGTGGTAGTTTTCCTACGGTGGTGTTAACCCGTGACAGTTAATGTTAACAAACTGTCGCATGGTCACATAGCCCACTTTCAGGCTATGTGATCATGCGATAGGGCCCCACATGTCCTTGGCAGTGTGGGTATGGTTGCAGTTTTCCTGGCAGATATGCTGCTGGTTGCGGTGGTGGTGGCGGTTGGGTCGATTAACGTTGGTGGGCTGTCGCATGTCCGCATAGCTCATTTTCAGGCTATGCGATCATACGACAAGGTGCCACATGTCCCTGGGGCCCATCTGGCTATTTGGTGGGCTCGGTGGCGAGTGAGATCGTGGCAGTCTCTGATTGGTCAGCGCTGGCGGGATGTTAAGTTTTGAACGCGGGCCTGGGCTTGGAGTTCTCGGCAGTGATCATGACAGTAGGTGGGTGCATGGTAGTGGTTTGCCGCATGTTTGCATGGGCCAGTTCCATGACTTGCGAACATGCAACAAACCCATTTGCGGTGACGGTCTGGCATCGATAGTTAACAGAACGCAAGTAAATAACGAGTGGTCGCAGGTTCGCATAACCCATTTTCGGGTTATGCAATCATACGACCAAGCATAATTTTAAGGCCCATTCCTTGTGGCAGTGAGAATTGATGACTATGTAGTTGTGTGGCTAAGAGAAAAATGGTTAAAGGCTTATTTCCCGCTAAATGCAAGGTAGTTGTTGCAGTTTGAGTTTGATTTTTTGAGTTTTCTGAGAGACAGGGGGTACCATTTTATGGAATTGAATGCAGATTTGACTGTGTTTGGTGAGAGGTGTTTGTAGTGTGGTCCAGGGTACTTGGCTATTGTTTGTAGAGGTGATGTTGTACCTGGTGCCATGTGGTCTTGGCTTGAGAGGTGTTTGCATTTGAATGGTTTTAACTGTTTGAGCTTCTTGTCCTGGCTCGACCCCTGTCTTGTTTGGTGTTTATTTCTTGGTGGGGTTAGGTGATTTTGAAATTTCAAATGATCAAATGCTTGCATTGTAACCCTAGTATAAAGGGATTTTAATTATCATTTTGTAGCATTGGGAGTTAGATTTTAAAACTTTTTTGTTGTGAGTCTTCTGCTAGTCTGAATTGTAATGTCCTGTCTTGATTTTTTGGCAATTTGAAAGAAAGTTACAGGTTTGAGCTACAATTTGCAAGCAGGATTCCTTTGGATGGATTGTACACACTCAAGGATTCTTTATATTTAATGCAGATATATGACTCTTATCTCTCCTCTGTGTCATTGCAGATAGATTTTAAGTTTTCTAGCTAGTTGCATGTTTATCCATGTATATGTCTTCATTTTTCAATTCTAATCCAGGATTAGATTAAATGATGCTATAAGATGAGGCATTGGTCTATCTCTTGTCTATTTGAGGATTTCATATAAGTAGTAAAGGAGATTATAAATGTGTTTATGGCTTTGAATCTCAAGTATATTTCTGGTGTGTGTGTGTAGTCTGTCTAAGAATTCTTGCCCAATGGATGAGGCAATGGCCTAGATAAGTATTTCTTTACTAACATGTCCTGATAGGTTGTTATGATTCAAGAAAACATAAATTAAGAACCATTCCTTTGATTTTTAGTTTTTTGGTTGTATAATGTCCTACCCCATAGCAATGGAGAGTCAATGAGTGTGTCGTTAACATTCAGTACTTTCTTGCTATCCATTCATCTGCTATATGAACCTAGTTCTTGGTGTATGAAGTTTATTTTGTACTAGGTTAGGTGCACCCACCTTGGTCTTGGAGAGCTAGAAGCAGAAGAGGGCAGTCTTGTCCCTAGAGTTGGTCCAGTTACCCTTAGACCTCTTTCCATTTTGGAGCTAACCATTCGTAAAATCCTCTGAGGGTACACTAGCAACTTGTTAGAGCATAAGCGTCATTTTGGACACCAACAGGATGGAAGGAAGCTCAGATTCTGACGTGGGTCTAGATCGCGTAGGTTGGTATTGTCCCCAGTTTTCTTTCCGAGGATTGAATAATTTTCAGGACTCCACAACCTTTTATTGAATTTCAAGGAAGCGCATCGAAGGAAACCATTTTTTGAATTTCAACACTCAGATCCTAGGGACTTGAATATTGGAAAACATTGCCATCAGAATGTACTTAACTTCATTGGTTTTATTACGAGAAAGATTTAGGGATTCTACATTAGATTTTAACATACATAAAGCTTTGCCACTTGACAAAAGTTATATTATAAGTATGTTCACAGCCATATTTAACAATGGGTTGCAGGGCAGCATAGTTCCTGCCAAGTGTGGGAAGGGTGGTTCTGGGCTAAAGGAAAGACCTGGAGAGTGGTTCTAGGCTGGAGAATGTGCATGTTCTTTTGCCATGGTGGCCAGATTGACCCCAACCATTTTCGACTAATAGTTTGTATGGTCGGTTGAGGTCTTTCATTTAGAAAGGGAAGTAATGTGTTTACTAAGATTGTGGATATACAAAAAGTAATTTATTCATTCTCATGAGAGATGGACTTTTGTGAACCACTACTCATAAAACATGGATCAATGAGTTTGACTCAAAAATTTGAATCATGATAACATTATCACTACTTGAACTATTGTCTTAACTAATAAATCATTTGATAAGCTAGAAACAAGTGATGCTATCAACAAGTAAATAGACCTAGTTGACAACCTTCACTACTATAGTACTAGCATATGCTAATAGATATCATTTTGCAAAAAAATTATTAGTAAAAGATTGGAAATTTTTACTAATATTTTAATGAAAAAAGGATACTATACATCTGTAGCCTTACTATATGATCAAAGAATATATCAATCAAAAAATCTGTTGTGACCAAAGTCAAAAAAAAAATTATTGTTGTGGTTCAAGTTTCGGAATTTCATTGTATTAAGCCACTTTTTAGTCACAAACTTGATTTTTTTAAAGTTTTGAGTTGCATGTTCCCAGAATGAAACGTAGAGATATTGGGAGACTCAAACAAAAGTCTCTAGTCACAAGAAATCTTTTGGTGCCCATCTCACACTAAAGAAATCCTTAGGCTTAGGAAAGACACCTCCATTCTAATATGATAAAAGTGATAAAATTATTCTCTAGAAAATATACCCAAAAATAGTTTACAAATTACATGTTCCTAAAAGAAACATAAATATGGATCAATACCTAAGACCGAATCCACTATAATTTCATTTCTCTGCAAAGTCAAATAGGTTAAACTAGGAGAGCTATAAGAAAACTATGAGTTTGGATTTTTTTTCATTTTACACAAAAAAATATGTCATTGTTTGAAGTAAGAAATGCAAGCCAAGAAAATAAAAATCTCACAACAACCAACAACCGCCTGGAGGGCGATGTCTAGGGCTTGGTAGAAAAGGACTCATGAGAATCAAATCACATACATATTTTGTTTAAAGAAAGCCCACCTCTACCGCTCAATCTCACTTTTTAATCACACAATCGTTGATCTAAAATTTATAGAAATTGGGGAAGATCTTATTTTTCCTAGGATCTCCAATGCAATATTGCCTGAAATTTCTTGTGTGAGCTCTTTCTGTACAAGTTCTAAAAAAATGGAGCTTGACTCCTTTCTACATACATTCCATCACACTATTTGTCACCCTTGCCTATACTATTTGTCACCCTAGGATAACCCCAATAGAATGCATGCAAAGTGTGGAAGCACAAAATAGCATACCATGTACCCTGGGTCCTCAAGTCTGAGACATGACCTACAAAAGTAGCTAAAGAAAAATACCCACCTCTGGATCCATTGAATTTTTAGGAAGCCAAACAATCATGTGCTTTGTGAAAGCTCACACAATTTGCATTCAAGTCGACCAAAACATTCTCAGATTTATATCTAACAGAAATACGATGTTCTTTATTGTTTGAAGGATTCCCTTACGCTGGTTTGAAGCTCCCATATTCAACATTGGTGTGCAGGAGAAATATCTCATGTGTAGTTACCCCTGTCCATATATGGCATGTCCACACCATCTCTGCATGCAGATGTAAATTATTTAAAACCCTTGTCAGATTGTCATCCCAGATTATAAATGATGATAGGGAAAACTAAGAGCATCTGACATTATGCAAACACCTTTAGGTTAGGGCCTAGAAGAAGAAGCCTTCTCTTGCACTGGAAATTTCAAAACCTTTCCTGTCCTTATGCAACTGCTAAGAGTGACCAATGACATATAGTTATAATATTTTTAACTATAAATATGGGTAAAAAGTATGCAACTTATCATGGACATATTGAAAGCCATATTTATGCAACAAATTTTGGCAATTAGATTGGTTGAACACGAAAGGTTTAATCATTGTTTACTTTTTTAGCCTCCGCAAAAGTTTCCTGCCCTAGGAGGAACTAATAATAGTTACAAAAGTTTAAATATATTTCTTGCAATCATTGTTTTCCATGACTAATAAAATTCTTGAAGTTGCAAACAATAAAATTCTCTCATAAAAAGACAATATAAGCTTGTGTGGGAGGTAACATACATTTTGACGTGATAAACATTTTGCACTAAAGATGTATGAATTCTTAGGGGAGGGGTTGTTTCTAATGCAGAAATGAAATTTATAGAACTACATAAATGTTTCAAAAAAAAAAAACTTATTTTCATTAAATTTATGTGTTTTGAGTCCCATATAGTCCTTATTTGATCATAGTCATTACAAGTTCAATCATTAATATATAAATTAAATAGAATAAAAAAAATGTTGAATAAACTATTAGGTGACTCCTTGACAAAGAATAATGAATGGAAATTCTATTGTGGGTTCTCTTTAACTCCACATTGAATTCAAGGATAAAAATACCTTAACATAGTTGAATAGCTTAATAGGTATTTGCATGGAGGGCTCTCTTTGGTGGTTTTTTTACATTTTTTATAGCACTAGGTGTCTAGAATTTCATGTTTTAGGGCATGCCATGTCTTCCATTTGGGAGCTATGGGTCACCATTTCTTTTTGTTCTCTTTCCCTGAGTTGAATGGGTGTTGTTTGGGTGATGTCTTTGTAACCAATTTTCATGTTGATGTTTGGGCCTTTCCACTTTCCATGGTTATGGGCTGGTTCTTTGGCTTTCCCTACTTGGGTGTTATGTTAGAAGGTAGCTTGTGTGTTGCCTTATTTATGGTGGTTCTAATTTTTAATTGGTTTTTGTGAACTTTAGTGGTGGTGGTCCTTTTTGCTTCGTGCAATAGATTTTGGTCTTGGCTTTTAATTCATTGTTGATCACCACCCTTGTGGCGTTCATTCTTTTGTGGGTGATTTTTGTGGCTTATCTAAATATATAATCTTATAATATGATCTATAAATAAGGTTCTTCACTAAAACTATACACTTCAACAATGAATTTCTATGACGTCATTATCTCAAATAACATCTATATGTAATAAAATACGATCAATAAATGAATTTATAAAGATAGTATCCTTTAAAACTTTATAAATTAAACATGCATAACATCATAACAATAACTTACCCCTTAATTTTTACCACTTTTTTTTCAGCCCTCTATGGCTTTCAACTGATACTTTACTTGCTACTGTTCGGATTAGATACTCTATTTTTATGATTTATGTTTTTGATAGCGGCAGATTTAGACTCGTGATTATACTATTAAACTATTTATCTGTTGTGACTGGTTACATTAATGTGTTGTTAATGCATTACTAGTCTTCTGTTCAGGCCAACACCCTCTTGTTGCTTTTATCTATCAAAAACAATAACTTACCCTTGAGAAAGTTAACTTTCTTCTAAAAACCATACTCTATAGATAAAAGCATCTCCATTCTGTAACCAATATGGACATAAATATGCCTATAATGATTATCTTGTCTCAACAAGATTCAATAATACTTTAAATATTTCAAAATCCTGTAAAAATCACCCTCCTACTATAGTAGATAGTAGACTTGCATATGTATGTTAGTTGTCTTACCACAATGTCGCTAAAACTTGTATAGCCTCTTCCAAATGTAGAGAAGGTAGATAAGACTTTCCTCCACCATCCCAAATTTTATAATACATAATATCAAACATAAAATGTAAGAGAAAAAAAGCATCAAGTAGCACTAAACATTAAAACAAAATTCTCTAGGCATTTATAAATAAAACATGTAATTTTAATCATTCAGGCAATCTAATGGTTATGTCTTTTAAGTTGCATGAAGATTTTTTCTACCTCTATTTAATTATTGTAATACTTTAATAATCTTTCAAAAAAACTCAGCCATTATTTCTATTGGTTAAAACATGCCATGTAATTTCTAGTAGTCATTGTGGTAGATCAACAACTTTGTAGACCCATCACTTTCACATATTCCCTCAAAATAATTTATCATGTCTTAGAAGTTATGTATTTTTAAAATAATATAAATATACAAAAAGATAAAATATCATATGAGCAATATTCTTTTCTCTACATAGAAATACATTTAAGAAACTAATCACTATTTGCAATAATTTTAGACTAAAATAATTTTTCTTTTTTTTTTAACATATTCTTAAACAGGAGGCACTTGATTCTTAAGAAATTAAACTATTAAGTATTCAACTTCTACACACTTCTCATTCCATCTTCTTCTTGAATTATAAATATTATAAAATAAGAGGTAACAAACTTTTCTTTTATAAAGAGATCAAACATTCAATGATGTAACCATGAAAATGCAAGTACAGACACTAGTAAATCTTGGGTTTTTGCTAAATGTGGTTTATTCAAACCTATTATGATATCACTTAATCTGCAAATAAGATGACTAATTCACACTATACCCTTTAGTATTGAATTTTCTTAATGTCAAGTTTATCATTCATCTACCTACACCCACAAAAAAAAAAGTAAAAAATATGTAAACTAATAATATAACATATAAAATTCATTTATAAACAATATATGCAATTTATGTAGACAAAAGATAAATTATCCATCAAGTCTCTAAAAATTAAACATAATAAATATCTTTAAATGTAGAACAATATATAATCCTTTGGATAAAACTTACTTTGAATAAAAATTCTAGTAGGGAGGAAGATAACAATACCACTAAGAAATATATATTTAAGGACTAATTATACAACATTAAAAATTAAGAAAAAAAAAAACCATTAATTCTTATATTTTTAACCATGTCATCTTAAAATAAGCAAACTAGTAATAACTAAAGTTTACATGAATATAAGATATATTTTAAGATTATAAGTACATCTTGAGTTGGCTAAGTGGTAGAGAACTTATGTTCTCAATAGAAAAGTCACAAGTTTGGATCTTAAAATAGATGAAATAAGATATATATGCTAGGTGCAGTCTCATATTAACATTATTATATATATGAATTAAAAAATATACAATTAGTATTATAGAATATAAAAGATTGTTTCCTTTCCTGCATTCTAAACTTACATTCTATGCTTAACTTGTATGCAAGTTCCTAGATCTTTCCTTTCCTACATTTTAAATTTACATTCTAAGTTTAACTTGTGTGCAAGTTCCTACTTTGTTTTAAGGTGCATCCTGCACTTCCATATTAGTCTAGCTTAACCCCATTGCCATTGCCATTGCCATTGCTATCACTATCACTATTACCTGAGTTTGCTTGCTTGTTCACGAGAACAGAAGTTTGAAGCTCCATCTTTCCTTCGAGCATTAGCACCACTTGGCCTCATCTCCTCATCATTTTCAATACATAGTAATGCTACAACAATTGCTTTTTTCACCTCTTCAATATCTTTCTCCTCTGTAATACCCTTCTCTACAATATTAATTGTGTTCCCCTGACAAATTTGGGTTGTAGCCCATGGATACTTGAATCTTGCACATTAAAATCAAGAGTTCTTCGTCCGAAAATGATTTCCAGGAGTGTCATACCAAAACTGTACACATCAACTTTGGGAGTGATGGGAAGGCCGGAAATCCATTCTGGAGCCAAATACCCTCTCGTCCCTCTCGTCGTGGTCACTATTCGGCTGAAATCTCTACTCACAAGCTTTGCCATCCCAAAATCAGCCAACTTGGGTGAAAAATAAGCATCGAGCAGAATGTTCTCGGGTTTCACATCACCATGAATGATGCGATCACTGCATTCTTCATGGAGGTAAACTAAAGCTCGTGCAATGCATAAAGCGATCTGGAATCGGGTCTTCCACTCTAGTACCTTTCTTTCACTACTGGAATTAGTCGTGAAGAGTAGAGTATTTAGAGACCCGTTGGGCATGTAATCATAAACCAATAAACGTCTAGATCCTTCTGCACAAAACCCTCGAAGCCTTACAAGATTTGCATGGTGTATTTTTCCAAGAGAGCTGATTTCCGCTCGGAATTGCTTATCATCTCGGCTTGAACTAGACTCCAATTTCTTTACAGCCACAAGTGTTCCATCAGGTAGAGATCCTTTGAAAACTGAGCCGAATCCTCCGCTCCCCAACTTAGACCTGAAATTCCGGGTTGTAATCTTCAACTCCCTGTAACTGAACATTCTAAGAAAAGAGTCAGAGAAATTTGCAGACTTCTCTAAAGATAGTAGCCGATACCTCCTCCTCCACATTAAAAATGAAAAGATACCCAAAGCAATGGCGAGAGCAGCAGAAACACAAAGCACTAGAAGCAAGATGGTTTTGAATTTGGAGGACGATGGTGGACCAAAATTTGGAAGGGCAGAGGCAGCTACTCGAATGAAGAGGTTTGAATTGCTTTTGGATGGACTGTTACGCAAGCCTATCAGAGTTCCGGACCAGAGTTGGTAGGGCCCTGAAGGCGAATTGAAAGCATAAGCAGTGCAAGAGCAGTTGCGGAGACAGGCATTCTCGCAATCCCTTTTTGTGGGCACAGGGTGCGAAGAAGCATAATCATTGGGTAAAGTTGCGCTAGAGTCGATGAATCTGTCGGTGCTGCAATTTAAGGGGCTCTGGCGAACACAGCCACCGGACCACCACTCTTGCGAATCCCAGGCGCGAATGTGTTTGGGAGTGAATCCATCAACGCAGCTGCAGAACTGAAGATTGCTGGAGTTGCAGATTCCGAAAGCGCCACAGAGACCATATACAGCGCATTCATCTCTTGGCGCAGACCAGAACATGTTCCACTTGCTGCCATCGAATACAAGATCTCGCATATCTCCAGACTTCATCAGGACGAAACGTATCAGCCCTTGCATCTTATGCGTCGGTGTTGAACTGGTATACAAACCATAGCTGGTAATTTCAACGCTGACATTAAAGAAGTCTTGGTTTGCCATTTCTGGAGCATTACTGAAAATTTTACCGTCTCAAACTCCGCTCTCCCAATACTTTACAGAATTATTCCATATTTGCACGAATTGTTTGGCGCCAGAAGGATCCGCTTGATGGGAGAAAGGCCCGGAAGCGGGATCCAATGAGCTTTTCCAAGAGACAAGCTTTTGTCGTCCTCCGAATCTCATCTGCAGGATTGTCGAAACTCTGCCAAACAGTTTCAGGTTTGTTGTCATCGCTCAGCATCAAAAAATTACCGGTATCTAATATCACAACACGGGATGCCTTCTTCGATATGTTGAGCGACCAAATAGACGCACCCTCTGCATCAAACAGACCCAATTTACCTTTCCTTGACAGCTTTAAAACTCCAGATTTAAATGTGCGATTCTTCGAAATCA
Source organism: Chamaecyparis obtusa (assembly GCA_027943335.1). NCBI lineage: Eukaryota > Viridiplantae > Streptophyta > Pinopsida > Cupressales > Cupressaceae > Chamaecyparis > Chamaecyparis obtusa. The sequence continues at coordinate 409,904 of BSBK01008150.1, forward strand.
ATGTCTGATTTCCAGCAAGCGAGGCGCCCAAGGAAAGAGTATCTCGAGACTCGAGTGCAGCAGCAGAACTCTCCAGATGAATAATCATGGTAGCTGCAAAAAGCAGGCATAAGCAGAATTTTGCCCACTTTTTGTCCATCTCCAGAGTGTCAGCGATTGAATGAACCTCCCTGTGCCTTTAAAACAAGAGTTTCCAAGCTCTTTTAGCATAAATATCTTGGAAGACTGATATGTACATGAATGGTGGCCATTACTAGAGTGATCGTCAAAAAAGTTTCAAGATAAACGGTTTACGAAATTAAAGGTAAAAAATGATCTCTCGTCCCGTGTCGTGCGATGCAATTTGGTTTCTCGTGTCAAGTGTTACAGGGTTCAAAGAGAGTTGGACGGTGGAGTAGATAAGCCTCCCTACAAAAAAAAGGCATTCCTCATACAAAATTACTATCCACCCGACAAAATCCCCCGCATTGTTCTGGCCATGTATGTGCAAACGGATGAATGGATACATTGTCTTTTGTCAGAAACTAACTGCCTTCCCGTATTTTTTTCAGAGTTACATGTTGTCAGAAACTTAAGGAGTGCGCAAGGATAACAACGTCTAAATCGTAAAATCGTAAAGTAAAACACATATCTTATTATCAAGGAGGACACTTCGTTTTTTTTCAAACTTCACTTATTTAGTTTTTTTTTCAAATTTCACTTACATATTTTACATTTTATCTAATACTCGCATTGGTATAATATATTTGTTGGGTTTGAAGTATATTTAAAGTAAATGTTAGAATATAATATAATATTATAATTTGTATTTTTATATTTTTATAATATATATAAAACTTATAATATATTATATTATACTAAAAATAAATTTTAAATTGTATAAATTTTTTATATTATATATATTTTTATATTATGTATTTTTTGATATTATATTTTTTTTATTAGATTATTATTTATATATTTTTTTATTTTCATATAAAATATATAAATTTATATAACTTTAAAAAAAATAACTTAATTTTTTTAATTTATTTTATAATTATTACATTGAATTAATTAAATATGTTTTATATATTTTACATGAGTATTCAATTTAATTCTATTTTTCCATTTTCATCATAACTTATACTTCTAGGTTTTACTATATGGAAATGTTAGAATATAATATAGTATTATAATTTGTAATTTTTTTTTAATAAATATAAAACTTATAATATATCATAATATACTTAAAAATATATTTTAAATTGTATAATTTTTAATATTATATATATTTTTATATTATGTATTTTTTGATATTAAATTTTTTGTATTAGATTATTATTTATAATATTTTTTTATTTTCATATAAAATATATAAATTCATATAACTTCTAAAAAGGTTAACTTAATTTTTAAATTTTTTTTATAATTGTTACATTGAATTAACTCAATATGTTTTATGTATTTTACATAAGTATTCAATTTAATTCTATTTTTCCATTTTACACCAGTGATACATCATCCACGCAAAACAATGGAATGACCTCTAGTTAATGTACTAAACCGTGACATATTGTATGCGCTGGCACAAAGGTGATAAAATAAAATATGAAGTGCCAAATCAAATATGAATTATTGGCTTTAAGTATATTTAAACATTTTTTCACTTATTTAACAAATGTTGATAAAATAGTAATAATTTTTTTTATGCTTGTTTATTTTTTATAATTTTAAAAGTAAAAATTGATCTAGATAATATTTTATTTGTAATTTTTTTTATTTTAGTGAATTATTATTTTTATATTATCTTTTTAAATAATTTTAAAATTTTAATTTTTATTATAAAATTACTTTTGATTGTAAGCATTCTTAAATTAATCTTGATTAAAAATATCATTTTATTTTCAATATATAATGATATAAGTTGTATTCTATGTATAGATCATTTTTCTATCAATTCCTTAAATAAAATAATTTAATTCATAAAACTAAATATTCACATGACAAATGATTTGACTAACGAATCTAATAATAATGTAGTAATGTTATTAAAAATTTCAATTATTATTAATTATATATTATTTATGTTATAATATAAATTCTAATAAAATAAATAAGAATGTGTTTTTAAAAGAAAACATATAAATTAATATTAAATTATTTAAAATATATAATTTTAAATATAGTTAAATTTACTTAAAAATTACTATTATTTTCTTATAAGAATTTTTGAAGTCAATAATAATATGAATAAAATATTCATTCAATATTCACCTTAATCTCTATATAATAAAGTTAAATAATGATATTGTCAAGAAATTTATATAAAGTAGAATTTTTCTATTATTTATGTTTTATAAATAATTTCATTTGTTTTTTTACAATCAAGCCAGCAAAAATTCATAGTATGATATGGATTGTAGAAATCTCCCTAATTTGAATTTTGATAATGTCTATTTATATTTTTAAACTATACTGAAATCTTAATTATGAAACGTGGATGTTTCCACTAGAAGTAACATAATAGATTGTAAATCCTTCTTCTTTTTTAAATTTAACATTTTAAAAAATAAAATATTTTTAATAAATATAATTATTAATAAAATTATATATTTTTATTTTTTATATAATAGATTATATGTTTGATTTTTTTAAAATATATTTATTTATATTAATAATTATTATACTATAACATATATAATATATTGTTAAATAATGTTAATATATAAGAATACAAATTTTTTAAATTAAAAGATCGAGAGTTCTACAAAAAGAGGAGCAAGGGAGGCAAGCCTCAAACACCAAGCTCAAACATCAAGTTCAACTGAGACAGTTAATCTTGCACAATATGAAGAAGTTTACGAGAGTACAAAATATAGTGCTGAAAACTAATGCAAGAAATCATCCTGATCTTCAATCCAAGCAGTCCATCCTTGAGCGCCTTCCATCCAGACAACTTTCCTTCTTTCAAGAACATGAGCAAAGAATTCCAGTTGATCAACAAAAGGTCCTCTAGTGTCCCTGATCTCCTTCAGCAGTTTCTTCAAAGCACCCTCAAAAGCAGTCTGATCATTAATGATGTTATCCCACTCCAGCCCATGTTTCATCTCATAGATAAACATGGTAGCATATCCATCCTGTAAGAATCTTTTCAGTTTATCCTTTTCAAATTTCAGGATGCAGAGCACCTGCGAAACAATCTTAAAATGTATAAGTTTCATTTGAAACGAAGTAAGGGATCTGCCTAAGCCTTGCAATTTGTCTTCATTCCTAAGCTTCCAAATGAACCAGAGAATATGAGAAGATAAAATGTTCCAAAAAAAATTAGCATCCTTTCTTAGACCAGATATATATCCAAGCATAATATCCAGCACAGAAACATGATCAGTAATAATGATTCCAAAACTTTTCCATATAATCTTAGCAAATCGACAAGTAAGAAAGATGTGCCTTAAACTTTCAGGAGTCCTGCAAACAGAGCAATAATTAGCATTGCCAAATTGATCTTTAATGATAATTCTATCAAGAAGAAGTTGCCACTTGAAATGCAAAATTTTAGGAGGAATATGTGATTTCCAAAACCTGTCAAGAATTTTATGCCATTCTAAAAAATCAAGATTCATATACAAAATAGAATTAAGGTGAGAAAGAATAGAACTATCCTTATTAAGAGCTTTATATATGTCTTTAGCTTTGATTTTATGCAATATATTACCATCCTTCCAGCAAAAGAATAAAAATCTGTGAGAATCCACATCACATCTACGAGGAAGATTAAAAGATCTGCAAGCTCTGGAGATCAAGTTATAAGTGCGCTTATGCGACTCAGACGGATTAAATTTATGTTTGAGATCCTGCCAGGTAACAAGATTATCATTCTCAAGAATACCAATAAAATAATTAATTCCAAGTCTATTCCAAAGCTTAGCAGAACATCCCTGCGTAAGCGCCAAGGGCTTTCCATTATGCATCAAGTTCCACCAGATGGAACGTTCACCATGAATGGTATGACCGCTATCACAACCAGAATTAGAGATAAATCCTCTCACAAGTTCCCAGGCCTTCCATATTGACTTAAAAACCAGAGAACCATGAACAGAGACGGGAAAGGTACCAGCAATAAGGTCAGCAAACGGAAGATTCTTCCAATACTTAGCATGTTTAGGACATCCAGCAAGGATATTATGCCTTAAAAGAATTTTCCAAGGCTCTTGACCATGAAAGGCCTGAAAGATCCATTTGGCCGCGAGAGAAATCCCTTGAGTCCTAAGGTCCTTAAGACCTAAACCACCTAATCTCTTATCTATATGACACCAACTCCATCTAACAGCATGTTTTTTCTTATTTCCTTTACCATCAGACCATAGGAATCTCCTGATGGCCTTTTGAATTTCAAAGAGTTGATAATTGCTAAACATCCAAACCGAAGAGTAATAAATACTGTAAGAGGAAAGAATCTTTTGGCAGACTTGCACTCTACCAGCAAGGGAGAGAACTCTGTTATCCCATTTATAAAGCTTTTGAAAGATTCTATTCTTAACCCAGAGCCACATCTCCTTGAGAGAGGGGGAAACAGAAAAGGGAACCCCCAAATATCTAACAATTTTATTAGGTCCCCCCCAAGAATAGTTAAATTGTGAGAACCAATCAGGGGGGACCTCATTCCAACCAAGAATAATAGATTTGGATTTAGAAATGCGAGCACCATAAATGATTTCAAAAAATTCAAGTTTCTGATTAAGATGTTGAATATTAAGACACGATAATTCAAGGAAGAGAGAGGTGTCATCAGTGAATTGGATATTGAGAAGTTCAGAGTTGTCGGGGAGCAGGACACCATTCACTTTGGGAGATATAGTATTATCCCTGAGAATATAAAATAGGGCTTCAGAGGCAATAACAAAGAGAGCAGGAGCAAGAGGACAACCTTGCTGAATTGATCGAGACAAGGGGATGGGATTAGATAAACAACCATTAATATCTATTCTAGTAGAAGAGTCTTTAAGAAGGATCTAAACAAATATGACAAATTCATCAGGAAAGCCGAAGGCCTGCAGCATAGATAGGATGAAATCCCATTCAACGCGATCATAAGCCTTTTCAAAATCAATCAGAAACATAGCAGCATTTTGATTGGAAGTCTTGGCCCATTCCAAAGATTCCCAACTGGTAATGAGATTTTCAAGAATGTACCTTCCCTTAATGAAACCAGTTTGTGTGGGGCATATAAAACTAGGAAGCACATTGATAAGTGTGGAAGCAAGGGTTTTAGCAAGAATTTTATATGAAACATTAAGGAGAGTGATAGGTCTCCAGTTTTTGATAAGGGATTTATCTCCGTCTTTGGGGATAAGTTTAATAATTCCCATATTGATTGAATTGCCAAGAGTTCCCCGATCGTAAGCCTCAGAGTAAAGCTCAAGCAAATCCTTAGCAATCCAATCGACATTAGTCTTATAGAATTTAGCAGGAAAACCATTCAGCCCAGGTGCCTTATCCTTTTTAAGAGCAGCTATGGCATCTATAATTTCCTGAAGAGTAATCCTATCTCTAAGAGAATTGACATCTTTTTCAGTTAATTTTTGAGGAATAAGCTCCTTACATTTGTTCCTAAGATCCTTGGCAATGCTGGTGTCCTCAGATCTGAACAAGTTCTTGTAATAACTTTCAAAAGCCACCGCAATGTCATTGAAATCGTAGAGTTCCTGATTGTCTATGATAATTCTGTCAATTTTTTCCTTACTCTGCTTAAGTTTAAGATAATTAAAAAAGAATTTAGATCCCTTGTCTCCAAATTTTAACCATTGCTACCGCCCTCTGATAGCAGCTCCCATGGTTTTAACATGTTGATGTTTCCTTAAGGAATCCCTGATAACAGAGGCCCTATTCGCACTAGGAATGGATGAGGGGTTGGCCTGAGCATCCAACTCCACCAAATACAATCGCTCACTTAACTCATTCTCAACTCTCCTATAATTTTTGGCCTTCCTTTGGCCTAAGGTCTGAAATATAACTCTCCAAGAGGAGACATTCTTATTCCAGCGGTCCATATGCAAAGGAAAGTTATTACTAAGATTAAACATTCTAACCATTTTAATAGCAATGATGGTGTCCTGATCATTAAGCAAGGAGGTATTAAGGATAAATTTATCATTACGCTGGCAAGAGGGAGGGAGAGCATTCCTAATATTAATAAGGGAAATAATAGGAGAGTGGTCTGACAGCGACGAGGGAGACACAAAGACAGGGGAATGAAGGTAATTGGGGGAAAAGGAGAAAAAATCAGAGTTAACATAAAACCTATCCAGCCTGGAGTAAATCCTATTGTGTCCCTATTGAAAATTACACCAAGTAAACCAAAGACCAGAAGTGTCAGATTTCCATCCTTCCAAGGGATCAAACAAATTAATTTTATGTTTAAGTTGGTCCCAATGAGTTTTCTCTTGGTATTTACAGAGAAAGGGGAGACCACCAAGTTTATCTTCTTGGTTTTCAATCATGTTAAAATCACCAGCCAGAATCCACGGAATGTTGGGAAGGTTAGAAAGCCAATCCCATAGAGCAATTCTGTCCTTAAGATCATTGGGGGCATAGATAGAGCAAACCCCAAACAAAGAGCCATTGAAATCAATTATGGTCCACGCCACACGATTACAGGGGGAACTACCAGAAGATTTGATAAACTTCCCCCAATAGGCATTAATTAATAAGGCAGCACCCCCTTTCCCTTTAGAATGGTTGGTATAAATTTTAATGGCATCCCTCCAGATACAATCCAGAGAAGAATTAAGAAGAAAATTAACCGCTTTAAGTTCTTGCATCATAAAAAAATCTAAATTATTATGCCCCAAAAGAAATATCTTAATAATATGCTTCCTATCAGGAGACTCAAGGCCTCGAATGTTCCAAGATATGCATTTCATGATGAAGGGTTCAAGAGAGAGCCAGTACTGGGAGCCAAGATCTCCCCTTTCTTTTTATTCTTGGAGCCAAGAGGCCTGCCCTTTTTCTTATAAGTATTAGAACCTAATAAGGGATCCTCATCCTCCTCTCCAATATTAGATTGAGAAATATCCAACTGAGAATCTAGCATATCAAAATCCCCAATAGTACTCGATCCATACCTTGTCTGGGTCACCATACTATCCGGATTTCCAGAATTATTCATAAAGCTATTCTTATCAGAATTTTTATCAGCAAGAATAACTTCAATAAAGTAATCATCCTTTAATTCATTAAGGGCTGACTTGGAAAGGCTGGTGGTATTGCCAGTTGAGGGTGTTGCATTTAGGTTAGGAAGATCATTAACCGCGCAAGTATGACCCTCAGACATGATAATATCACCAAAATTTACAATTTGCCTTTCAGATGTGTTCAGATCAATCATATCCTTTTCCACAGAGGGGGCGGCTTCAATCAACAAATTAGGAGAAGCTAAAGTAGCAAATGGGTTAGACTTAGTAGGGGCGCAAGATTGATCAGAAGCCAATTGTTGAGAATGTTTCTTCCTAGGTTTCTTGTTTTTGACCATCTGGAACCCTTCACTATCTTTTAAATAAACTTTTTGATTCAAAGCGGGTTGTCATTGCAAATTTTTAGGTTGATTAGATAAGGGGTTGACAGAGCTATTCTCCTTAAAATCTTTACCTAGAGCCATAACTATGCTTTGTTTAGGAGCCGAATTATCAGGAACAATTACAAGTTCTCTATTATTGCCATCGCTAGGTATGTTTCCATGTGTTGTTTCAGAATTCCTTCTACTGATAATTGGGCAATTCTTCCTGATATGCCCTTCCCTTTTGCATAAAAAGCAGGCATTAAGACCCCCTAATATCTCTATTGGGTAGGAAACCACATCGCCATGAATTTTCAGAGTAAGCTTCTGAGGAATGTCAACTCCCGGTTTAATGTAGAGCAAAACCCTAGCATCAAGGTTGGAAACTAATCTTGAGGTTTGATCTATCCTGATGATTGACCCAAAAGGGGCTAGAAGCTGAGCAATAAATTTCCATAAAAATGGTGGAACCTCTTTAAGAATAAGCCATCTAGGAGCAGACAGGGCTTATACCTCATCACTAATCGCATCATGAGACCAAGCAAGAGCCCTAAATGAGGTTTTGCCAACATTCCAATACTGCCGTTTGAGGACTTCTATTTGGGCTTCATGAGTGCTAAAGAAAATAATGAATAAACCTTTTTGCACCTGTCTACAGAATGAAATTTTCAATCCAAGTTTGATATTCCATAGATTATGCATCCAATCATCTAAAAATTTCCTAGGAGGGCATTTTTCAACATCCACACATGCGAAAAAAATTGCTGTGTCACAGAGCCGAGACTTCTCCAAAGCAATTTCATTCAGCATGGCGTCGTTAGGAGTGAAAACAAACTCATTCAAAGCTTGGGCAGATTCCTTACCTTCGATGAACGATCTCTTGCCTCCAACCACCTGCACAAATTTTGCATCAACCGGGACGCCATGGTTAGTGGGCGCCACCGTTTCAGCAAATGATTTCCTCTGCGGTAAGGTCGAAGGACAAGGTAGGCCATCAGAGGGCATAGAGCTAATGGGGATTTCCTTCGGGCTAGCCGAAGAAGAAGGCAGACAATCATCAGATGAGGAGGAGGGAGAAATTTGTGCAGAAGAAAATGGAGAGTTTTGTTGATTAAATCCATCAGATCCGAGCTCCATACATGCAATAAATGACAAGTAGATAAACAATAAAGGCAGGTTATGACACCCAAACCAGGCAGGTGGAGGAGCGAATCTCCTCCACGAAAACACGCCAGTACCCCAAATCAGTACATCCTCAGTCGCAAAGCTTGCAGAGCGCTTCGCATCCATCCCTTGTCGTTTTAGAAAAAAAATATCAAATACAAATTTTAAAATTAAATATATAATTTATTAAAAAAAAATTAATATATGTAATTTTAAATATAATTTTATTAATTAACAACTTACTATTGTTATTATTTATTTAATTTTTTATTAAAAGTTAATAATAATATTAATTAAATTTTAATTTTGTATGGATCTCAAAATAATTAGTTATATATTATAGTTTAATATATATAGACATTAATAAAATTTTCATATCAAATATTTTTTAAAATCAAAATATTATAATTAAAACTTTTTATTCACACATAAATATGTATAAATTTATTAATACAATATTAAAAATAATTGATAATAAGCTAGAAAATAAAAATAAATTATTTATAAAATTATAACAATGGAAAAAATCTACTTTAAATATAATAAATTTGAAGTTAAATAAAATAATTTTAAATTAATGATTTTAATGACATTCCTTTTACAAAACTACACAGCATTTCCTATGCATGAAATGTTATTTCCTACGTGCGGTACATTTCTTCTCGGAAATGCTGACAGTACGGTGTCCTTAGCCATTGCCAGTATGTAGTATGGATGGTATATTGAGGAATGGGCTATGCATGGTGGTGTGGCAGGGAAAATCTGTTGGCTGTATAGCTAGCTCCCATACGATTGTGGATGGCGATAGACGTTTTGATTTTTAAAAATCCCTCTCCCACCCAAATAGAATTCCTAAAAAATATTTTGAATCTCCCCCGCTGCTTCTTCTTTTACGTTTTCATTTTCTTTGAGCTGATTGTTTGAGCCTTTATATTTTCCCGTGGAACTTCAGATCACTACTACATAGTAGCATATTTTAAGACATATATTTAAGACAAAATTCTTCTTTTATCTTTAACTTTTCTATTTTTTTCTATTTATTTATTTTGAAAAATTAATATGTTTACTTTTGTTTTTAATAAGACAAAATAAAAAGGTTATGAAAAAAATTAAGTGGGAATTAAAAATCATTAGATCATTTATTGTGCTATGGGAAGGTTCTAACTACCATTGCATTGACAGAAGTTTGACAAAGATTTACATTAGGATTCAAGAAGCTTCTTGAGTGAGCAAAGAAACTCTAAGGAAGCAAACTCACAAAGTCATTTTTGAGGAACCATTCGGAGAGCAGCTGGATCTATTTAAAGCTAGAGCAACAAAGAGCAGAAGGGAAAACTGGGTAGAATTTTTCACCTTCATCCTTTGTTTTGTCATGCCCTTTCCCCTGCACGAGGTCTAAACTTCACTTTTGTGCCTTAGCCAAGTGTCATTTTACCACCGATGAGGTTTTGCTTCCAAACCATTAGGGATTCCTAAAATCAGTTGTTAACCCCATTGACATTAACCTTCCAAAATATAAATAGTTTTTCATCCCACTCTAAAAAAAGGGCAAATTAAGTCAGCCAGTAGTATAAGAGAGGCATTTGAGGATCAAAGAATGCATCTCCGTTGGTGGCTTCTTGCGGTGGCTTTTTGAATTCACAAAGGAGGAGGTTTACAAAGGAGGATGTGATCTTCATCCTCAAAAGGGGAGAAAAAAAAACTTACCATGTGAAAATTTGAGTCTACCAGGATATCTTCACTGGTAAGTTTTCATTGTTAGTTTAATTTGGGCTTTAATTCTTACTAGGTTATACTGGATCAATTTGAGTTTGTGTTTCTTATTTTAGCCTTTTTCCTTTCTTTATGGATAAAGCTTTTTATTTGATGTAAGATTACGAGGATTGTTGTGGTTTGGCTATTCTCCAGCTAGAAAACCTAGGCTAGATTTTGAAATTTAGCAGATCTGTGTAGTTTTTCATCTTTTTAAAAGCTAGATTTTGCAATTTAGTAGATCTGTGCATTTTTTCAATTTTTTAAAAGCTCGTGTTTGTTTTCTTTGAGAGAAATTTTGTTCATGAATTTCCCCTATATATATTTGGGTTTTGACCTTATAATTTTGGTTTTTTTTATTGTTTAGTGGTTCATTTGTTATCTTTTAGAAATTAGTCATTAGTTTGGGCTCCCACTATTGGCGACAGCTATAGCAGTTGTAGAAATGGTGGAAAGGGGATTAAAGCTTTCCAGCATTAAGGGGATTATCTACTGATTGTAATGTTGGTTCTAGATGTTGTAGAAATTAAAGAAAAATTAACATTTTAGAGAGCTGTGGCTAAAGATATTGATTGTCTTTGTGATTTCTTTGCTTCACATAAATGTTTTATGTGATGCCTATTTATGTACTATAATTCCTATGCATTGAAAAATTATTGGCTTATTGTCTTGTACTCCTATCATCATTGCAGATAGAGTTGGCTTGTCTTAGTTGCTACTTGGCATAGTTTGTTGCCATATTTTAGTGTCATTGCTTTTCATTTTCCCTATTGAGTCCTTGAGTTCCTATCGCTTACATTGGCTGGAAGAGGGCTTCCATCATATTCAGTCTAGGAGTTCTTGTCACTTCCATTGGTAAAAAATCTTTTACTTCCATGCATTTATTATTGTCTATTGTCCACTTGCATGTATTTATTATTCTTTATTGCCCTTCATCCTTGATTATTTCATTGTTGTTGCAACCCCATATCCCTGATCAGTGCATTATTGTCGTGACTATATTTTGTGGTTGTAACCTTCATGAAAATCCCAGGTCTATTCATCTTTAGCCAAGTTACTTAATGCATGTGTGCACGACTGATTTATCCCTATACTCCTTACAGTGGTAGTTGTGTTCATTAAAACCGCATTCAAGATGACCAAACCGTCTTCATCAAATGGGGGCATCTCCTCAGCTATTCGGTTAAGGTTGTGGTAGTTGAAGACAAATCATTCATCTTTTATGGGCTCAAGTGGTTGCATTCATGATGTATGATAGGTTGAATGTGCAGATTTTACATGGGTATCATATACCCAAAATGTGCAGAGCTTCGGATCATATTTATATAGAGACATCACCCAATAGGTTGAGACACACAACAAAGGGAAAAAAATGCTTCTTTGTCTATATAATGGGCAGGTTTTATTTAATCTTGTATTGTTTTGTTAAAAAGATGTTGAAAATTATTTATAATATGATAGCTCATATATTTCTAGATAAGTTGTGATCCTGTAAACACAATACTATATGCTACTATATTGATGCTAATAACTTAACTACGATCCTTGTATTTTATTTAATGGAAATATAACGATTAAACACTTATTATCATATCAAAAGACTATATGGCATAACGATGCAGGAGCATCTCGGGTCCTTAGCAATCCTGTGTCACCAAAATCATATTTGAAGTTTGTCTGTGTTGTTCAGTTCCTTCCTTGACCGAGTTGGTTTAGTGTTGCTTGGTTTCCTTTGTTTGCCGATGTTGGCCGGTTATCTCTTTGGCACTCCGTGAATTTCCCTGGCACTCGGTGATGCTTGTCTGGCACTCAATTATCCTTGCTTACCGACGGGTTTCTTTTGAGTTCTTGTTGGGGCCGACTCTTGCATTTATTTTAGGTTGGGGATTTAATGCTGATATCCATCATTGGGAAGCGTGTGGACCCAGATCTGGTCATTCCTTCTGTTGATTATGGATTTGAAGGCTAACTTGGCTCGATAGCCCCTTGTATAAATGTAGTTGTTTGGTTAGAGTTTAGGAGTCATTTTTTGGGAGATTAGAGTCTGTTGGTAGATCCTTGTATGTTTGTGACTTTTGTACTTGATTGTAATACGTGGCCTAAATTGGGAAGGCCTTACAGCCCGACATGTATGAATCAATTTGAAGATAATATATGAAATATCTTGCATTCTCTCCCTCACTGTTGTGTGTTATTGTTTTCGCGTGTTGTTTTGCAAGGTAGATCTAGTTAGGGTGTGGCTTTGGTCCCTCTCTATATCCTCCCTTGTGTCAGGTTGTATAACAGTGAGGTTATATCTAGATCTAGGTTTGCGAACCTAGGTTTGAAGGTTCCTTCTTGTGAAGCCCTAGTTGATTTGTTGTGGGGTAGCAGATTGTGATCTAACCTGCAATTACAAAGGGTTTTCAAGTTGGTTCAATGGAGGCAAGATGCGGATCTAGGATTGACAGACATGTTGAGACAACTTGCTACTAGATTAGAAGTTGTTGAAATAGCCCAAAGAAGAGGAAGACATCCTGAAGATGTTAGTGATCATGAAATTGAGGTAGAAAAAGGTGATGTAGAACCTGCACCTATGATGGATTAGGGTGAGGAAAGATTCTTCAAGGCTTTGAAGTCTACACCACACTTTAATCCTCCTGAGTATAGTGGAAAATTGGATTCTGATGAATTGGTGGATTGGATCACTAAGATGGAAAAGTATTTTTAATATGAAAATGTACCTGAGGAAAAGAAGGTGAAAATTGCAAGCACAAAATTGAGAAGTAGAGAATCTGACGAAGTTTGGAAGGTTATCATTGACAATGGTAGCTTAGAGAATTTGGCATCTGAGGAAATGGTTACAAAGTTGTAATTGAAAAGGTTGGAATATCTGAAGCCCTATCATATTTCATGGATCAAAGGTGAGCATACACTCTTGGTAAGTGAACAATGTTATGTGAATTTGAAAATTGGGAAGCACTATGATAAGGTGTTATGTGATATCATGCCTATGGATTGTTGTCATATTTTGTTGGGTAGACTTTGGAAATATGATAGACATGCTATATATGATGGAAGATTGCATAAATATACTATTTGGGCTAATGGAAGAAGATAAATCTTGTTACCTTTGATGGAAGAACTTGTTAGTAATGTTTGCACATCTATGAAAGTTTTCTTGATGGAAGGAAGAAAGTTTGTTAAGGATTTGAAGAAGTGTGATGTATGTTTTGTTGTGATTCCTAACAAATCGCGTAAGAAAACTGAAGATAGTGTCCCTGAGGAGATTGATAAGTTGCTAACCGAAGAGAAGCATTGATCATTGCAGGGATCTAATCCCTGGAGCTAGTTTACCAAATAAGACACCAGATTGGTTGACACCTACCGAGAATCAGGAATTGAAATGACAGATTCAATAACTATTGCAAAAAGGTATGATCAGAGAAATTTTGAGTCCTTTTGCAGTACCTATTCTATTGGCACCTAACAATAATGGACAATGGTAAATGTGTACTGATTCTAGAGCAATCAATAAGATAACAGTGAAATATAGGTTTCCTATACCAGGAATGGATGATATAATGGATAGTTTGACTGGAGCAAAGTATTTTACAAAGATTTATTTGAAAAGTGGATATCATTGGATCAAACTCATAAAAGGTGATGAATGGAAGATTGCTTTCAAGACAAAAGAAGGTTTGTATAAGTGGTTGGTTATGCCCTTTGGTTTAACTAATCGACCGAGTACTTTTGTGAGGTTAATGAATGAAGTTTTGAAGAAATTATTGGGTAAGTTTGTGATGGTATATCTTGATGATATTTTGATATTTAGTAAGACCAGAGAAGAAGATTTGTTGCATGTTAGACAAATTTTGCAGAGGTTGAAAGAAGAAAAGTTGTTGATAAACCTAAAAAAGTGTTCATTCATGAAAGAGGAGATTGTATATTTGGAATTTTTTATTTCATCTAATGGTTTGAAGATGGATCCTAAAAAGGTTGAAGCTATTTTGAATTGGCCTACACCTAAGAATGCTAGTGAGGTAAGATGATTTCATGGTTTGGAATGTTTTTACTGAAATTTCATTAGGAATTTTAGTTCAATTTGTAATGCTATGATTGAGACTATGAGAGGAGACAAAAGAGAATTCAAATGGATGCATAGAGCCAATAAAATTTTTCAGACCCTAAAGAAGAAGGTGATTGAACTGCCTATTTTGGCATTGCTTGATTTCAATAAGGTATTTCAAGTGGAATGTGATGCAAGTGGAAGTGTAATTGGAGTTATGTTGAGTCAAGAAGGTAAACCTATTGCTTTGTTTAGTGAAAAGTTGAATTATGCAATAAGGAAATATTATGTGTATGATCAAGAATTCTATGCTATTGTTCAAGCATTGAAGAAATGGAGACATTATTTGATACAAAGTGAATTTGTGTTGTATACTGATCATAAGGCTTTACAATATTTGGGTAGTCAGAATAAGTTGAATCAAAGACATATGAAATGGGTTGAGTATCTGTAGGGTTATACATTTGTGATAAAGCATAAGAGTGGAGTCACTAACCAAGTTGTTGATGCATTGAGTAGAAGAAGATCTTTAATGACTGAGATAAAAATTGAAGTTCTTGGTTTTGATGACACGAGAGATTTATATGAAACTGATCCTGATTTTTCTGAGCCATGGAGAAAGTGTAGAGTACCTATTCAAAATCAACCGAATACTAAATGGGATGAATAGTTTATATAAGAAGGTATGTTGTTTAAAGGTATTCAGTTGTGTATACTAAGAGGAGTAATGAGAACTAATTTGATAAAGGAGAAACATAGTAGTGGTTTGGCTGGACATTTTGGTGTTGATAAGACATTGAATTTTCTTATAGAGAAATACTTTTGGCCACAGTTGTATAAAGATGTTCAAAAATTTGTGAGAAGTTGTGGAATTTGTCAAGTTGCAAAAGGAGTAAGTCATAATTGTATACACCGATTTATGTTCTTGAGAAACCTTGGACTGACATCAAAATGGATTTTGTTCTTGGCTTACCGAAGACAGTAAGAGGTAATGATTCCATATTTGTTGTTGTGGATAGATTTTCTAAAATGGCACATTTTATACCTTGTAGAAAGACATCAGATGTAGTACATGTAGAAAATCTTTTCTTTAATGAAATTGTGAGATTGCATGGATTACCGAGGAGTATTAGCTCTGACCAAGATAGTAAATTTGTTGGATAGTTTTGGAAGACTCTTTGGAGAAAGTTTGGCACTGAGTTGAAATATAGTTCTACATTTCACCCACAGACTGATGGATAGGCAGAAGTTGTGAATACAAGTTTGGGAAATCATTTGAGATGTTTAGTTGGAGACACACCTAGTAATTGGGATTCTGTGTTAGCACAATCAGAGTTTGCATATAATAATTCAGTGAATAGGAGTACTGGAAAAACACCTTTTGAGATTGTAAATGACATACAACTGAGAGGTATATAAGATTTGAGAGATATTGTTGATGAAAGAAAGAGGAGTTTTGAAGGAGTAAAATTTGTAGAGTACATGAAGACATTGCATGAAGATGTGAAGCATAAGTTGGAAAAGAGTAATTAGAAATACAAAGAGAGAACTGATAGATCAAGAAGACATAAGACTTTTGATGTTGGTGATGAATTGATGGTTCATTTGAAGAGAGTTTGATTTCTTGTTGGAACATATGGAAAGCTGAAAATGAAGAAGTTTGGACCTTGCAAGATTTTGAGAAAATTTGATAGTGGAAAAGCATATGAGATTGAGTTACCTGATGACATGAATATATTCCTAATATTCAACATTTCTAATTTATATGAGTATCATGAGTCAGATGAAGAAATGACAGTACTGATGGATTATCCTAAGAAACAAAATGAAGAAGTTGAGCATATCTTGGAGTAAAGAATTGGTAGAAGTACAAGAGGAAAATAGTATATGGAATATCTGGTAAAGTGGAAGAATAGACTGATCAAAGACAATTCATGGATTTCACAGTCTGAGTTGGATACAGCTCGGATCATACATATTTCATGATTCAGAGAATCATTTTCAAATAAGCCCAGGTGTCTGATGCAGGAGCATCTCGCGTCCTTATCAATCCTATCTCGCCGAAAACATATTTGAAGTTTGTCTGTGTTTCTCGGTTCCTTCCTTGACTGAGTTGGTTCAGTGTTGATTGATTTCCTTTGTTTGTTGATGTTGGTCAGTTATCTTTTTAGTGCTTGGTGAATTTCCCTGGCACTTGGTGATGCTTGTCTGCCGCTCGGTTATCCTTTCTTACCAATAGGTTTCTTTTGAGTTCTTGTTGGGGCCGACTCTTGCATTTATTTTGCGTCATAGATTTAATGTTGATATCCATCATTGGGAAGCATGTGGACCTACATCTAGTCTTTTCTT
Organism: Chamaecyparis obtusa; assembly: GCA_027943335.1. Classification (NCBI taxonomy): domain Eukaryota; kingdom Viridiplantae; phylum Streptophyta; class Pinopsida; order Cupressales; family Cupressaceae; genus Chamaecyparis; species Chamaecyparis obtusa. The sequence continues at coordinate 426,754 of BSBK01008150.1, forward strand.
CCATTTATTGTGGATCTGAAGGCTGACTTGTCTTGGTAGCCTCTTGTATAAATGTAGTTGTTTGGTTAGATTTTAGGAGTCAATTTTCTGGGTAGTAAGTTTTTGAATAGAAGATAGAAGATTAGAGTTTGTTGGCAGATCCTCACATGTTTGAGGACTTCTATACTTGATTGTAATACCTGGCCTAAACCGGGAAGGCCTTACAACCTGGCATGTATGAATCAATTTGAAGATAATATATGAAAGATCTTGCATTCTCTCTCTCACAGTTGTGTGTTTTTGTTTCCACATGTTATTCTGCAAGGTAGATCTGGTTAGGGTGTGCCTTTGGCCCCTCTCTATATCTTCCCCTGTGTCACATAATGTACATTAAGTATAGGATTCATGTAGTGTCTAAATGTCTTCAAGCAGTAGATTGAAAACATGAAGTGCATAGTTTTGATATTATAGTAAGATTTGTCATTTCTTCCCTTTGAGAAATTTAAGTAAAACATCTTCGTTATTTCCTTTTATTTATATTTCTCTTAATTAAATTTATAATGTAATTTTTTGGTGCTCGTATATTGCTTTAAATAGAAACACAATATTTTCCTTAGCCATGTGTATGACTTGTTGAGTAATATTATTTTATTTAACACATTAAAAAGAAAAGTTTCAAAGTAAGTTGGAGTTTTAGCTCTAAATGTGTTGCAATTCAGCTGAAGGTGATTTGTATCTTCTTGTAGGAATTTCCTAAATTCTTCTAGGAATTAAGTGACTTGTGTAGGTCATCGAATTGAATGAGTTGTAATACAAAGGAAATTTTCAAGTAGCATTTTGTTTATCCATTCAATTGTGTTTGGATTATTCCTTTTGAGCATAGTACCATCTATGTGCATTATTCATTGAATCAGTTAGTAAGCTCTTGGAATAAGCAATTCAATACTCTATCTAGAAGCCAAGTGACAATGTTTAAAGTAGCATGAAATATTTTCTAGTTACTTGAAGTGTCTACCTAGTACTTTATTATGAAATACTTAATTGGTTTTAAGGAGCATTACAGAGCTTGCTAAAGTTAGGATGTGGGTGTGTGCTAACCTCCCTCTACACCCTTGTCATGTCCCAAAATTAAGTTAACAATAGGAAAAAAGAGCTAATAGTTTTATAGGATGACCACCTATGTGCGGATATTAGTAAATTGCATTCATTTGTTTTTTTTCTATTTTTTATTTTGTAAGTTGATCAAGGCATGGTATCTAGGAAATCACTTAAAGGTGTTATAGGCAATAAAAGAATGTGTGACCTTGTGATCATCCTAAGAGTGTTTCTTCCAGAATGATGTGTCTTTGTAAAAAAAAATTATTAGTTGTATTCTTTATCAAGTGCACCTTTGTGGGCACCACTTTGAGAAAAAATGTGTATTCACATGCATATTTTTTATGTTGAATTTTGGGCATTACCGTATGTTCAAACATATTCCAAGATCACTTGCAAAGAGAAAAAGTTGGGTGAGGCCTAGAATACACATTTCCATCCAGTGAAGCAATTTGGTTTCTATGGAAAAGTAGTCCCATTGATACATTAACATTGGATTAGTGGAAAAGCAATTTTTATTAATAGCTAATATATCTATGATTCATTTCAATCTTTGAATAAGCAATAATGCTATATATGAAGTCTGATTACAAATTATCAATTTAGTGTATAACACCTAGTTTCAATCTTTCTTGAGTCTACTACATAGCTTTTGTAGAAGAATCATTGTTTCACCTTGTACATTGGCATTTGCAACAACCTCTTGTAAATCTTTTGTATTATGGGAAAAAAAGTTGCAGTGCACTTGAATAGGTTATTTTTCTTCCTCTGCATTATCCTTGAATGAAATTCTATAAAAGAATGACATGAGCTAAGTAACATCCAGCAGCGTGAAGGTCATAATGCATTTGACAATCCCATCTAGCATCAATAAGCTCCCTTATTGGCTTGTATCTTCTCTAACCATTATGCATCTTTCTTTCCAATTTTTTTGTTCAAATGACTTGAGTGAATTCTTTCAACCTTTCATACCCGAGTTTTCCACTTACTATTTGTTTTGGGATTATTTGAGCCACTTTATAAATCTTTGCACCTTTGATTTCAAAATTATGGAGATATACACCTTTGATAATGAGGATATTGTAGCATTATAGTAGAATCCTACATGTTCGCTACTTGAGTAGAAGAAAAATCCTTCTATCTAAGCGGGTCAACAAAATTCTTATAACTATATTTTGAGATTGCACTCTGTCATCAACATCATCATTTATCGAATATCATTTTATATTGTTCTCAAGGTTCATGCAAAGAAACTTATAGTCAGGTTGGATTAGTTTACAGAACAATTTATATATTGGTTAGATTAATTTACAACATAGAAGCGAAAACTTTAGCGGTGCTATAGTTTTCCCTATCATGTTAATGAATTATAGTCGAAATGAAAAGAGATGGATAATCAATGAATCGTGATCTCGTGGTCATTTTATTGTCTTCTCAAATATTTATCACCACACATTTTAATCACACCTTTTCCTTCTATAGATTAATTTTAGGAGTGCGTTGTATATCCTACAATTTTTCACAAGATTCACAGTAAAGAAGAAATTTGAGATTTATGTTTCAAGCGTGATTCTTTCACCTTGAAAATCTAAACAAGCATTTCATTATCTCTAAATTTGATATTGTTTGTATTTCCCTATTTTTTATTCATAAACTTATTGAAAACCTTAATTGTCAATTTAATTTTGTAGATGCAAATCGCTCTACAACTTTTCAGAAGAATGATTTATCATTTTTCCCTACACATTTTATATTTAGAATAAAGATTTATTAGTTTTTCCCTACACATTTATTAGTTAGAATAAAGATTTAAGTTTTTAATCATCACTAGGATTTAATTCTTGTTAAGGAGATGGATTTGGTATAATTTGTTTAAATATTGAAAACTTTCTCTTTTATCAAGTTGAATTCCATATCTTACAGTTCTCATTCTAGACAATATATATCATCCATTAGGATATCTACAATGGTATTCTTTTGATAGACTAAGATTTTCACTATCAAAAACAAGAACCCACCATCACTAGCTATAATTGAGGCAAATAAATGGGTAGCTAGGTAGCAACATTCCCATACAATTTGTTCTAAAAGTTTAGTTCAAAGATGAATTTTCTTTTGATGTGTAGCCTATGATGAGTTTAGAAGTAGATTTTAGTTATTTGTAAATGGATTCTAACTATCTTTCAACATTGTTTACTTAGCCATATTAATGAAAACTTGTTTAGTTATGAATGGATATTTTCTAGTAGATATTAGTCATTTGTAAAGGGATTTTAATCGACCTTTTAGCATTGTTTACTTAGCCATATCAATGAAAAATTCTTTAGTTATGAATGGGGTACTTGTTGTAGATACTCATGTCACCCAAATAGTTTTTGTTTATGTCCTTTCATACGTGTGCTTAAAAAATGGTTTGGATAAAAAACTCACTCTAAATTGGTTCTTTCAATTTGTTAACAGAGATATATCCATCTTTTCATGAATTCATTCTTGTGTCCATGTCTTTTTACAATCTCTTGCTATGTGTCCATGCTTGTTACAAGCATAACACGTCTTTTTTATTGCCTTGTGCTTATCCTTAGGTGGCTCAGCTTCAACTTCTATATGATTTCTTATTTTATTAGCTTTTGTAGATTCTTTTGATGATTTCTTTCTTGCTCGCATGTCATTGATATGATTTTGTGCTTCATTGAATACAATACCGCTGGTGTCTCCATTAACCTTCTGTGCATACAACTATGACTCTATTAGATCCTTGCTTGTGTGCAATTTGTCAATATGATTCTTTGCTTCAGTCAATTCAGATCCCACTTGCTTCTTGATGTTTTCTAATTCCAACATTTTCATGTTTTCTTTCCTTAGTTCTTCATCCAACTGCTTGTTCTCTTTGACCTGCTCTTCATAGGCTTCGTGATTATTAAGTAATTTTTCATCCAATTCTTCAATCTGATCTTTCAGAGATGTGTTTTCCTCATTTAGATTTTGAACCATTTTTCCCAAATCACTTGTGGAACAATCTTTCAAATCTTTTCTTAGTTTTTTTATGACTACATGAGAATCACTAACCTTTTCTTTCAGTTCTTCAATTTCTTTTTCAGATCTGTCAAGGTCTTCAAGAGCTTCTTCAAGATTATTTTTCAGATGTTTCATTTCTCTCTTATCCTTGATCTCCTCAAGTGGTTAAACTTATCTTCAGAGGACCAGAGCTCTAATACCAATTGTTAGGAATGGGAACACTAAGAGGGGGGGTGAATCCATGTTCTATATATTATTACTTTTCTGATATCTTGAACCTTAACTTAATTGCTTAAGTACTGAAATGAATATTAATGCAAGCAAGATAAACAACCATAACACATAAAACCAAAGATGATTACAGGGAAACCCAATTAGGTAAAAAATATGGTGGGAATTGACACCCACTAAGAACTACACTAATGTTTTATGATCCCTATTAGAAGATCTTGCAACCCTATTAGGAGTTGATCTTTACAATAATTTTAGTACAGTGACCTAGTCAAGGGTCGAACCCTGTTAGGAGTCTTTTACAATTAACCCTGTTAGGGGTGGGGACACACTATCCTAGAGATCACTTCTCAAGTGGGTGAAGGCTACAACCTTCTGGATCTCATATGCACTTATGCTTTAGCCTCTTTTAAAGCACTACAAAATTCTAACTACTCTTCACATACCTCTTCTCTTCTCTCATCAAATTTCTATTCCACTTCCATGCTTAATTACAAAAGTGCATGTCTTATTTATATGTGCAAACAAAACTATTAACTAGGTCAGCCTTCAAACTATTACATATAATGCTTCGAAGTGAATTGGCTCAAACATGTTTACAAATAATAATATTAACATGTCTAAAACCTAAATACAATAGGCGCGTAGGCTTTACAAAACAATATTACAAGCACTAACCAAAATACCAACAGTCGGCTCCATGCTCTGTTGTGTTCTACCTCTCACTATCTGTGACTCTTCAACTGGTTGTATCTTCATCATACAGACTTATCTGATCATGCACTCTTAGACTTAGCATTACTACATACCAAAAAGCTTATCTTCAATGGTGCATGTCATAACTCAGTCATACACACATGCACTGATGCTTTGTCCACCTGGTGCTCTGCTAACTGTCCATTCTTCCATAACCAAATTTTGATGTACTAATTGGTTGTGCTAACTTCATAATATCATATGACTTTTTTCCATAATGACAACACTAAACATAGTCATATACATCAGTATAGTCAACTTTCCAAAAGGTCTTCAAATGATCGAGGGCTTAGGTTGATAACAAAGTAAAGGTCAATCAAAGGCAAGTGGTGCCTTCTGGTAGGGTCAGTCATGCGCGCATGAAATGGGGCAATATTTTGACAGAGAAAGCCTTTTTTCTCAAAGGGGATTTATCCCACATTGGCTATGTAGAGGAGAAAAAAGATGTTCATAAGGTAAAATGCACACATCCTTAGTGTCCAAGTACGGATGCCTAGTTGGAGGCCAGCCCTCACGTGCACGAAGCCTGGGGTGCCCAATTGGTGATGACAAGGATGACAAATCAGTAGTCTTCCCACATGTGAGGCAAGGAAATTTTGACATGTCATGCAAATGCAAGTTTGTGCCTCGAGATATGTGCTAACAGATCTATGGTAGTCACATATCCGTAAATCCGAAGATGCTCAGAGGTTACCATTACGACATTGTGACAAGCCGACACGTGTCCATCCAATGATAGGGCATAATGATACAGTCATCGCCTAGGTGGATCGTAGAATAAATGACAGCGTGCCACATGGTTGAAGGTCAGTGAAAGGGCAGTGACAGAGTAGAAAAATGGAGGAACCAATGGCTCCAGCCTTGAGATGTGTGCCAAAGATCAATGGCTACCACATGTCAACAATGGTAAAGATGCTTGATCGTTACCATTGTGACATTTTGACTGGCCAACACCTATCAAGGTGGTGACATGGAGGAATGTTGCACACTAGCGCCCCACTGGAGGATATAACATGTCATAGTGTGACACTAGGCGGAAAGGATGATGGGGCAATCAAACAAAGAGGTGGTCAGGTGCCTTAACATATGTGCAAGATCTGATGGCTGTCGCATAGTCGCAAAGGTAAAGATGCTCAGTCGTTACAATTATGGCATTGCAACAGGCTGACACGTGTCCTAGGGAGCACTGGTAAGGATGTTTGAGATGGATGCTAGGTCAGGAATAAAAATGAATAGGAGAATGATAGGTGGCCAAGGAAGATTTGAGCAGTCCAATACGGTATTAAGGTGGTCGATCGGCCCAATCAGATGGTGCCATGTGGCACATGAGGCCTACTCTAATAGGTCAAAAGGGGTTTGCAGAGGGAATTAAAAGGTTAATAAATTCAAAAATTTAAAAGGGTTTGCCGATCCGTAAAAATACTACCTAGGGTTATATTTTTGCCTAAATATGGTCATGTTATATATTTTTGGAAATGGCAAAAAGTTAGGGTTGCAATGGTGATGATAAAAAGTAGATTTGACCAGTTTGGTAGGAGCATTAATGATTTTTTTCAGCTTGGATTAGGGTTTGGTGAGATGGTCATTCAGGATTGATTTTGCAGATCCATCAGAGGGGAATGATTCATATTTCTTACAACTTGGTTTACCTTGCAGTTTTTCTTGGTTTTACAGAGATTTGATTGTTGTTTCTTCCAAGGTCTTAATGGCTAATTAGATTTTTTTCACCTACCAAGCTTGAGGTTTTTGGTTAGGTTAGGGTTTTGGTCCTAAATGAGCTTTTTCTTGTTGCATCCTTGTTTCTATAAAAGGATTTTTCTGATCATTTAGAAAGGCTAGTTTGTTGGAAATTCTCTAACACAGGAGGCTGAAAAGCTGAATGTGCATCCTTAGTCTAGAGTGTAACAATTTTTGCTAGTTGTATCAACACAAGGGAAAAACCTTCTTCATCTTTTAAATATTGTCTAAGGTATTTTCTAAATCAAATTGTAATACAAGGATTAGAATCCTCATACTTAATATAGTTTTTCATTCTAAGATCTTTCCTTTTGTTGTTTTTGATGAATTTTGTGTTTTCTAACTCATTTAATTAGGGTTTACTTATGCTTATGTTTTATCTCTTAGCCCTGATCTAGGATCAGGTTAAAAGTCTCTGAGTGACGCATAGATCCATTTGATTCAACAGGAAGGATACTTGTAAGTAGTGTAAGAGTCTGGTCAACTATGTTTATGTCTTGGAATCTCTGATCAATCTAGTAGTTGTTCTTGTATTCTATGTCTACTTTAGGTATATTTCTCAATGGATAAGGCACTGATCACAAACTAGTATCTCTTGTGGTGTTGCAAGTTTAGCAGGGTTGTTTACATTCTGTAAGAAACCAAAATCAAAATCCTTTCTATCGCTTCATGCTCATGGTTGGATGGTTTCAGTTCCATCATAGAAATGGAGAGTCAATGAATGACTGGTTATCATTCAGTACTTTCTTGCTATCTTCTACTTTGTTCAATCCAGTTTAAAGTCCTAAAGGTGCCATATGTTATTGGATTAGGTACACCCACCTTGGTTTTGTAGAGCCGAAAGTGAAGAGGACAGCCGTGTCCCTATAGTTGGTCCAGTTACCTACTGATATCCCCACATTTGCAACTAGCCCCTCTTCAAAATCAATCTTAGGTATACTGGTGTCTCTTTGAGTGTAAAATCCTTTTCAAGAACCAACAAGATGGCGATTATGCTGGGGAGGCCATTGTATTCAAGTCAAAGTTTCAAAAGGTTTCAAATCATCTCACCTAGTTGTGAGTGGGGACTCTGAGTTCTCTGTTTGATCAATGCACAATGGTATATTTTTAGTCCTAATAAACAGTGTGTAAGGCCTGGTGAAGTTTTGTGTTTGTTGGAAGGAGATACAAAAACAAGTGCAATATTTTCCTCTTCAAGGAGATGGCAACTCTACAAGAAAAGAACCCAATGGAGCTACAAACAGAGCTCTGGATTTGCCCTTCTTCCCAATCAACAAGCTAAGTTTCAACTGTAGTACTTCCAGGTATTTTAATTTTCATGTGCCTTTCTTTTATGGAAATAAGTTGTGAATAATTTCTCCTTATCAAGTGTTCAGCACTAATGTAAAGGGATGAGAGATAGTGGGATTTTCATTATGGAGGAATACGAGCTCTTTTGTTTTAATGGCATTGAAGGTTCTCCTAATGAGTTTCCTACTAAGATTAGGAACTATTTGCCAGAGTTTAGTGGTAACGGATCATGTCTAGCAAGAGAACATTTAAATGACCTTGGTAACTTAATGAATGAGTTTGTCATTGAGCATGAGGATGTTGCAATGAATAATTTAGTGTAGATATTTACTAATAGTGCAAGGGATTGGTTCTTATCCCTTCCTTCATGCTCAATCCCTTCTTGGGAAGTATTAAGAGCAGTATTCAAAGAACATTTTCATGAAAGAGCTAGTGTGGATGGGTGTGAAGGAAAGAATGAAGATTAGGTGCAAGACATTAGTGTCTTTGTGGATTCCATCATCCATGATACTGATTATGAAAATATTCTCATCAAAATTTCTTTTCTCAAGAAGAAACTTAAAGGGAAAAGTGCTGAGGTTTGGCCATTAGAGGAGGACAAGAGATTCAGAGAACTAGCAGTTCTTTATGTTGATCATGAAGAAGCTAGTTGTTCTAATGCCTATTCTCATTGTGCAAAGAGTATTGATTTTGATGCTGACTTTGAGGTCAATGCATATGGGGATGATTAAGATGAGTCTAAGTTTGACAATGTTTCCATTTGGTTTGCAAATTTTTCTTCTTATCAGCATGTGAAGGTAACCTTCTTGTCCAGGTTTGAGAATAAATTGTGTGAAAGGAAAGAAAATGAATATGATGCAGATGATGATTCTTGCACTAATTGTTGTGCACAAGATGTTTTGAGACCAGAGATGTCAGTCCTTGTTTCAGATAGGGATGATGTTTGCATCAATAGGGGTGAGGCCAATGAAGATAATAATAGAGTCCAAAGTCCATTGAGTGGTGAGAGGATCTTAGCACTTTTGGCTGATGATTTCCAAAGGTATGCACCTGATATGGACTATACTTTGCAGGTCCCCTTTGATATATCCTTTAACACTGATAATGAGGTAGGTGTTCAAAGTGATGAAGATGATCCATGTTTACTAGAGTTCCCCTCATGTAGTGACTCTGTAAAAGAAGAGGTTGAAGGCCATGAAAGCATTTTTTCCTATCATAAATATTCCAATGATGGGCAAGTTTCTTGTTCATATCCTTTTCCTTCTTTTTCCAAATATGATAGTGAAGGTGACAGTATTGAGGACTTAGTCTTCAATGATTGTGATAGAAAATATTATGATGAAATTAATGATGTAGATCAATTGTCCTTATGTCACAGTATTTGTGAAAGAGACCTTCACTTGGTTCATGATCCATTCAGTGAAGATATCATGTAGGGACCCAGTTGCTCAGTGGCTGAAGCAATGCATGAAGGTGAATCTAAGGATCCAAGTCCTTCTCAGCCAGGTATTTTTATAGTAATGCATGATGATAACTATGCTTTATTTTCTGATAGATTGCTAGACAAATTTCATATTTCCAGTACTCAGCAAGAAGAGATAATAGATGTTCCATACTTCTTGGAGTATGAGCATGATGGTGGTTGTGATTGGAAGACAATGGATAGTTACAAATATAGCTTTACTTTTTAGCCCACAAATATTCACATATGTTGGCAGAAACAATGTCATGACATCTTCAGGTGGCTGGTCACATGTGGATGAAAATCATAACTTTGACTCAGGAGGGTTTTGATTTTCCTTTGGTGGCCCAGGGCCACCACGTAAAGTTTTGAATTTGGTAAATTTTGTACAGTTTTCCCTTTTAGTTTTGTGTTTCTTTCCTATTCTTGGTTCATTTGCTAATTTTTGAGAAGGTTCCCTGTTGCTTTTTTGATCAAAATTTTGATGGTCTGCTTCTTCCAAATATCTTGGATTATCTGCGTGCCTACAAGAGGCATACACCCCCAACTAGAGCCACTATTCAGACTCTAAAATTTGGTCTAATTTATGGTCCATACTCTAATTTTTTCCCTATGGTTTGAAGTCGAGAAACAATTCTTCACTATATATCTATTTCACATGAATGTCCTATTGCAAGGTTGTTTTAATCAGTGAAGAAATTTTAAGATGTTTCAGGCCTTGTGCACTAGACCAGGGGTAGTTCATGGTAAATGTTAGCTCCAGTTAAGAGTGCATGTTCTAGAATGAAAAAAACTAGTTAGTTGAGTGCAAGAATAGAAAGGGGTTGTTGTGTCTTTATCCCACATTCATCAGTTGTCGCATGAAGGAGGGTCTTCAAATGATCGAGGACTCAGGTTGATAGCAAGTGGTGCCTTTTGGTAGGGCCAGTCATGCACGCATGAAACATGGGCAATATTTTAATAGAGAAAGCCTTTTTCCTCAGTGGGGATTTATCCCACATTGGCTGTGCGAAGGAGAAAAAATATGTTCATAAGGTAAAACACACACATCCTTAGTGTCCAAGTATGGACACCTATTTGGAGGCCAGCCCTCACATGCATGAAGCCCGGGGTGCCCAGTTGGGGATGACAAGGATGACAACTTAGTAGTGGTCCCACATGTGAGGCAAGGAAATTTTGACATGTCACACAGATGCATGTTTGTACTTCAAGATATGTGCTGGTAGATCTATGATGGTCACATATCTGCAAAGGAAGAGATGCTCAGAGGTTACCATTGCAGCATTGTGATAGGCTGACACATGTCCATTTAGTGATAGGGCCCAGTGATATAGTCAGCACCCGGGTGGATCATAGAACAAATGACAACATACCACATGGCTAAAGGTCGATGACAGGGTAGTGATAGAGTAGACAAATGGAGGAACCAATGGATGTAGCTTTGAGATGTGTGCCAAAGATCAATGGTTGTTGCATGTCCACAATGGTAAAGATGCTCAGTCGTTACCATTGCATCATTGTGACTAGCCAACACCTATCAAGGCGGTGACATGGAGAAATGTTATAGACTGGCGCTCGATTGGAGGATATAATGAATGATGGTGTGACACCTGGCATAAAGGATGATGGGGAAATCAAATGAATAGGTGCTTGGGTGCCTTGAGATATGTGCAAGATTTGATGACTGTCGTATAGTCACAAAGGTAAAGAGGCTCGGTCGTTACCATTGTGGCATTGCGACAGGTCGACATGTGTCCTAGGGCACGCTGGCAGGGATGTTTGAGATGGATGCCCAATCAATAAGGAAAATGAATAGGAGAATGACAGGTGGCCAAGGAAGATTTCAATGGTCTAGAATAGTATTAAGGTGGTCGGTCAGCCCAATCAGATGGTGCAACATGGCACATGGGGCGCGCTCTAACAGGTCAAAAGGGGTCTATAGAGGGAATTAAATGGTTAATAAATTCAAAAATTTAAAAGGTTTGCTTGCCCATAAAAATACTGCCTAGGGTTATATTTTTGCCTGAATATGGTCATGTTATATATTTTTGGAAATGGCAAAAAGTCAGGGTTGCAGTGGTGATGATAAACACCAGATTTGACTAGTTTGGTAGGAGCATTAATGATTTTTTGTAGCTAGGATTAGGGTTTGGTGAGATGGTCATTCAAGATTGATTTTACAGATCTGATAGGGGGAATGATACAAATTTCTTGCAAATTGGTTTACTTTACAGATTTTCTTGGTTTTGTAGAGATTTGATTGTTTTTTTTTCTAAGGTCTTAATGGCTTATTAGATTTATGTCACCTGCCAAGCTTGAGATTGTTGGTTAGGGTTAGGGTTTTGGGCCTAAATGATCTTTTTCTTGTTGCATCCTTGTTTCTATAAAAGGATTTTTCTGATCATTTAGAAAGGATGGTTGGTTGGAAATTCTTGAGCATGGGAGGCTAAAAAGTTGAATGTGCATCCTTAGTCTAGAGTGTAACACTTTTTGCTAGTTGTATCAACACAAGGGGAAAACCTTCTTCATCTTTTGCGTATTATCTAAGGTATTTTCTGAATCAAATTGTAATACAAGGATTGGAATCCTCATACTTAATATAGTTTTTCACTCTCAAATCTCTCCTTTGGTTGTTCTTAATGAATTTTGAGTTTTCTAACTCATTGCATTAGGGTTTACTTGTGTTTATGTTTTATCTCTCAACCTTGATCTAGGATTAGGTTAAAATTCTCTGAGTGAAGCATAGATTCATTTGGTTCAATGAGAAGGATGCTTGTAAGTAGTGTAAGAGTCTGGTCAACTATATTTATGGCTTAGAATCTCTGATGAATCTAGTAATTGTTCTTGTATTCTATGTCTGCTTTAGGTATATTTCCCAATGGATAAGGTGCTAATCAGAAATTAGTATCTCTTATGGTCTTGCAAGTTTAGTAGGGTTGTTTACATTCTGCAAGAAACCTAAATCAAAATCCTTTCTATCCCTTCATGCTCATGGTTGTATAGTTTCAGTTCGATCATAGCAATGAAGAGTCAATGAATGACTGGTTATGATTAAGTACTTTCTTGTTATCATCTACTTTGTTCAATCTAGTTTAAAGTCCTAAAGGTGTCATATGTTATTGGATTAGGTACACCCGCCTTAGTTTTGCAAAGCCAGAAGTGAAGAGGGCAGTCTTGTCCCTATAGTTGGTCCAATTACCTACTGATATCCTGACATTTGGAACTAACCCCTTCTCAAAATTAGTCTTAGGTATACTGGTGTCTCTTTGAGTGTGAAATCCTTTTCAGGAACCAACACCTTGGTTCTTGAATGGCACAGGGAAAATATATAGAAGGATAAAATAGATATTTTGTGTCAACGTATAGCTTATGACACTTTGCATCATCCACAAAATATGATAAAATAAACTACATATGTATATGTATAAATGAAATATCATAAAAATCATCAAATGTTAACTCCTATCAATGCACTTTAACAAAGAAGAGCTAGTTAAAATATAAAATAAAATGGAAATAGGCTTATTTTAGCGTAGATATCGTGAACGTATATGTCTAAAAAAATGTCAATCTTGAGGTATGTATACTATGTATCTTGAAGTTTTGGAGTTAGTTTAGTAAAGTGTTTTACTTTACAATATTTATTTGAGTATGATTTATTAATATCTATATAAACCACTTCACACAATTAATTTTAACTTTTACACAAAAGCTATCTTTTTTATTTTTCAATTGGAATACAATAAATCATAAGAAAATATGTTCAATTTTTAAAAAATAAATAAAAAGTATTTATCTTTAAATGTTTCTTGTTTTCCTATCCAGTTTTTATAATATTTATTCAGAATATATTTATTTTTACGAACTATTTTTTATTTATCATTTTTTTTAAAATACAAAATTATTATAATATGAGTATATTGACATGTAAATGTATGCTAAATTTATAACAAGAATTGTTTTGTTAACACATTGAAACCATTACAATCTACTTCTTTCTATGAATATAATTACTTAACATGAACAATACTTTTAATGTTGGTATCAATAATAGAGAGTGACTTATATTGAAATATTCAATCCTATACGATATGCAAGTCTAGGATGTTGATAGTGCTTTGAATTTAAGACATAAAGCCAAAAACCCTGTAAAATCAATGCCACAATATTCATCCCCACAAATTAAAAAATACTTTATAGCCTCAATAAAGTCATAATGGACCTTACATACCCTTAATATCTTCTCATATTTCTTTGTAGATATGTTAATCTTGACTCTCAACGCTGTGACACAACACAATAATTGTTTTGATGATCACCTGTAATTGCCACCATTCGTGTACCTATCATGGTCCTCCAAGACATTTACGCTAAAAGAGCAAGGAAACACCTCTATTTCCCACTTCTTTCTTTAACGGCAAGGGGAGATTTATTCAATCGCTAACACTCTGGGGATGGACCAAAAGATGGTAAAATCCTGCTTAGCTCTTCTTTTTGCAGTTACAGTGTTTATTCATCTAAAGAGCTCTGGTGCTGCAGTCGAGGGTGGAAATACTCTTTCCTTGGGCGGCTCGCTTGCTGGAAAAGAGACATTAATTTCAAAGAATGGCACATTTGAATTGGGCTCCTTCAGCCCAAATGGAACAAATAACTGGTATATTGGTATCTGGTATGCTAATATACCAGAGAAGACCATCGTCTGGGTGGCCAACAGAGACACTCCCGCAAGAAACAAGTCTGGCATTTTGAAGCTGTCAAGACAAAGTAAATTGGATCTGTTTGATGCAGAGGGTGCATCTATTTGGTCGGTCAACACATCGAACAAGGCATTCCAGGCTACGATATTAGATTCTGGTAATTTTATGATGCTAGGCAATGACAGCAAACCTGAAACTGTTTGGCAGAGTTTCGACAATCCAACAGATACCTGGTTGCCTGGGATTATATTCGGTGGACAGAAAAAGTTAATTTGTTGGAAAAATTCATTGGATCCCGCTCCCGGGCTTTTCTCCTATCACACGGATCCATCAGGGGCCCAACAATTGGTGCTAACATGGAACAATTCTATACAGTATTGGGAGAGCGGAACTTGGGACGGCCAAATTTTTCGTGAGCTTCCAGAAATGCCAACTGAAGACCTATACAATCTCAGCGTTCAAACTACCAGTTCCGGTTTCTATAATAGTTATGAATTGATACATAACATCACAGCACTCTCACGTGTCGTCCTAATGAAGTCTGGAGATGTTCGACGGGCTTTGTATGATGGCAGTAAGTGGAACATGTTCTGGTCTGTGCCCAGAGATGAATGCGTTGTGCATGGTCTTTGTGGTGCTTATGGAATCTGCAACTCCAACAATTTTCAGTTCTGCAGCTGTGTTGAAGGCTTCAGCCCCACAGACTCTCATGCTTGGGATTCACGAGAATGGTGGTCCAGTGGCTATGTTCAGTAGAGCCCCTTAAACTGCAATGCCCAAAATGACAGCACCGATGTATTCATCGACTCTAAATCAACGTTGCATAATGATTACGCGTCATCATACCCTACACCCACAAAGATGGATTGCGAAAAATCTTGTCTCCGCAACTGTTCGTGCACTGCTTATAGTTTCAATCTGCCTTCAGGACCCTGCCAAATCTGGTCTGGGCATTTGCTAAACTTGCGCAATTCTCTATCAAAAAGCAATTCAAATGCCTTCATTCGAGTAGCTGCCTCTGCGCTTCCAAATTATGATCGTACGTGCTCCTCCAAACTTAAAACCATCCTGCCTCTAGTACTTGGTTCTTCGATTGCTCTCGCTGTTGCTTTGGGGGTCTTTTCCTATTTAATGTGGAGGAGGAGGTATCGGCTACAACCAGCGGACAGTTCTGTAGAGTCCTCAGACTCTTTTCTAAGAATGTTCAGTTACAAGGAGATGAAGATTGCAACTAGGAATTTTAGGTCTAAGTTGGGGAGCGGAGGATTCGGGTCAGTGTTCAAAGGATCTCTGCCAGATGGTACGCTTGTGGCTATAAAAAAATTGGAGCCTAGTTCAAGCCGAGATGATAAACAATTTCGAGCGGAGATCAGTTCACTTGGAAACATACAACATGGGAATTTGATCAGGCTTCGAGGGTTTTGTGCACAAGGATCCAGACGGTTACTTGTTTATGACTACATGCCCAACGGGTCTCTAAATTCCATACTCTTCACCAGTAACTCCAAAAGTAAGAAGAAGGTACTCAAATGGAAGGCTCGGTTCAAGATCGCTTTAGGTACTGCACGAGCTTTGTTTTATCTCCACGAGGAATGCAGAGATCGCATCATTCAGGGCAATGTAAAGCCTGAGAACATTCTGCTTGATGCTGATTTTTCCCCCAAGTTGGCTAATTTCGGGCTGGCAAAGCTTGTGAGCAGAGATTTAAGCCGTATACTGCCCACAACGAGGGGAACGAGAGGTTATTTGGCTCCAGAATGGATTTCTGGTCTTCCCATCACTCCAAAGGTTGATGTATACAGCTTTGGTATGACGCTCTTGGAAATCATTTCTGGGCGAAGAACATTGGATTTAAACGTGCAAGATTCAAGTATGTATTACTTTCCGCCATGGGCTGCAACCCAAAGTTACCAGGGTAACACGATTAATGTTGTGGAGGAGGGTGTTGCAGAGGAGAAAGATATTGAAGAGGTGAGAAGAGCAAGTGTTGTAGCATTGCTATGCATTGAAAAAGATGTGGAGGTGAGGCCCAACATGGGGCAAGTGGTGCTAATGCTGGAAGGGAAGATGGAGCCTCGATATCCTCTGCAGATTCTGAGCTCTCTAATCGTGGACAACCAAACAAACCGAAGCAACACTGATAGCGATAGCGTTGGAAATGGGGTTAATCTAGAATAATGTAAAGCTTACTGGTAAGCTAAGGTTATGACTTAGTTATTTGGATTTAGAATTATTGTCAATATTTAGTTAGTGGATGTTGCATTTGAGGGGAACTCTTAGCTACCTACTCCATATTCGATAGATGAGTAAATGGTGTTATATGTGTATGCAACTCTATTAAAGTTGGGGACTGATTGTTAGAGCTCTTTAAAGTATTTACTGAGCTTTTTGAGACTAGGATGATCATTGTAAACGTATTTACTTGTTTATTGTTTAGTGGAATGGTGAAATTTTATTTGATATACTTAAAAGTTTTAATCAAAATGGGTTCTAATAAGATTGATGTTTTTTTAAAAGTTATATATTTTAAATGTTTAGTTTCTATATTGTTGATCAATAATATTTCTATTTACATGAATTATATAGTCTAAATTAATGGTTTGCATATTTGTTGATTAGATTTTAGTGCACAAGATATAATTTGAGATTATGTCATGAAGGAAGTTTGTTAACAAATAACAAAATGTATACGTCTGCCTCTTCTGGTTTGATTAAGGGCTCCTCAGCCAAGCACTTGAGCTCGCCCAGGTCTCATAGTGTTCCTCCTTCGAATCACTCGCTGGTGGTGAATGAAATCCTTCATAGCAACACCTCATCCCCACCCTCTCCCCACACTTAGCAGGTCAACTCCCCTCACACTGAGCATACTACCTTGGTGATGGCTAAGAATGACAAGTTCAAAGGTTCCCTCAAACAGAAGTTCAATGAGCTGGATAATGAGATTCTTGGCCTCAAGTAGGATATGAGGAAAATCAAAGCCCGCATCGCTGATTCGAACAAATTTTCCCTTAAAGTGATGCATGTGTCAGCTATGACGCTATGTAATGTGCAAGAGAAGATTGATGGTGGTAAATTGGAAGCTGATGAGGATAATAGAGACCTCTTCCTATTTCTGCAGGAAGAATGGGCCGCTACCTTGATGTCAAAGTGTCTGGGCAAGAGATCTTAACTACTGTTGGTGCCATGGTGATTTTTTTCTGGTTCGGGCCTTTAGGCCTTAGGTTTTATATTACGCTTTTTTGTTTTATGATTAAGTTTTTAAGACTTTGTATTAGCTGTGCGTGGCAATTTACTATTAAAATGTTCTATAATTTTTGGTTAAGCTACTGATGCAGGGGCATCCAAGGTTAAGGCAAGGCATTCTATGTCCTCAGTGAAGTTAAAAGAAGTGTTTGTATTTTGGCCGGTGTTACTCGATTGCAGCCTTGACCGACGGTCTCAGTCATTGAAGGAAGCTCAGTCACTGAAGGAACTCGGTAGTCTCTAGCGCTCGGTGAAAGTGTTACTCAGTCATGCCTGCGGTGCTTGGTCGACATTGGTTCTCGGTGATTTTACTATCGCTCAGTAGATATAGCTTACAGACTGGAGTCCTGTGTGATTTGTTGAGCCGACTTGGTGAATTTATTGTTGGTAGCCATTGTTATGGGCCGACATGCTGAATTAAATGTTTGTATACATTTGTAAGCCGACTTGTGTGGCATTTAATTATTTATTTTAGGGAGTTAAGGGTTTCATCTTGTTGACTTGTGGTTAATGATTAGTATTTAAGGAGTACATGGGTAGATGTTTAGAGAGGAACTAGGAGGAAAGAACAACTTAGCAAATCTTGAAGTCAGATGCAAAGCTTGAGAGTGAAGTTGTGGAAAATTTCTTGATGTCCTTGCAGATCATATTGTAATCTGATAGTTGTTTGTAGCAGAGCTAGGGGTTTGCATACCTCGAGACAAGGAGATTGCTTGGAGGCTTCTGAGCTCAAGTTTAGATCTGCCTTAGGGTTCCCATCAGCTTTTGATTATCTTCAGAGCTGAACTAGCTAAGATTGTATTGGATCTGGTTGTGGATCTTGCAGAATTGTTTTCTGATTGTAATTGGCCCTAACCCGGAAGGCCTTATAGCTGGGCATGTTAATGAAAATTAGTGTTAAATATTTACTTTGTGTTGCATTATTGAGTAATCCGCTGTGTAATTATGTTGGCTGCAAGGTTTGGATTGTCCTTTATTGGATCCACCATCCCTGAGTGCATCAGGTGGTATCAGAGCAAGATTATGATCTTGTTGAAGCAGAAGGTTGACCTAGCAAGGCTGAGCTTGTGAAGTTGATCTTGTTGGCAAAAAGCTTGTATGCAATCTGGATTGTAGATCCAAAGAACTAGGCTTGTGGAATTGTGCCCTAGTTTTTTGCAAGATTGTAGGTTGAGATCTAACTTGTTACAACTTGGAAATTGTCACAAGGTGGTTGGTGAGGGTTTGTTGCAGAGGGTTTCTCTTATCTTTAAGGATGCCTCCAAGAATATTGGACCCTAGAGTTATTTCTAATCTTTGTGATACTGTTGAATCCTAGATCACAGAGAAGGTGAAATCGGATTTCAGATCTGAGATGGAATTGATGAAGAATGATATGGTCGCCGAGATCATGAGAACTATTTCTGGTATACCTCAGAATGTTGGTACTAAGGATGGCTATGAAGAAGCTGCTGAAGAATTTTAAACTATTGGATCTAGTGGTGATGACTAGAGGATTAGATCTACTGCTCGGTTTAGTAATTACCGAATGGAAGTTTCTACTTTCTCTGGTACTTTGAAGCCTAACAATCTGATTGATTGGATTGGTGAACTTGAAGATTTCTTTGAGCTGGAAGAAATTGAAGATCCTTTTCGGGTGAGATTAGCACTCACAAAGTTGAAAGGACATGTTTCTCTTTGGTGGAAAGAACTACAAAGAGACTCAGAAGATGAAGGTGAAACAAAGATCAATTGGTGGAGATTCATGGTGACTAAGTTGAAAGCTAGGTTCATACTAGCTGACTATGAGCTTGACTTGTTTAAAAAGTTGCAAAATCTAAAACAAAAGGATTTGTCTGTTGAAGATTATACCAAGGAGTTCTACAAACTTACTATTCAGTCTGGACACCGAGAGCTTGGTAAGGAAAATGTTAGCTCGGTATGTGGATGGTCTAAGATTCAATATTTAGGATGAGCTTGGTATGCTGAAATTTGATTATGTTGAAGATTCTTATTAGTATGCTCTGAAGGTAGAAGATAAGTTGAAGAGGAAACAACTTAGTAACTCCCGAGGGATGGGAAAGATTGATCACTCGGTGAAGGATAAACTAACTGATGCAAAAGATGAACAAAAGCCCGTGGAACCAAAAAAGAAGATAGGTAGATTATCTTTAAGGGTACTTTCTATAACTGTGGAGAGGAAGGACATCATTCTTTTGAGTGTACACAGAAGAAGGTTGATCGACGAACTGCTATAATGAATGAGAACATTCAGAATGAACCTGAATCAGAGAACTCGCTGCTTCGGCGAACATTACTCAGTACAAAGGATGAACCTTGTCAAAGGAGTAACTTGTTTAGGACTTGATGCAAGACTGTTTAGGTAAACTCTATGATGTTATTGTTGATAGTGGTAGTACTAATAACCTTGTTGCTAAGGGCCTGGTTTAGAAACTTGGTTTGAGTAAAATTCAAAGCATCCTTATCCTTATAGGATTGGCTGGTTACAAGATGTTCATGCTTTGGAAGTTAGAGATCAATGCTTCATTGATGTTCAAATTGGCCAATACAAGGATCTTGTATTATGTGACATTATGAAGATGAATAGTTGTGATATATTTCTTGGTAGACCTTGGCAATATGATTATAGAGCTATTTATGACTATGTCCAGAATGTGTTTACTATTGAGAAGGATGACAAGAAGTTTTCACTAATGCCTTTGATGGATACAACACTCAGTAGGAGAAGCCTGAGTATTTGTAGCCGAGTTAAGATTGTGGATCCAGAGAAAATGAATGATTAGTATGGAGAACCGACTTGTACATTGTCAAGAAAGGACTTGAAGAGACAAAGAAAACTGAAGTGGAAGAATTTGCAAGTAGAAAGGGTGGAGGACTTGTATGTGAAGAACTAGTTTGGGATTTATGTGTTGAATCTTGAAAGATGTTCTTCTCACATATGAACATCTTTTGGAACCTAGGGTGTCTAATGCAGGGGCATCCAAGGTTAAGGTAGGGCATTCTATGTCCTCGGTGAAACTGCATAGAGTGTTTGTATTTTGGCCAGTGTTACTTGGTTGCAACCTTGACCGATGGTCTTGGTCATTGAAGGAAGCTCGGTTATTAAAGGAACTTGGTAGTCTCTGGCGCTCAGTGAAAGTGTTACATGATCATGCTTGTGGTGCTCGGTCAACACTAGTGTTCGGTGATGCCTAGCATGCTCAGTTATTTTACTATCGCTCGGTAGATCTAGCTTACCGACTGGAGTTTTGTGTGATTTGTTGAACCGACTTGGTGAATTTATTATTGGTAGCCATTGTTATGGGCCGACATGTTGAATTAAATGTTTGTATACATTTGTAAGCCGACTTGTATGGCATTTAATTATTTGTTTTGGGGAGTTAAGGGTTTCATCTTGCCGACTTGTGGCTGATGATTAGTATTTAAGGAGTGCTTGGGTAGATGTTTAGAGAGGGAACTGGGAGGAAAGAATAACTTAGCAAATCTTGAAGTCAGATGCAATGCTTGAGAGTGAAGTTGCGGAAAATTTCTTGATGTCCTTGTAGATCAGATTGTAATCTGATAGTTGTTTGTAATAGAGCTAGGGGTTTGCATACTTGGAGATAAAGAGATTTCTTGGAGGCTTGTGAGCTCAAGTTTAGATCTGCCTTAGGGTTTCCATCAGCTTTTGATTGTCTTCAGAGCTAAACTAGCTAAGATTGTATTGGATCTAGTTGTGGATCTTATAGAATTGTTTCCTTATTGTAATTGGCCCTAACTCGGAAGGCCTTACAGCTGGGCATGTTAATGAAAATTAGTGTTAAAAAATTACTTTATGTTTCATTGTTGAGTAATCCGCTGTGTAATTTTGTTGGTTGCAAGGTTTGGATTGTCCTTCATTGGATCCACCATCCATGACTGCATGAACTACTCTGGTTTGTTCTTTTTGCTAAGGACCTTTAATTTTTTTTTATAGAGGCAGACTGGACACTATTTTTCTGGTTTGTTCTTTTTGCTAAGGACCTTTAAGTTTTTTTTATAGAGGCAGACTGGACACTATTTTTCTGTTGATTATCTTCTTTGAGACTAGTGCTATTAATGTGCTAGTAATGTGCTCCTAGTATTTCTTATCCATGGGCCAACATGCTCTTGTTGCTTTTTTTTATCTAAAACAAATAACAGAATGTAGATTAAAAAAATTATTCTTTCTAAAAGTATATTGATAACGAAACTTCTCATATAATAGAAACCATTCTTCCTTTTTGTATTAGGCAATATGATTTGGACTACATTCAACACCTTTATGAAAATGATAGTAATATATAGACTTGGGACACAAAATTAAACCCTCACCTTTGTTTCTCCATATACCTTACTAAATGCAAACCAAAACTCTTCAATTTAAGTTGGCACTAGTAGAAAAACCATGGCTTTCTCACATGCCTAAAGAAATACCATCTTTAATGGTAATGATAGAATAACTACCAAAATAATTTCTTGGTGTACATACAATGATAACACACATCGAACTTAAGTGAAGAATTCTACACAAAAATAAAATTTAGACTCCCTCAAATAAATCTTTCCTTGTCATATCCCAAAATTTAAATTTTAAAAATGAATTGCACCACTTCATATCCCTAATGGACACAAATTCTTGGTGTTTTTGGACATTGTCTTGTAAGCTTTCATGCTAATAGAGAATAATGTCTAATTGCATTCTACAGAATGCCATGGTAGGGATGTTTATTTGGACATAATTTAATCACTTCTTGTTGCTTCTTCACAAGACTTTTTTCAAACTCTTATAACTACTTAGCATTTTGATATCAATATGCAAACTTTTCTAGATGAAATGAAAGTACCATTATTGCAGATGAAAAAAAAAAAGATATTGAAACTTAATCAAACATGATTTCTCATTACATTGCAATATTTTGTTAAATCCTTTTTCTCATGAAACAACCTACAAGTTTGCAACCTTCCAACTAACTATATTACTTTAATATTCACTAGCTATTAACTAAGTTATAAGTTGAAATCTAAATAATTATTTCAATGTTTTTGGTTTCAATTCTATTAATTTTTTGAATCAACATTTCCAATCACACTCTATGATACATCATCATGACAAAAACAATTAGACAGATCAAGAAGATGAATACCAATTCCACTAAATTGCAATCTAGAGCACAAAAACTTGAATCCAACATCTTTGAACATTACTCAACCACATACTAAACTTCATCAATAGATTTGCAACATGAAATATATACGGATGATTTCTCTCAGCATCAATACATAGGAAATAATCACAAATGACAATGATAGCATGTTGACACCAATGACAAGCTTACCAATTCAGCTAATAACACATTCTACTTAATCCTGCAACACGTACTTCCTCCCTAATAGGAATCACAGAAACCAAGTAGATCAAATCCCTTAGACCTATAGTAATGATTGCTAAAACTTAATGTTCCTTTTGCATACCTCAAAATTATTTTACTACCTACCTTTTTAATTCAAAAGTCTCTATGATATACTTTGAGACAAGAGAAACTACATATGCAATATCAAGCCTCGAGTGAGTGAGAAACATCAAACTCCCAACTACACTTCTATAAGTTGTCACATCTACTTTTTCAATGCCATCATCTCTACACAACACAAATCCATGATAGATTAGAGTGGGGATTGATTTACAATCAATTTTATCAAAATTTTATGACATATTTTATTTGACAAAGGAAAATTGCATCCTTATTTTGATTAACCTCCACACCTAAAAAATATTGCATAAGGCCTAAAATCTGAGATCTCAAATTCTTTCATCATAAAATATTTGAAGTTATCTTTCATAATAGAATTTATATACATATTGACAATGAGAATATAATTATTTTATTATTTTTAGTAAAGGATAGGTTCACTCTTACTTTGATTAAAGTCAACTTCCTTAAAATATCTTGCAATCCTTGCATACCAAGCTCTTGGTGATTTCTTGAGGCAATGCAAGGCCTTCTTTAGCTTGTACACTTGATTCTCTTTTCCTTGCACCTCAAAATCTCATGGCCATTCCACATAAATCTCTTCTTCTAAGTACCCATTCAAGAAGGCATTTGTCATATCCATATATGATAAATTCTCCATTATTTTGTGCTGCAAGAGAAATCAACATACAAATGGTCTCTTGATGTGCTATGGGTGAAAAAGTTTCATCACAATCTATGTCATACCTCTAAGTGAATCCTCTATCAAATATCTCACTTTGTGTCTTTTAACACTTCCATCCCTATGATTCTAAGTCTTGTATACCCATTTTGTTCCAATATTTTTCTTATGACATGAAAGATTTGTTAGCTACCAACTACCATTCCTATCAACATAATCCATCTCTTGTTGCATTTCTTGCACCAAAATTTCATTAACTTACACGCATCCTCATAACATGATGGCTCAAAATCAACTTGTAAAAAACAATGCATTTTTCACCTCTATGATTTTCTTCATTAGGATGCCAAATTAGGCCCCCACCTTTGTTTCTCCATATACCTTACAAAGTGCAAACCAAAACCCCTCAATTTAAGTTAGCACTAGTCATAAAATCATGGGCTTTCTCACATGCCTAAAGAAATACTACCTTTGATGGTAATGGTAGAAATATTTTAATGTAATAGCTACCAAAATAATTTATTGGCATACAAAGAATGGTAACACACTCAAATCTATTGAATAATTCTACAGAAAAATATATTAAAGCTCCCTCAAATAAGTACTTCCTCAAGTATTCCAAATTCTATTTAAAAAAAATACTTGTACCACTATGCCCAATGGACACAATTTTTTGGTGTTTTTGGACATCGACTCAATAAGCTTCCATGTGCTAATAGAAAAGAATGTCTAATCATATTCTATAGAATGTCATGTTAGAAAAGTTAATTGGGACATAATTAAATCACTTCTCATTGCTTCTCCACAAGACTCTTTTCCAACTCTCATAACCACCTACTATTTTGATATCTATCTGCAAACTTGTAGATGAAATGAATGCACCATCACCATGCACGAATAACAAAAATGATACTGAAATTTAATCAACATGATTTCTCATTACATTGCAATGGTTTATTAATGACTTGTTCTCATAAACGAACCTATGGAGTTGCAACTTCCCAACTAACTATGTTATTCATTATTTACTAACTATTTACTTATTTGTAAATGAAAATTGAAATAATTTATTTTGAACATCTATAATCAAATGTGTTATATTAAAATATTCATTTCTACACAATGTTAGAAATTTGCACGAAGGTCTAAGATGTTGATAACGCTTTAGATTTAAGGCATAATGCCCAAAAACTGCAAAATCAATGAAAAAAAATAATTTTAAAATGAATGCCACCATATTTATCCCTGCAAATTAAAAATTATTAGTACCCTTAATAAATTCATAAGTAACCTTACATACCTGTAATGTCTTCTCAATTTTATTTGCAGATAAGTTAAACTTGACTTGACCTTACATACCTGTAATGTTTTCTCAATTATCTTTGCAGGTAAGTTAAACTTGACTTGACCTTGCATAGCCATAATGTCTTCTCAATTTTCTCTTTAGAAAATTTAAACCTTACATACTGTCCAAGGGACTGTGAACCCTATCACAGGCAACACAAAAAATCAAATTGCATCACGTTGATATATTTGACCTTTCATTTCTTATAGCTTGAATTTCTTTTTATGACCACCTCTAATTGCCACCACTCATGTAGCTACCATGCTCTTCCAAGATATTTATGCTAAAAGAGCTTGGAAACACCTCTATTTCTGACATGGATGCACAATAGGTAAAATCTTGGTTAAGCCTTCTTCTTGAAGTAGTTGTGTTTCTTCAATTGAAGTAGCTGTGTTTATTCAATGTTTATTAATCATAAGTGGCACATAAATGTAAAATAGCATGAGGTTCACTAAAACTTTAATAACATTTTTGTTTTTAGGTTTTTTGGAAAATAAATTATACATGACATAAATCTACATTAAATTCTCTTGAAGATTAAAAAAAAAAGTATTTTGAAAAAAATTGAAATTTTCATCAATTTATGGTGGCCATACATCGAAGGTTTTGAAAATGTGTTTTACCATTAGTTAAAAATTAATTTAAAAAAATTAAATAAAAAAAAAGAAAAAATATGCTAATCAATCTTTGGTGTCTTATGTATCCTTCCCCAGAAGGATTTGAAAAAATCATTTTATTAGGTCAAAATATGGTGGTCATACACTTGTGTGGTATGTTCTTGAAACATGCATTTTGAAAAGTGGTTTTAAACATACCTACTAAATTTTTTTTATACCATGTTCATATTGAAATAAATTACATATTTTAAAAGTAGACTTTGACCACTATATTTTCTATCATTGAAGTTTTCTGAGATTCAATCTCTAAGTGCCTCAAATTTTGACATCAATTAATAGAAAATTTGAGAAACAAGGAAAACACTTTCAGTTTTTGCCCAAAAGTGGGACTCAACTTCTAGTATCCACCCTAATATTATCAAGGAAAAATTTGTGTGCACACAAAAGTATTTAATTTTTTTTAATAAAATATAACAATGTTCTTTTTGCATGCCTCTTTTTTTCATTGTTTGAAATTTTTTTAAAAATCATTTGGTGAGTATAGTTCCAAAGGAGTATTAGAAGTTGTGCATGAATATTTCGACATAGTTGATAAATAATTATCTCTTCTTAGGTGAATCACACATTTTAATTTTCTCATTCATTCATTTTCTTGGATAAATATCTAGTTAAGAGTTCATATTAGAAGTTGTGTATTTTTGTTATTTTTTCTAGTAGTAATACATGCAAATTTTCTATTATAGAAGATTTTGTGATGTGTTTTCAGTGGTATAATTCTATGAAGATGAAAATGTTACACAATAATACCTACTCAAATGTAATATCTTTTCAATGGAAATTAATTGTGTACTTTGAATGTGTTTTCAATGGAAAAATCTTAGGGCTTGATGAAAATATTAGGCAATCAATTTTACTCGCAATATATTTTCAATAGAATGGAAGTCACAATTATTATTATAGACTTTGAATGTCTTTTTAATGATTGAATCCTAAGAAGATAAAAATGTTGGCAATTAAGATTTTAATTTTTCCAAAGATTGAAGAAAATCAAATTTACATGGTAGGAATTAGAATATAAAGAAATAACATAAAAATGTTAGGAAATTAAGAGTTTAATTTTATAAAAGAGAGAAGAAAATATAAATTAATGATATGAATTAAAATATGAAGCATTAACATAAAAAAATGTTGGAACTAATTTTTTTTAACTATTATAATTTCTAGCAAAAACAACACTATAAGTACCAGAAATGATGCTTTTGAAAATCATTTACGAGTGAGGAACTCTTTATTTAAATGTGAAAGATTCAAGTATGTCTTACTTTCCCTTGTGGCCTGAAACTAGAATTTATGAGGAGAGTATAGTAAATATTGTAGAGGATTGTGTTGTAGAGGAGAAAGATATTGAAGAGATGAGAAGAGAAACTATTGTAGAATTGATATGCATTGAAAAAGATGAGTAGACAAGGCCAAACATGGGGCAAGTTGTGCTAATATTGGAACAAAAGATGGAGCCTCCATCTCCTCTCCTCATGAACAATTGAGTAAATTGAAGCGATACTAATGGTGATAGCAATATTGTTGTGCTTAATCTAGAATAATGTAAACATGCTTAAAATGGTCAAACATCTTAATATAAACTATTTAAAATGAAAATTAACAATTTCAAAATTATATTTTAACTATGTAATTCTATTCTTATCACATCATTCAATTTTTAATATATGTATCTTGAATTACTTACCCATGTTCACCTTTCTTAACTTAAAGAGAAAAGTGGTTAGTTTTGAACTTCTTTTAGACTCCCATTGCGATGCACTTATTAATAATTGAAAGATGAAATTTACCATTACCTTAGTTTAGTTTATAAAACTTTCTCACATGACCACTTATTATTATAAAGATTAAATACACCTTACAAAAGGTATTACAAGACTAAAACCTTCATAAAGCATTCTACCAATAAATCTAGGATTATGGAATCCTACCTTTTTCATTATATAATAAAATAAATATAACACATGTTTTAATATGAATATCTAATATTCTCTCGTGGCATTAATATATAATATATACACTTTTCTATCTTCTATTATACTTTTATAATAGTCCTGAGATGGATAAAATAAATATAATGAGAGCTCATGTGGAAACAAACATGGGAAGTCAATTTATAATCTTAATATATGATCTATAAATAGGGTTCTCAACTAAAACTATACTCTTCAACAGTAAATTTTCATGATATCAAATTATCTCAAACAACATATACCTATAATAAAAAACAATAAATAAATAAATTTAAAATATGCAATTGACTTATTTAAAGATATTACCCATTAAAACTCTATAAATTAAACATGCATAACATGAGAATAAGAAATTACCATTGAGAAAACCTACTTTTCCTTAAAAATTGTAGTCTATGGAGAAATGATCTTCATTTTGCAACCAATGACATGAATATGCCTATAATACTTATCTTGTCTCAAGAAGCTCTAGTAATACTTTAAATATATTCTAATTGTCTAAAACTCACCCCCTATTATATAGGGTAGTTATCTTACAACAATGTCTCTAACACAATGTACATAAGGTAGATAAGGCACAATGTCTCTAATACATTACATGCCATGTAATGTTGAGTAATCGTGGTGGTAGATCAACAACTTTTGTAGACCCATCAATTTCACATATTCCCTCTAAATAATTTACCATGTCTTAAACTATATTTTTTTAAAATGATATAAATATACCAAAAAAAAAATATCATATGATCAATATTCTTTTCTCTGCATAGAAATACATTTAAGAAGCAAATTGATCATATGTTCTTTACATATCTCTAAATAGCAGGCATTTGATTCGTAAAAAATCATTAGAAGAGAATTAATTGACAAATTATTTATACTAAAGAATCATCCTCCATATGACTTGGTAATTTTCTTGAATATACTAAATTGATAAACAAAACCATAGTGACATGTTCCTTATTTAATCTAGTACGTGAATGAATTTGAAAAGGAAAGTAACCTACAAAAGTTATTAAAATCATTATTTAAACCTCATTTCCTTCACCCATGTACAAGTATAACTTTTTTTTGCATAAAAGACAACTAAATTAGAGAATGTAGACACATTATCTTTCTTTCTAATCTTTATGTCCCCTTCTAAATATTCTTCACTTCTACACATTTCTCATTCCATCTTCTTCTTGAATTATTGTTATTATAAAAATAAGATGTAACAAACTTTTTCTTTCATAAAGGGATAAAAAATTTAATGGCATAACTATGAGAATACAAGTACAAACACTAGTAAATCTTGGGTTTTTGTTAAATGTTGTTTATTCAAACCTACTATTATATCACTTGATCTATAAATAAGATGACTTATCCACACTCTATCCTTTAGTAATGAATTTGCTTGATGTAAATACATCACACATCTACTTACACCTACAGAAAAATAAATGGATAAACTAATAATGTAACATATATGATTCATTTAGAACAATATATGAAGTTTATCTAGACAAAAGATAAATTATCCATCAACTCTCTAAAAATTAGACATAATAAATATGCATATATCTAGAACAATATTTATTCCCTGGGATAAATTTCACTTTGAATAAAAATTCTAGTGGGAAGGTAAATAACCATTCTACTAAGAAAAATATACTTTATGACTAATTATATAATAAATAAAATTAAGAAAAAAAACTATTAACTCTTATACTTTTAACCATCTGACTTTTAAAATAAACAAACTAGTAATAATTAAAATTTACATGTTAACATACATTTCAAAGTAATAAGTACATCTTGATTTGGCTTAGTAGTGGAGAACTTGTGCTTTTGGAAGAGAGGTAGCAAGTTCAAATTCTATAAGGAATGAGACAAAATATGTATGTTAAGTGCAGTCTCATATTATCATCACTATATATGAACCAAAAACTATATGATAAAATATAAAAGATCTTTTCCTTTCCTACATTTTAAGTTTACATTCTAAACTTCAACTTGTATGAAAATTTCTAGATCATTTCCTTTCATACATTTCAAACTTACATTCTACGCTTAACTCGTATAATTTTTTTTACCTTATAATGCATGCTATGTACTTACATATTATTCTAGCTTGATCATATTCCCATTTCCATTACTATCACTATCATTGTCACCTAAATTTGCTTGCTTGTCCATGAGAACAGAGGTTTGAGGCTCCACCTTCCCTTCCAGCATTAGCACCACTTGACCCATTCTTGGCCTCGTCTCCTCATCTTTTTCAATGCATAGAAAGCCTAAAATACTTGCTTTTATAATTACCTCATTAATATCTTTCTCCTCTGTAATACCCTCCTCAACAATATTAATTGTGTTCCCCTAAAAAATTTGGGTTGCAGCCCATGGTGGAAAGTATTACATACTTGAATCTTGCATGTTGAAATCAAGAGTTCTTTGCCCGAAAATAATTTCCAAGAGAGTCAAACCAAAATTGTACACATCAACTTTGGGAGTAACGGAAAGGCCAAAAATCCATTCCAGACCCAAATATCCTCCAGTCCCTCTAGTTGTGGTCCCTATATGTTGACCAACCAAACAGAGACACCCTCTGAATCAAACAAACCCAATTTACCTTTCCTAGACAGCTTCAAAACTCCAGACTTGTTTCTCGCCGGATTCTCTCTGTTGGAAACCCAAACGATCATCTTCTCTTGTATATTGGCATGCCAGATTCCAATATTCTAGTTATTGGTTCCATTTGGGCTGCAGAATCCTAATTCGAATGTGCCATTCTTTGAAATCAATGTCTAATTTCCAGCAAGCGAGGTGCCTAAGGAAAGAGTATCTCCAACCTTAACTGAAGCACCATTACTCTTTTCATCCATCTCCAAAGTGTTAGCGATTGAATGAACTTCCCTGCACCATTAAAAAAAGAGTTTCAAAGTTCTTTTAGCATAAATATTTTGGTTGAAGACTGATAGCTACATGAATGGTGGCCATTAGAGTGGTCGTCCAAAACAAATTCAAGATAAATGCTCTCATCCTGTGTTGTGCGATGCAATTTGGTTTCCCGTGTGTTGCATGGGACAGAGTTCAAAGAGAGTTGGATAGTGAAGTAGATAAATCATCCAACAAAAAGGCATTCCACCTACAAAATTACCATCCACCCCACCGTGCCCCATACGAGAAGATTAGAGTGGAGTATGGATGGTGACACCAACAGACATTTTGATTTTAAAAAATCCCCTCTCCCACCCAAACAAAAATCCAAAAAATTATTTTGAATCCCTCCTACTGCTTCTTTCTTTACATTTTCATTTTCTTTGAGCCGACTATTTGATCATGTCTTTTCCTTTGGACAGAAGGAAGTTCAGATTCTCACGCGGGTTTGGATCACGAAGGTTGGTATTATGTCCCCCTTTTTCTTTCTGAGGATTGATGTATTTTCAAGACTCCATAGGCTTTGATTGAATTTCAAGGAAGCGCATCGAAGGAAACCATTTTTTGAATTTCAAAACACAGGGTTCTGAGGGACTTGAATATTGGAAAACATTGCCATCAAAATGTACTTAACTTCATTGGTTTTATTACCAAAAAGATTTAGCCATGCTACATTATATTTTAACATACATAAAGCTTTGCCACCTGACAAAAGTTAGATTATAAGTATCTTCACAGCCATAT
This sequence comes from Chamaecyparis obtusa, assembly GCA_027943335.1. NCBI lineage: Eukaryota > Viridiplantae > Streptophyta > Pinopsida > Cupressales > Cupressaceae > Chamaecyparis > Chamaecyparis obtusa. The sequence continues at coordinate 458,067 of BSBK01008150.1, forward strand.
TCAGCAAGGGCTTCAGGGCAGCGTAGTTCTTGCCAAGTGCGGGAAGGGTGGTTTTGGGCTAAAGGAAAGAGTTGGAGAGTGTTTCTAGGCTGGAGAATGTGCATGTTCTTTTGTCATGGTGGCCAGATTGACCCCAGCCATTTTTGACTAATAAAAACATCATGTTTGTATGGTCTGTTGAGGTGTCTCGTTTAGAACAGGAAAGTAATGTGTTTGCTAAGATTGTGGATATATAAAAAGTAATTTATTCATTTTCATGAGAGATGGACTTTTGTGATCCACTACTCATAAAACATGGATCAATGAGTTTGACTTAAAAATTACACAGATGAACCATGATAACATTATCACTACCTGAACTATTGTCTTACCTAATAAATCATTTGAGAAGCTAGAAACAAGTGATGCTATCAACAAGTAAATAGACCTAGTTGACAACCTTCACTATGATAGTAGTGTTGAGAAATGTGTCTCAACCTTGTAGTTTGTTTCTAATAAGTCCAATATTTTTGTTGGTAGTTTTCCACATGTTTATGCATTGGAAAATGGTTAGTGAGTTGTCAAAAATGAGTCTTGTCCATAGTAGAATATAGGTGGGTCAGTTTGAGAGCTATGATGACTCATTTTGTGACTTTTATGTGGGTCTAAACTAGAGGACAAAATTATGGACGGGATTACTATTTTAACCTGGTTATTTTTCTATCTTGAAAATGTAAATGTCAAAAATGGGCAACATGTGGCATGGTGGTTAAGCCCATAGTTTTGTAAAATCACAAGTGGTTTCTAGGTTGTAAAATCACTATAAAAGGAGGGCTTGGGGGGGAGTTTGATCATTGAATTTTTGCAAGACTGGATGCTAGAAGGAGTCTCTCTGAGTTTGAGTTGTGGTGATGCACTCCTATAAGAACTTGCATTGCAAGTGTATTGTAATCATCTTGATTTCATAATACATTGTGCGGCTTTTGGAGGGTGGGGTTTTTCTCTCGGAAGGGTTTCCCCATGGTAATCACTATGTTATGTGTTCATTGTTATTTTGATCATGCTTTATTATGCATTTCTTGAGATCTTTGCAATATTTAAGTTGAAATTTGCATAACCGTCCTCTCAAGATTACGTAGGAAGCATTTCTGCACACCTTTGCTTCCTTACAAGTGGTATCAGAGCCTGGCTAGTTTTGGTTCTATTTGTTGGGTACAAGGTTTTTTGAGCTAATCAAGGTTTGAGTGGGAGCTTGTGTAGAGTATTTCATTTCTGTGTTGTAGGATTGAAAAGATGGCAAGTATTTCAGGCAGAATTGATGTAGAGAAGTTTTCTGGCACAAACTTTGAGATGTGGAAGCTGAAGATGGAAGATCTATTGATTGATCAGGATCTATGAGATGCGATTGATGAGAATAAGCAGAGGCCCGCAGATCTAACTTTAGCTGCACAGTATGATGTGACTGATAGAAAAGATAAAGGTCTCATCAGATTTTGTCTTGCAGACTCTATTCTGATAAATGTCCATGAAGAATCTACTGCAAAGAAGCTTTGGAAGAAGCTAAGTGAGATCTATTAAGCGAAATCACTTGTGAACAAGATCTTCTTGAGGAAGAAATTGTATTCTTTGAGAATGCAAGAAGGTGGATGAATTTCTGAGCATCTGGAAAGCTTTAATATGTTGGTGACTCAGTTGACCTTAGTAGGGGTGCCAATGGATGGAAAAGAAAGGTGCCAAATCTTGTTATGTTCATTGCTAGACTCATGGGATAGCCTTGTCATGGCCATAGGGAACACTTCAGTTGTCTTGAAGATGGAGGATGCTGTTGGTTCTCTAATTTCTAAGGAGATGAGAAGGAAGGTTTGTCTGAATGCCAAAGAGGCTTTGAGTGTTTGAGGAAGACCAAAAGAAAGAGGCAAGAACAAAAAGCAACATGGCCATCCTAAGTCCAAGAATAAGGGGAGATCAAAATCTCCTAGTAAGTCCAAGGCAATCTGCTAGAATTGTGGCAAACCTGGACATTTATGAAAGGACTGTAAAGAGGAGAAGAAGAAGAAGCAAGATTCTGATTCTAAGTTCAAGAAGGAAGATGGAGATGCTTTCATCACAACCTTAGCCACTCGTGTAGGTGACAATGCATGGTTAATAGACTCAGGTGCATCTTTCCACATGACTCCTAATAGAAACTGGTTTAGTAAGTATGAAAATTTTGATGGTGGTAAGGTGTATTTGGGTGATAACTCAGTACTTGATATTGTTGGTCATGGAAGTATTCGTGTGAAATTTTCTGATGGTAGAATTAGAAGATTTGATGGTGTCTTGCATATCCTGGGACTAGCAAGGAATCTGTAATCTGTTAGCAAGCTAATAGATGCAAGTGTGCATGTACAATTTTTTGAAGTAAGTGTGAAAATGGTGAGAGGTGCTATGGTAATAGCAAGAGGAAGCAGATTGGGTACACTGTACCAGCTTGATGCTTGCATAGTTGAGTGCAATAGTACTTCTGATAAGATTGTGAAAAAGACTACTCAGTTGGAAAAGGAGAGGGTTTCTCTTTCAACAGATGGTCATGGTTTTTGGGTACCCAAGGATGCTCTGTCTACCAAATCAAATTTTCTTGTAGAGAAGACAATGTTATGGCACCAAAGACTCGGCCACATAGGTGAGAAGGGTCTACAAACCTTGAAAAATAAGAACCTTGTCGATGGGTTGAATGATTGCAATCTTGAATTTGATTTTTGTGAGCATTGAATCTATGGTTAGCAAAACCACAATTAGTTTTACTCGAGTTCTCATAAGTCATCATGTATTTTGGATCTAATCCATTTGGATGTATTTGGTCCAGTTGATGTTCCTTCTATTGGTAGATTAGTTTATTATGTTTCTTTCATTGATGATTTCAGTAGGAGAACATGGGTTTATTTTCTTAGGAGTAAAGCTGAAGTTTTTAGTCATTTCAAAGAATTTAAAGCAATGGTTGAGTTGCAAATTGGAAAGAAAATAAAATGTTTGAGAACTGATAATGGTGGTGAATTTTGCTCCAATGATTTTGACACATTTTGTAAAGATTGTGGTATTAAAAAAGAGAAGACAACTCTATATTCTCCACAATAGAATGGAGTTGCAGAAAGAATGAATAGGACCCTGATGGAGAAGGCTAGGAGTATGTTGAGTGGTGCTAGACTAGAATAAAAGTTCTAGGCTGAAGTTGTAGCCACTACCTGCTACCTGATAAACAGGTCTCCTACATCAGCTCTTGTTGATAAGACACCAATGGAAGCATGGTCGGGCCACAAGCCTTCACTTAGACATCTGAGAGTGTTTGGTTGCGAAGCATATGCTCATGTGCTTAAGGAGAAGTGAACTAAATTGGATAAAAAAGTTGTCAAATGCATTTTCATTAGATACAGTTATGGTGTGAAAGGATACAAGCTTTGGAATCCTATTGAACAAAAGGTATTTTACTAAAGAAGTGTTATTTTTAGAGAAACTAAGCCTTCTTCTGTTATAGTGCAGCCAAAACAAACAAAAGAAAAGAAAGATGTGATTCAACTACCCACTACACCAAAGAAAATTGAATTGAGGCCTTTAGAAAGACAAGAAGTCGATGAGAGCTCTACGAGTTCTAAATCATCAGAGGAAGAAGAGGTACCTGAAGCTGAGGCTGAACTTGAACCAAATCTTGCTTGAAGGTCTACTAGACAAAGGAAACCACCTGAAAGGTATGGGTATTCTCCTGATGATTGGAGATGCATATTTGTATTAAATGCTAATATTGATGAACCGAGATCTGTAGAAGAGGCTCTTGGTATGAATGATTTAGAGTCTTGGAAAATAGCCATGGATGAAGAAATGGTAGCTCTTAAGAGGAATGAAAGATGGGACCTTGTACCATTTCCTGAAGGATGAAAGCCTATTGGTTGTAAATGGGTGTTCAAGAAGAAGATGGGTACAGATGGAAGCATTGGGAAGTATAAAGCACGTTTGGTTGCAAAAGGTTACTCTCAAGTTGAGGGAGTAGATTATGGTGAGATTTTTTCTCCAGTAGCCAAAATGACATCCATTAGATTTTTACTTTCTATTGCAGCTGCTTATGATCTAGAGATCGAGTAAATGGATGTGAAAACAACTTTCCTTCATGGAGATTTGGAGGAGGAAATTTACATGACATAGCCAGAGCACTATATGGTGAAAGGTAAAAGTCATTTGGTCTGTAAGTTGAAGAAATCCTTGTATGGTTTAAAACAAAGTCCTAGGATGTGGTACCAAAAGTTTGATACATATGTGTTGAGTTTGGGATTTGTGTGATCTAAATTTGAGGACTGTATATATTTCAAATCTGATGGTGATCGTTTCCTGGTTATTGCCTTGTATGTCGATGACATGTTTTTTATTGGCAAAGGAAAAGGTTTGATTGCAGAGTTAAAATCTCAACTCTCAATAAATTTTGAAATGAAAGATCTTGGTGCAGCTAGGCACATTCTAGGAATGGAGATTGTAAGAGATAGACAAAACAGAAACATTTGGCTAGGCCAGAGCAAGTATGTTGGTACTATTTTGAAAAGATTCAATGTGCAAGATTCTAGACCATTGAGTGTTGCTATTACAATGGGAACAAAGCTTTCTAGTTCACAGTGTCCTACATCCCCTTTGGAGATGGAAGAGATGAGTCGAGTACCATATCAGAGTGCTATTGGAAGTTTGATGTATGCTATGGTCTGTACAAGACCAGACATTTCCCAAGCAGTGGGAGTTCTTTCCCATTATATGTCTAATCTAGGAAGAGCACATTGGGATGCAGTAAAAAGAGTTTTCAGATACTTGTGGGGTACTTTATAGTACTCGATATGATTTCATGGAACAGGAAACAAGCATTCCTTAGATATTCAAGGCTATGTTGATTCAGACTGGGCTGGTGATGTTGATAGAAGAAGATCCACCAGTGCATATGTGTTTACATTATTCGGTGGTGCAATCAGTTGGATGAGCAAGTGATAGGCTGTGGTCACTTTTTTCACTACTAAGGCAGAGTATATGGCAGCTACTCATGCCTGTAAGGAAGCCATCTGGCTAAAGGGATTGTGTTCAGATATAGAGTTTAAACAGGGTGCATTGACAGTTTATAGTGATAGTCAAAGTGCAATCTGCCTAGCGAAGAACCCTACTTTTCATGCTAGGACCAAACACATTGATGTACAATATCATTTTGTGAGAGATATGGTTGAGGATGGCAAGGTGAAGCTGGAGAAGGTAGAAACTTTGGTAAATGTTTCTGATGCATTAACTAAGCCTGTGAGCATAAAGAAGTTCAGATGGTGTTCAGAGTCTATGGGCCTCTCGGCCCCTAGCAATTAAGTCCATGTTTTTGGATCCCCTGACTCTTGCAAGGTGTTCGACAAGTGGGAGAATTTTGAGAAATATGTATCTCAACCTTGCAGTTTGTTTCTAATAAGTCCAATATTTTTGTTGGTAGTTTTCCACATGTTTATACATTGGAAAATGGTTAGTGAGTTGTCAAAAATGAGTCTTGTCCATAGTAGACTATAGGTGGGTCATTTTTAGAGTCTTGATGACTCATTTTGTGACTTTAATAGGGATCTAAACTAGAGGACAAAATTATGGACGGAATTACTATTTTAACCTAGTTGTTTTTCTATCTTGGAAATGTAAATGTCAAAAATGGGCAACATGTGGCATGGTGATTAATGAACCTATTAATGAACATGTTGCATTGCAAGTGTATTGTAATCATCTTGATTTGATAATACATTGTGTGACTTTTCTCCCAGAAGGGTTTCCCCACAGTAATCACTGTGTTATGTGTTCATTGTTATTTTGATTATGCTTTATTATGCATTTCTTGAGATCTTTGCAATATTTAAGTTGAAATTTGCATAATCATCATCTCAAGATTAGCATAGGAAGTGTTTCCGCACACCTTTTCTTCCTTACAAGTAGTAGCATATGCTAATAGATATCATTTTGCAAAAAAAATATTAGTGAAAGATTGGAAATTATTGCTGAAATTTTAATGAAAAAAGGATACTATACATCCATAGCCTTACTATATGATCAAAGAAGATATCAATCAAAAAATTTACTGTGACCAAAGTCAAAAAAATAAAAATTGTTATGGTTCAAGTTTTGGCATTTCGTTGTATTAAGCCACTTTTTAGTCACAAACTTGATTTTTTTTAGTTTTTAGTTGCATGTTCCCAGAATGAAACATAGAGAGATTGGAAGACTCAACCAAAAGTCTCCAGTCACAAGAAATCTTGTGGTGCCCATCTCACATTAAATAAATCCTCGGGCTTAGGAAAGACACCTCCATTCTAATCTGATAAAAGTGATATAATTATTCTCTAGCAAATATACCCAAAAATAGTTTACCAATTACATGTTCCTAAAAGAAACATAAATATGGATCAATACCTGAGATCAGATCCACTATAATTTCATTTCTCTACAAAGTCAAATAGGTTAAACTAGGAGAGCTATAAGAAAACTGAGTTTGGATTGGTTTTCATTTTACACAAAAAAAATATGTCAGAGTTTGAAGTAGAACGGATATTGAATCAACATTGAATTGTTTCCTAAAAAATTGAATGCCTTAGTCCCAGAGGTGATATGTACAAAAAATGATCATTCATTATGCATATATCAAGTACGCTAGTATAACAAACACAATGTCATGAGCTAAACAAAAAAGGTTCCAACTATTTCCCATACATTTTTCTACTAGAAAAAATAGAGCTAGAAAACCACTAAAAGACATACCACATAAAGACTATGCTTTCAACATCTAAAAATATCAACTTAACCAACGACCATGAACACTCATATAAATCCTTGGAACAAACACTAGTGAAAAAGAAACAAATTTAAGCTAAGTATACCTAGATTTCACATCTTAAATTTAAATTTTTCAATATTTTTATCAAGATAACAATATGACAATTTTCAAATCAATTAATTTGAGATCAAAATTTTGAAAATCCTAGCTCAATTAATAGTACCAATTTCAAAGGTTGCATCTCTGAAAAAGAAAGACAAATTATACCAGAATAACCCAGCTAAATGAACTAGGGAACAAAAGCCAAAATTCGAAAGCAATCTCACAAATTTGATTTGTCTACACATCTTTGTAGATCTTTGTTGTTGCTTGTTATCTTTTTTTTATAGGTTAGGGTTCGCATGAACCAACAATCCTCTCCATTTTCCTACAATAGCTTCATTTTCCTACAATAGCTTCAGAAGCCTTCCCTACAAAGAAATCCCAAGTTATTATATCAGTTGAAGAGCATTGTTTGTAGTATCAGTGGCACCCAATGACATTTGCTTCAAGATTCAGCAATGTCCACCTGCTGAAGCATGGTAGAAATGTAGAAAAATATGATCCAAATGGGGTATACAACTAGAGATTTAATGCAAGATTTGATAATGATTTGATGAGACATTACAGAAATAAGAACAAAGATGCAAAATATTCACGGAGAATGGAAAAGACTAACAATTTAGGGTGCAATAAAAAAGAGGGAAATAATTAGACCCTTTCTTTGCTAGAAGAACTCAAATGAAACAACAACTTAAATAATTTCGAAAGGGGCTTACCTCAAAAATCTCCACAAATAGTCTGAGATGAGGAAAAATAGGAAGATTTTGTAGGACTTAAAAGGATCCTCTCCACATGTATCACTTCAATTTATTTGTAGTGAATCAAAAGTAAAAATGCGATAGCAAAGACTAGGCACATGAACTGCTTTGTAGATGCCACCTGCCTATGCATTCAACTCTTCCTTAATTCCCACCTCTAAACATGTAATCAAACCCTAACTACCAAGTCTCCTTTTTTTACAATGATAGACTCACATATCTATGCCCTAAATAGATGCTGGACTGGAAAAGTAACAACAGAACAGACTGGCCGAATGTGGGAATGAATACCCCAAGACTTGTATATTATCGCCTTCTCTTTCATTGGAGATTGCAAATCGACCTGCACACTATCGGAAACTTCAATTACACGCCACCAAAAAACTTTGAATAAATATTTCAGCTAAAAAATATGCAAGTTAAGCTAAGGCACATAGGAAAAGAGCAAAATATTAAACTGTAATTCAATTCTAATTGGCTGGCTATAATGCATTTAATCACTCTTTCACTATAAGAGCCTCTACTATAGTTAGCTTGCAGGAACTAATAATATTTATAACTCCATCAAACCAAACACTGTATTATTATATTTCATTTAACATATAAGACATCGAAAAGATAATTTTCCTCTAGATTTACTTTTAATATTAAATTCTAATGGTAGTTGTGCTGTCTATATCTCTCAGAATTTCTTTATTCTCTGGTCGGCTACATTTTCATAGCTGTGTGTTGATATAATCATGTGTCAAAATATCTGGAATTGAAACAGCCGTATTGCTTAGTATATTTAATGGTGATCTACCAAAATCGTATCCAAATTCTTAATAGGTTGAAATACTTCTTTCTATATATGTTTTTAATAATTCTTACATTAAGATGATAAGTTTTCTTGATATTTTATCTCCACTTAATCACCATTTTATTTTTCAATTGACATCTATGCTTCTTATTGTCAATTCATAAGCAAAAATGATGAAATTATCAACCCAAGACAAAATGGAATCTGAAACGCATTCCATTTTTTATTTAACAAGTTTTTCTACCAAAAGCCAAGATGGAAGAAATTATGAGCACATATAGATTCTGTTAAAATGAAAATATACAAGACATCATTTATGTGTACGGTAGATAAAAGCATAAATATTTACTTTTCAATTGTTATTTTTCAGCATGTAGTAAAATTAGATATTCTCTTTATAAAGCCCTTTCTCATCAAATATTATCTATGAATTACTTCAAAGCAATTCAATGAAACCCTGAGGCAACTAAATCACTCTAACAACACCTTTGTGTATATAGATTCTATAATCAGTGGCTTCCATCATTGCCTTCCTAGCTACTTTGACATTCTGATACTCAAAATATAGCACATCTGATATATGGGAAGAGCCCTTAATGCGAAAGAATTCTCAAATAGGCATGCAATCAAGAAATGGGAATGTGTGAACAAGTGTAGAATTCACAAACCAAAACCAATCAGTGCCCAAAAAGACTGCCAAAAGCCCTCCTGCAAAGATCTTCCCTACCGTATAATATCCCAAATAGACTCTCGACTATATAGTAAGAAATGCAAGCCAAGAAAATAAAATTCTCACAACAAACATCAACCGCCTGGAGGGCGATGTCTAGGGCTTGGTAGAAAAGGGTTCACGAGAATCAAATCACATACACATTTTGTATAAAGAAAGCCCACCTCCACCGCTCAATCTCACTTTTAAATCACATAATTGTCGATCTAAAATTTATAAAAATTGGGGGAAGATCTTATTTTTCCTAGGATCTCCAATGCAATATTGCCTGAAATTTCTTGCATGACCTCTTCCTGTACAAGTTCTATAGAAATGGACCTTGACTCCTTTCTACATACATTCCATCACACTATTGTCACCCTTGCCTATACTATTTTTCACCCTAGGATAACCCCAATAGAATGCATGCGAAGTTTGGAAGCAAAAAATAGCATACCATGTACCCCAGGTCCTCTAGTTTGAGACATGACCTACAAAACTAGCCAAAGAAAAATACCGACCTCTAGATCCATTGTATTTTTTAGGAAGCCAAACAATCTTGTGCTTTGTGAAAGCTCACACAATTTGCATTCAGGTCGACCAAAACATTCTCAGATTTATATCTGATAAAAATATGATGTTCTTTATTGTTTGAAGGATTCCCTTACACTGGTTTGAAGCTCCCATATTCAACATTGGTGTGCGGGAGAAATATCTCACGTGTAGTTACCCCTGTCCATATATGGCATGTCCACACCATCTCTGCATGCAGATGTAAATTTTTTAAAACCCTTGCCAGATTGTCATCCCAGATTATAAATGATGATAGGGAAAACTGAGAGCATCTGACATTATGCAGACACCTTTAGGTTAGAGCCTAGAAGAACATGTCTTCCCTTGCATTGGAAATTTCAAAACCTTTCATACCCTTCTGGAACCGCTAAGAGTGACCAATAACATACAATTAGAATATTTTTTATTCAAAATATGGGTAAAAAGTATGCAACTTATCTTGCACATATTGAAAGCCATATTTATGCAACAAATTTTGACAATTAGATTGGTTGAACATGAAAGGTTTAATCATTGTTTACTGTTTTAGCCTCCGTAATAGTTTCTTGCCCTGGCAGGAACTAATAATAGTTACAAAAATTAAAATATATTTCATTGCAATCATTGTTTTCTGTGACAAATAAAAATCTTGAAGTTGCAAACAATAAAATTCTCTCAGAAAAAGATAATATAAGCTTGTGTGGGAGGTAACTCGCATTTTAAGGTGATAAAAATTTTGCACTAAAGATGTATGAATTCTTAAGGGAGGGGTTGTTTCTAATGTCGAAATGAAATTTATAGAACTACATAAATTTTTCAAAAGAAAAAACTTCTTTTCATTAAATTTATGTGTTTTGAGTCCCATATAGTCCTTATTTGATCATAGCTATTACAAGTTCAATCATTAATATATAAATTAAATAGAATTAAAAAAAGTTGAATAAACTATTAGGTGACTCCTTGAAAAAGAACTATGAATGGAAATTCTATTGTGGATTCTCTTTAACTCCACATTGAATTCAAGGATAAAAATACCTTAACATAGTTGAATAGCTCAATAGGTATTTGCATGGAGGGATTTCTTTGGTGGTTTTATTGTCTTCAGTAGCACTAGGTGTCTGGAATTCAATGTTTTAGGGCATGCCCTGTCTTCCATTTGGGAGCTATGGGTCACCATTTCTTTTTGTTCACTTTCCCTGAGTTCAATGGGTGTTGTTTGGGTGATGTCTTTGTAACCTATTTTCATGTTGGTTTTTGGGCCTATATGCTTTCCATGGTTATGGGGTGGTTCTTTGGCTTTCCCTACTTGGGCGTAATGTTAGAAGGTAGCTTGTGTATTGCCTTATTTGTGGTGATTCTAATTTTTAACTAGTTTTTTTGAACTTTAGTGGTGGTGGTCTTTTTTGGTTCGTGCAATAGATTTTGGTCTTGGCTTTTGAAGTCTTTGTTGATCGCCACCCTTGTGGCATTCATTCTTTTGTGGGTGGTTTTTGTGGCTTGTGTAAATATATAATCTTATAATATGATCTATAAATAGGGTTCTTAACTAAAACTATACACTTCAACAATGAATTTCTATGATGTCATTATCTCAAATAACATCTATATGTAATAAAATACGATCAATAAATGAATTTATAAAGAAATTATCGATTAAAACTTTATAAATTAAACATGCATAACATCATAGTTCAACAACTTACCCTTGAGAAAGTTAATTTTCTTCTAAAAACTATAGTCTATAGATAAAAGCATATCCATTATGTAACCAATATGGACATAAATACGCCTATAATACTTTATATATCTCAAAATCCCATAAAAATCATCACAATGTTGCTAAAAATTGTATAGCCTCTTCCAAATGTAGAGAAGGTAGATAAGACTTTCCTCTACCATCCCAAATTTTATAATACATAATATCAAACATAAAATGTAAGAGAAAAAAAGCATGAAGTAGCACTAAACATTAAAATAGAATTCTCTAGGCATTTATAAATAAAAAATGTAATTTTAATCATTCAGGCAATCTAATGGTTATGTCTTTTAAGTTGCATGTATGAAGATTTTTTCTACCGAGCTATTTAATTATTGTAATACTTTAATAATCTTTCAAAAAAACTCAGCCATTATTTCTATTTGTTAAAACATGCCATGTAATTTCTAGTAGTGATTGTCGTAGATCAACAACTTTGTAGACCCATCACTTTAACATATTCACTCAAAATAATTTATCATGTCTTAGAAGTTATATATTTTTTAAATGATATAAATATACAAAAAAATAAAATATCATATGAGCAATATTCTTTTCTCTACATAGAAATACATTTAAGAAACTAATCACTATTTGCAATAATTTTAGACTAAAATAATTTATCAATTTTTTTTAACATATTCTTAAATAGGAGTTACGTGATTCTTAAGAAATTGAACTATTAAGTATTCAACTTCTACACACTTCTCATTCCATCTTCTTCTCGAATTATAAATATTGCAAAATAAGATGTAACAAACTTTTCTTTTATAAAGAGATCAAACATTCAATGATGTAACCATGAAAATGCAAGTACAAACACTAGTAAATCTTGGGTTTTTGCTAAATGTGGTTTATTCAAACCTGTTATGATATCACTTAATCTATAAATAAGATGACTAATTCACACTATACCCTTTAGTATTGAATTTTCTTAATGTCAGTGTATCATTCATCTACCTACACCCTCAAAAAAGTAAAAAATATGTAAACTAATAATATAACATATAAAATTTATTTAGAAACAATATATGTAATTTATCTAGACAAAAGATAAATTATCCATCAACTCTCTAAGAATTAAACATAATAAATATGTTTAAATGTAGAACAATATATATTCGCTTGGATAAAACTTACTTTGACTAAAAATTCTAGTAGGGAGGAAAATAATGATACCACTAAGAAATATATATTTAAGGACTAATTATACAACATTAAAGATTAAGAAAAAAAAACTATTAATTCTTATATTTTTAACCATCTCATCTTAAAATAAGCAAACTAGTAATAACTAAAGTTTACATGAATATAAGATATATTTTAAGATTATAAGTACATCTTGAGTTGCCTAAGTGGTAGAGAACTTGTGTTCTCAATAGAAAGGTCACAAGCTTAGATCTTAAAATAGATGAGATAAGATATATGTTAGGCCATTTTCTGTCATAGACCAAATTCTGTGAAAATGGCCTCCTCTCTACAAATGTTTTAAAAAGTTTGCCTCAGTGTCGAAAACCCATAGTATTTTTGAAAATCCATGTTGTTTTCGACCTTGTGCTTCCTGTTTTGTGCACTTGTCCTTTGGCATCAAAAACTCTGTGTGTTTTCGGTCATTCTCTGTTTCAAATACTTTGTGTGTTTTCGACCTTGGTCCTAACTACACAGGTGCGATGGATGGTGGGGCCCAGTCCTTGTAGGGTTTCTTGTCGCTTATTCTCCAAATTTTTTGGCGGTTACATCTCTTATTTGGCGACTCGGCGACTGTTAGTCACGTGATCTCTGACTGTTTGGCGGTTATCACCTAACATTCAAGGACATGGCGAACGCTTAGTCGCGTAGTCGCTGAATGCTTGGCAATTAGTTGGTGGACCTGGTATTTCTTAAGCGGAGTAACAATGCAGATGAGATCTACTGTTGCCGCATGATCATGAGGAATATTCCTCCCCTTTGTGATCATGCGACCACCGTCCAATCTTCCTAAAAGGTAAGGCTTTTCTCGGCGATGGGTCTTGGGTCTGGTGGCTCGGCGGTTTCAGCAAATGGCGTGATGGCATGTGGCATCGGGCGGGCCTAGGTGAGGTCTGAGGTTTGGCAGAGTGGATAAAAATTTAGCGATGCCGACAAAATTCATTGTGTTCGCATGTTCGCACATTAAAAGGGTGATGCCCTAGTTCATTTGGTGATTCGGGGAACAATGGTCGCATGATCGCTAAGTTTTTTAGCGATGGTGGAATGCATTTCACGAATTGGCGAAAGTTCTTCGGTCACCAGTTTTCCAGATAAAGGTGGGGCCGGTGTTTCGGTGACGTGGAGGCTTGTTGTGTGTTCGCATAGCCCAATTTTTGGCTATGCGATCATGCGACCACTGATGATATCGCGGTTGCAAAGTTGTGTGGGTCCACGGTGTCGTGCTGCTGCGTGCCCATTTTTCATTCACCGAGGGATTTATGAGGTGGCCGAGGATTTTTCAGCGGGGTTTGTGACCGTTGACCATGGCTAGGAGACTGTGGTCGCATGATCGCAAAGGTTAGTTTGGTGCCTTGCGATCATGCGACCAAGCATAATTTGAAACCTGGATTCCTATGGCGGTTAAGTTGGTGACCGCGCGATTGCGCAACTAGGGACAAACAGTTGAGGAACATAAGCCCACGAAGTGCAATTTAGCCGTTTGAATTCAAATTTGATTTTTTTAAAGATTTCCAGTGATAGAAAGGACTGATTTTCAGTGCAAAAGTGATTGGAACTGGTAAGAAGTAATTTGTTTGCCATTACAGTGTGGTCCAGGGTGTGATGATTGTTTGCAGGGATCTGACCTTGTAAGAAATGAACAAGGAGTGGCTTGAGGTGTGTTGCAGGGTGGTTGTTTTGACTTGTTCTCTTGGCGAATTTGTGATCTTCTGTATACTGATCTGAGAATTATCATAATTGGAGATTATCTTTGATCTGTTTCTCTGAGATTGCTTGGTTTCGTACCCCTGCAATAAATTGTTGATTAGTTCTGATTGGTTGGGTAGTTGAAATCCTAACCCTGGTTACCCGTAGCTTGTTGCATCCTACTGGTTTAGGATTCCAAGGTAACCAATGGTATAAATTGCAAGTGGTTCAATTTTGTAAGGGTTCCTTCTTCTGCAAATTTTTGAGGAGAATTGGTTCCATGCTGAAGGATCCTTTTCCTGTAGATCTTTCTCTTCTTCTTTCATATAGAGTGTTCTTCTTCACTTGCTGGTTCTGAGAACATAATGCATATTGTAAATGACTTGTCTTATATATGAGAATTTAATATAATCTTACTGTTACCAAGCTATCTCCATTTGAATTCTGGATTCATTAATCATATATCAAGGGTGTCTGGTTTTTCTATTTGCACTGCCTATGTGCTTGCAAGTGGAGTTGTCTTCGCAGGGATAACTGGTTTAGAGTTAGTGTTCATGTATGTATGAGCTAAGGTGTCAAGGATATGTCATGCTTGTCTTCCAATGGATGCTGGTTAATATATTGTCTATTCATAGCTTTCTTCTAAAGGGAGGGTCAAAATCTTTTGATGGGTAATAGCATGCTTGAATGCATAGGTGGGTGTTAAGTTGAGGTTTGGTCATGGTGTGTGATTGATGTCAGGCATTGACACATTGAGTATATTGTTTTCTTGTTTCATAGCTATCTCTGCAATAGGGTATTTGACTCTATGGCCCTTTGGATAAGGCACTGGTCTATGAGAGACTTAGAGTATCTCAGGGGTCCCTTCAAACCCATTTTTAAATCATTTCCATTCAATTCCACCCTTTCCCTTTCTTGCTGTTAGTGTAGGTCTCTGGTTATCAGACTCATTGCATGCAAGCATGTTACTGCATCAGATTTGATTTCATTGGGGTACAGGATACCTATAGGAGTCTGGTAACTATTCCACAATAATACATCTGCAGGCCTTTCAGTCATCAAGAAGAGTCATGAGTGTGCAGATGAGGCAATACCTGCCTGAGTGATGTGGAGCTCAAAGCAGAAGGAGGATGCCCTCGGTCCTCATCAATTGGCACTTTTCCCTATTAGACTTTGGAGCAAAGACTAACCAGTTTGTCAATCATAGTGTAAACCTGGCACCATGTGGGAACAAGTTTAAAAGCCAACAATATATATACTAGATGCAGTCTCATATTAACATTATTATATATATGATTCCAAAAATATACATTTAGTATTATAGAATATAAAAGATTGTTTCCTTTCCTACATTCTAAACTTACATTCTATGCTTAACTTGTATGCAAGTTCCTAGATCTTTCCTTTCCTACATTTTAAATTTACATTCTAAGTTTAACTTGTGTGCATGTTCCTACTTTGTTTTAAGGTGCATCCTGCACTTACATATTAGTCAAGCTTGACCACATTGCCATTGCTATCACTATCACTGTCACTGCCACCTGAGTTTGCTTGCTTGTTCACGAGAACAGAAGTTTGAAGCTCCATCTTTCCTTCGAGCATTAGCACCACTTGTCCCATACTTGGCCTCATCTCCTCATCATTTTCAATACATAGTAATGCTACAACAATTGCTTTTTTCACCTCTTCAATATCTTTCTCCTCTGTAATACCCTTCTCTACAATATTAATTGTGTTCCCCTGACAAATTTGGGTTGTAGCCCACGGTGGGAAGTAATACATACTTGAATTTTGCACATTAAAATCAAGAGTTCTTCGCCCGGAAATGATTTCCAGGAGTGTCATACCGAAACTATACACATCAACTTTGGGAGTGATGGGAAGGCCGGAAATCCATTCTGGAGCCAAATACCCTCTCGTCCCTCTCGTCGTGGTCACTATTCGGCTGAAATCTCTACTCACAAGCTTTGCCATCCCAAAATCAGCCAACTTGGGTGAAAAATAAGCATCGAGCAGAATGTTCTCGGGTTTCACATCACCGTGAATGATGCGATCTCTGCATTCCTCATGGAGGTAAAATAAAGCTCGTGCAATGTCTAAAGCGATCTGGAATCGGGTCTTCCACTCTAGTACCTTTCTTTCACTACTGGAATTAGTCGTGAAGAGTAGAGTATTTAGAGAGCCATTGGGCATGTAATCATAAACCAATAAACGTCTAGATCCTTCTGCACAAAACCCTCGAAGCCTTACAAGATTTGCATGGTGTATTTTTCCAAGAGAGCTGATTTCCGCTCGGAATTGCTTCTCATCTCGGCTTGAACTAGACTCCAATTTCTTTACGGCCACAAGTGTACCGTCTGGTAGAGATCCTTTGAAAACTGAGCCGAATCCTCCGCTCCCCAACTTAGACCTGAAATTCTTGGTTGTAATCTTCAACTCCCTGTAACTGAACATTCTAAGAAAAGAGTCAGAGAAATTTGCAGACTTCTCTAAAGATAGTAGCTGATACCTCCTCCTCCACATTAAAAATGAAAAGATACCCAAAGCAATGGCGAGAGCAGCAGAAACACAAAGCACTAGAAGCAATTTGGAGGACGATGGTGGACCAAAATTTGGAAGGGCAGAGGCAGCTACTCGAATGAAGAGGTTTGAATTGCTTTTGGATGGACTGTTACGCAAGCCTATCAGAGTTCCGGACCAGAGTTGGCAGGGCCCTGAAGGTGAATTGAAAGCATAAGCAGTGCAAGAGCAGTTGCCGAGACAGGCATTCTCGCAATCCCTTTTTGTGGGCACAGGGTGCGAAGAAGCATAATCATTGGGCAAAGTTGCGTTGGAGTCGATGAATCTGTCGGTGCTGCAATTTAACGGGCTCTGGCGAACACAGCCACTGGACCACCACTCTTGCGAATCCCAGGCGCGAATGTGTTTGGGAGTGAATCCATCAACGCAGCTGCAGAACTGAAGATTGCCGGAGTTGCAGATTCCGAAAGCGCCACAGAGACCATATACAGCGCATTCATCTGTTGGCGCAGACCAGAACATGTTCCACTTGCTGCCATCAAATTCAAGATCTCTAATATCTCCAGAATTCATCAGGACGAAACGTATGAGCCCATGCATCTTATGCGTCGGTGTTAAACGGGTATAAAAACCAGAGCTGGTAATTTCAACGCTGACATTAATGAAGTCTGTGTTTGCCTTTACTGGATCATTACTGAAAATTTGACCGTCCCAAACTCCGGTCTCCCAATACTTTACAGAATTATTCCACATTAGCACGAATTGTTTGGCGCCAGAAGGATCCGCTTGATGGGAGAAAAGCCCGGGAGCGGGATCCAATGAGCTTTTCCAAGAGACAAGCTTTTGTCGTCCTCCGAATCTCATCGCAGGCAACCAGGTATCTGCAGGATTGTCAAAACTCTGCCAAACAGTTTCAGGTTTGTTGTTGTCGCTCAGCATCAAAAAATTACCGGAATCTAATATCACAGCACGCGACGCCTTCTTCGATATGTTGACCGACCAAATAGACGTGCCCTCTGCATCAAACAGACCCAATTTGCCTTTCCTTGACAGCTTCAAAACTCCAGATTTGTTTCTCGCGGGGGTTTCTCTGTTGGCCACCCAAACGATCGTTTTCTCTGGTATATTGGCAAACCAGATACCAATATAGCAGTTATTGGTTCCATTCGGGCTGAAGAATCCCAATTCAAATATGCGATTCTTTGAAATCAATGTCTGATTTCCAGCAAGAGAGGCGCCCAAGGAAAGAGTATCTCGAGACTCGAGTGCAGCAGCAGAACTCTCCAGATCAATAATCATGGTAGCTGCAAAAAGCAGGCATAAGCAGGATTTTGCCCTCTTTTCGTCCATCTCCAGAGCGTCAGCGATTGAATGAACCTCCCTGTGCCTTTAAAACAAGAGTTTAAAATGATCTCTCGTCCCGTGTCGTGCGATGCAATTTGGTTTCTCGTGTCGCGTGTTACAGGGTTCAAAGAGAGTTGGTGTAGTCAAGATGGATCTTAAAATAGATGCCTTTTTTTTGTGTCCCTACAAAAAAAAACGCATTCCTCATACAAAATTACTATCCACCCTACCGTGCCCCATACGATTGGCACCGGCTACCCAACCGACAAAATCCCCCGCATTGTTCTGGCCATGTATGTGCAAACGGATGGATACATTGTCTTTTGTGAGAAACTAACTGCAGCTTACGGTATTTTTTTCAGATTAACATGTTGTAAGCATTCTAAATTAATTTTATTATAAGCACCGATAACAACTTCTAAATTTTAATTTTTATTATAAAATTACTTTTGATTGTAAGCATTCTTAAATTAATTTTGATTAAAAATATCATTTTATTTTCAATATATAATCATATAAGTTGTATTCTGTGTATAGATATTTTTCTATCAATTCCTTAAATAAAATAATTTAAATCATAAAACTAAATATTCACATGACAAATGATTTGACTAATGGATCTAATAATAATGTAGTAATGTTATTAAAAATTTCAACTATTATTAATTCTATATTATTTATGTTATAATATAAATTCTAATAAAATAAATAAGAATATGTTTTTAAAAGAAAACATATAAATTAATATTAAATTATTTAAAATATATAATTTTAAATATAATTAAATTTACTTAAAAATTACTATTATTTTCTTATAAGAATTTTTAAAGTCAATAATAATATGAATAAAATATTCATTCAATATTCACCTTAATCTCTATATAATAAAGTTAAATAATGATATTGTCAAGAAATTTATATAAAGTAGAATTTTTCTATTGTTTTTGTTTTATAAATAATTTAATTTGATTTTTTACAATCAAGCCAAAAAAAATTCATAGTATGATATGGATTGCAGAAATCTCCCTAATTTGAATTTTGATAATGTCTATTTATATTTTTAAACTATACTGAAATCTTAATTATGAAACGTGCATGTTTCCACTAGAAGTAACACAATAGATTGTGAATCTTTTTTTTTTTTTGAAATTTAACATTTTAAAAAATAATATATTTTTAATAAATATAATTATTAATAAACTTATATATTTTATTTTTTATATAATAGATTATATGTTTGATTTTTTTAAAATATATTTATTTATATTAATAATTATTATATTATAACATATATAATATATTATTAAATAATGTTAATATATAAGAATACAAATTTTAAAATGAAATATATAATTTATTAAAAAAATATTGATATATGTAATTTCAAAAATAATTTTATTAATTAACAACTTACTATTGTTATTATTTATTTAATTTTTTATTAAAAGTGAATAATAATATTAATTAAATTTTGATTTTGTATGGATCTCAAAATAATTAGGTATATATTATATATTATAGTTTGATATATATAGACATTAATACAAATTTTATATCAAATATTTTTTAAAAATCAAAATATTATAATTAAAACTTTTTATTCACACATAAGTACGTATAAATTTATTAATACAATATTAAAAATAATTGATAAAAAGATGGAAAATCAAAAAAAATTATTTATAAAATTATAACAATGGAAAAAATCTACTCTAAATATAATAAATTTGAAGTTAAATAAAATAATTTTAAATTAATCATTTTAATGACATTCCTTTTACAAAACTACACATCATTTCCTACACACAGTATGTTATTTCCTACGCACGATACGTATCTTCTCAAGAATGCTGATAGTACGGTGTCCTTAGCCGTTGCCAGTATGTAGTATGGATGGTATATTGAGGAATGGGCTATGCATGGTGGTGTGGTGGGGAAAATCTGTCAGTTGTATAGCCGGCTCCCATATGATTGTGGATGGTGACAGACATTTTGATTTTCAAAAATCCCTCTCCCACCCAAACAGAATTCCTAAAAAATATTTTGAATCTCTCCCGCTGCTTCTTCCTTTATGTTTTCATTTTCTTTGAGCCGATTGTTTGAGCCTTTATATTTTCTCATGGAAGTTCAGATCACTACTACATAGTAGCATATTATAAGACATATATTTTTAAGACAAAATTCTTCTTTTCTTTTTAACTTTTCTATTTTTTTCTATTTATTTATTTTGAAAAATTAATATGTTTACTTTTGTTTTTAATAAGACAAAATAAAAAGGTTATGAAAAAAATTAAGTGGGAATTAAAAATCATTAGATCATTTATTGTGTTATGGGAAGATTCTAACTACCATTGCATCAACAAAAGTTTGACAAAGATTTGCGTTAGGGTTCAAGAAGCTTCCAGAGTGAGCAAAGAAACTCTAAGGAAGCAAACTCAAAAACTCATTTTTGAGGAACCATTCGGAGAGCAGCTAGATTTGTTTAAAGCTAGAGCAACAAAGAGCAGAAGGGAAAACTAGGTAGAATTTTTCACCTTCATCCTTTGTTTTGTCATGCCCTTTCTCCTGCACCAGATCTAAACTTCACTTTTGTGCCTTAGCCAAGTGTCATTTTACCA
This sequence comes from Chamaecyparis obtusa, assembly GCA_027943335.1. Classification (NCBI taxonomy): domain Eukaryota; kingdom Viridiplantae; phylum Streptophyta; class Pinopsida; order Cupressales; family Cupressaceae; genus Chamaecyparis; species Chamaecyparis obtusa. Next base: position 478,871 of record BSBK01008150.1, read on the forward strand.
CCGACAAGGTTTTGCTTCCAAACCGTTAGGGATTCCTCAAATCAGTTGTTGACCCCATTTACATTAACCTTCCAAAATATAAATAGTTTTTCATCCCACTCTATAAAAAGGGAAAATTAACTCAGCCAATATTATAAGAGAGGCATTTGAGGATCAAAGAATGCATCTCCATTGGTGGCTTCTTGTGGTGGCTTTTTGAATTCACAATGGAGGAGGTTTACAGAGGAGGCTGTGATCTTCATCCTCAAAAGGGGAGAAAAAAAAAACTTACCATGTGAAAATTTGAGTCTACCAGGATATCTTCACTGGTATGTTTTCATTGTCAGTTTAATTTGGGCTTTGATTCTTACTAGGTTATACCAGATCAATTTGAGTTTGTGTTTCTTATTTTAGCCTTTTTCCTTTCTTTATGGATAAAGCTTTTTATTTGATGTAAGATTACAAGGATTGTTGTGGTTTGGCTATTCTCCAACTAGAAAAGCTAGGCTAGATTTTGAAATTTACCAGATCTGTGTAGTTTTTCATCTTTTTAAAAGCTAGATTTTGCCATTTAGCATATTTGTACAGTTTTTCAATTTTTTAAAAGCTCATGTCTGTGTTCTTTGAGAGAAATTTTGTTCATGGATTTCCCCTATATATATTTGGGTTTTGACCTTATAATTTTGGTTTTTTTTATTGTTTAGTGGTTCATTTGTTATCTTTTAGAAATTAGTCATTAGTTTTGGGTCCCGTTGTTGGTGACAGCTATAGCAGTTGTAGAAATGGTGGAAAGGGGATTAAAGCTTTCCAACATTAAGGGGATTATCTGTTGATTGTAATGTTAGTTCTAGATGTTGCAAAAATTAAAGAAAAATGAACATTTTAGGGAGTTGTGGCTAAAGATATTGATTGTCTTTGTGATTTCTTTGCTTCACATAAATGTTTTATGTGATGCCTATTTATGTACTATAATTCCTATGCATTGAAAAATTACTGGCTTATTGTCTTGTATTACTATCATCATTGCAGACAGAGCTGGCTTGTCTCAGTTGTTGCTTGGCATAGTTTGTTGCCATATTTTAGTGTCATTGATTTTCATTTTCCCTGTTGAGTCTTGGAGTTCCTGTTGCTTACATTGGCTGGAAGAGGGCGTCCATCATATTCAATCTAGGAGTTCTTGTCACTTCCATTGGCAAAAAATCTTGTACTTCCATGCATTTATTATTGTCTATTGTCCACTTGCATGTATTTATTATTCTTTATTTCCCTTAGTCCTTGATTATTTCATTGTTGTTGTGACTATATTTTGTGGTTGTAACCTTCATGAAAATCCTAGGTCTACTCATCTTTAGCCAGGTTACTTATTGCATGTGTGCATGACTGATTTATCCCTATACTCCTTACAGTGGCAGTTGTGTTCATTAAAGCCTCATTCAAGATGACCAAACCATCTTCATCAAATGGGGGCATCTCCTCAATTGTTGGGTTAAGGTTGTGGTAGTTGAAGACAAATCATTCATCTTTTATGGGCTCAAGTGGTTGCATTCAAGATGTATGATAGGTTGAATGTGCAGATTTTACATGGGTGTCATATACCCAAAATGTGCAAAGCTTCAGATCATATTTATATAGAGACATCACCCAATAGGTTGAGACATACAACAAAGGGAAAAAAAATGCTACTTGGTCTATATAATGGGAAAGTTTTATTTAATCTTGTATTGTTTTGTTAAAAAGATATTAAAAATTATTTGAATGAGATGAATATCCAAGGAAATTTTTCACAACCTATAAATAAAATACCTTATAAGGAATTAAATAAATAAAATTTATAATATGATAGCTCATATATTTCTAGATAAGTTGTGATCCTATAAACACAATACTATATGCTACTATATTGATACTAATAACTTAACTATGATCCTTTCATTTTATTTAATGGAAATATAATGATTAAACACTTATTATCATATCAAAAGACTATATGGCATAATGATGCAGGAGCATCTCAGGTCCTTAGCAATCTTGTGTCACCAAAAACATATTTGAATTTTGTCTATGTTGTTCGGTTCCTTCCTTGACGGAGTTGGTTCGGTGTTGCTCGGTTTCCTTTGTTCACCGGTGTTGGTCGGTTATCTCTTTAGTGCTCGATGAATTTCCCTACCACTCAGTGATGCTTGTCTGGCACTCGGTTATCCTTGCTTACCGATAGGTTTCTTTTGAGTTGTTGTTGGGGCCGACTCTTTCATTTATTTTAGGTTGGGGATTTAATGTTGATATCCATCATTGGGAAGCGTGTGGACCCAGATTTGGTCATTCCTTCCATTGATTGTGGATCTGAAGGCTGACTTGGCTCGGTAGCCCCTTGTATAAATGTAGTTATTTGGTTAGAGTTTAGGAGACATTTTTTGGGAGATTAGAGTCTATTGGCAGATCCTCGCATGTTTGAGGACTTTTGTACTTGATTGTAATACCTAGCCTAAACTGGGAAGGCCTTACAGCCTGACATGTATGAATCAGTTTGAAGATAATATATGAAAGATCCTGCATTCTCTCTCTCTCACTGTTGTGTGTTTTTATTTCCACGTGTTGTTCTGCAAGGTAGATCTGGTTAGGGTGTGCCTTTGGCCCCTCTCTATATCCTCCCTTGTGTTAGGTGGTGTAAGAGTGAGGTTATATCTAGATCTAGGTTTGCGAGCCTAAGTTTGAAGGTTCCTTCTCATGAAGCCCTAGTTGATTTTTTCTGGGGTAGCAGATTGAGATCTAACTTGCAATTGCAGAGGGTTTTCAAGTTGGTCCATGGGAGGTGAGATGTAGATCTAGGATTGGTAGACATGTTGAGACAACTTGCTGCTAGACTAGAAGTTGTTGAAATAGCCCAAAGAAGAGGAAGACATCTTGAAGATGTTAGTGATGATGAAATTGAGGAAGAACAAGGTGATGTAGAACCTGCACCTATGATGGATTAGGGTGAGGAAAGATTCTTTAAGGCTTTGACAAGTCTGAAGTCTACACCACACTTTAATCCTCTTGAGTATAGTGGAAAATTAGATTCTGATGAATTGGTGGATTAGATCACTGAGATGGAAAATTATTTTGAATATGAAAATGTACCTAAGGAAAAGAAGATGAAAATTGCAAGCACAAAATTGAGAAGTCATGCATCCCTATGGTGGGAACATGTTGGATAGAAAGAGGAAAGGAAAAGACAAAATTAAGGTATGGAGTAAAATGCTGAATAAATTGAAAGAAAAGATCTTACCTTCTGATTATCAGATTAACCTAGTTAGGCGAATGCAAAGTTTGAAGCAGAAAGATAGATTGGTAAAAGAATATACTGAGGAATTCTATAGATTAGATATCAGATATGGACATGATGAAGATGATGTGGAAAGAATTTCTATATACCTAAATGGTTTGAGAGTTTCCATCCAAGAAGAAATCAGTTTGGTCAAATTGGAGAACATTGAAGAGGCTTATCAATTTGCATTGAAAGCTGAGGAGAAATTGAACAAGAGACATGAGAAAAGACAAAGAGGTAGAGGTGGTAGATTCCCTAGAGGAAGAGGTAGATCTCATGTTCAAAACAATAGATCTGAACTTGAAAAGATAAATCTAGATAAAGGCAAGACCGAGTGGAAAGGTGAAAGTTCATCTAGAGGTAGAGGTAGTAACTACCGAGGTGGTTATAATAGAGGTGGTTTCCGAGGAACTTGTTACAATTGTGGAGAAGGACATAGATTATTTGAGTGTACACATGCAAGTAACAAGGATGGTAGCAATAGAAATGCTTTGGTGCAAGAAGAGTCACCGAATGAAACAGAGAGAGAAAACAACTTGATGGTAAGGAGAGCACTTTGGAGTGAAAGGAATAAGGAAGATCTAGTAAGGAAAAGTTTGTTCAAGATTGGATGTAGAGTTTCTGACAAAGTTTGGAAGGTTATCATTGACAGTGGTAGCTCACAGAATTTGGCATCTGAGGAAATGGTTACAAAGTTGTAGTGGAAAAGGTTGGAACAACCGAAGCCCTATTATATTTCATGGATCAAAGATGAGCATACACTCTTCGTAAGTGAACAATGTTATGTGAACTTGAAAATTGGGAAGTACTATGATAAGGTGTTATGTGATATCATGCCTATGGATTATTGTCATATTTTGTTGGGTAGACCTTGGCAATATGATAGACATGCTATATATGATGGAAGATTGCATAAATATACTATTTGGGCTAATGGAAGAAGACAAATCTTGTTACCTTTGATGGAATAACCTGTTAGTAATGTTTGCACATCTGTGAAAGTTTTCTTAATGGAAGGAAGAAATTTTATTAAGGATTTGAAGAAGAGTGATGTATGTTTTTTTGTGACTCTTAACAAACCGCGTAAGAAAACTGAAGATAGTGTCCCTGAGGAGATTGATAAGTTTCTAACCAAGTACAGTGAAATCATTTCTGACAATGTACCTGATGGTTTTCCACCGAAGAGAAGCATTGATCATTGCATGGATCTAATCACTGGAGCTAGTTTACCAAATAAGGCAACACATCGGTTGACACCTACCAAGAATCAAGAATTGAACCGATAGATTCAATAACTATTGCAAAAAGGTTTGATCAGAGAAATTTTGAGTCCTTCTATAGTACCTATTGTATTGGCACCTAAGAAGAATGGAGAATGGTGAATGTGTATTGATTCTAGAGAAATCAATAAGATAACAGTGAAATATAGGTTTCCTATACCAGGAATGGATGATATAATGGATAGTTTGACTAGAGCAAAGTATTTTACAAAGATTTATTTGAAAAGTGGATATCATTAGATCAGACTCAGAAAAGGTGATGAATGGAAGACTACGTTCAAGAAAAAATAAGGTTTTTATGAGTGGTTGGTTATGCCCTTTGGTTTAACTAATCGACCAAGTACTTTTATGAGGTTAATGAATGAAGTTTTGAAGAAATTATTGGGTAAGTTTGTGATTGTATATCTTGATGATATTCTGATATTTAGTAAGACTAGAGAAGAACATTTGTTGCATGTTAGACAAGTTTTGTAGAGTTTGAAAGAAGAAAAGTTGTTGATAAACCTGAAAAAGTGTTCATTCATTAAAGAGGAGATTGTATATTTGGAATTTTTTATTTCATTTGATGGTTTGAAGATGGATCCTGAAAAGGTTGAAGCTATTTTGAATTGGCCTACACCTGAGAATGCTAGTGAGGTAAGATCATTTCATGGTTTGGGAAGTTTTTACCAAAAGTTCATTAGGAATTTCAATTCAATTTGTAATGCTATGACTGAGACTATGAGAGGAGACATAAAAGAATTCAAATGGATGCATGGAGCTGATAAAAGTTTTTAGACCCTGAAGAAGAAGGTGGTTGAATTGCCTATTTTGGCATTGCCTGATTTCAATAAGGTATTTCAAGTGGAATGTGATGGAAGTGGAAGTGTAATTGGAGCTGTGTTGAGTCAAGAAGGTAAACCTATTGCTTTCTTTAGTGAAAAGCTGAATGATGCAAGAAGGAAATATTTTGTGTATGATCAAGAATTCTATGCTATTGTTCAAGCATTGAAGAAAGGGAGACATTATTTGATACGAAGTGAATTGGTATTGTATACCGATCATAAGGCTTTATAGTATTTGGGTAGTCAGAATAAGTTGAATCAGAAACATATGAAATGGGTTGAGTATTTGCAAAGTTATACATTTGTGATAAAGCATAAGAGTGGAGTCACTAACCAAGTTGTTGATGCATTGAGTAGAAGAAGATCTTTAATGACCAACATAAAAATTGAAGTTCTTGGTTTTGATGACATGAGAGATTTATATGAAACTGATCCTAATTTTTCTGAGCCATGGAGAAAGTGTAGAGAACCTATTCAAAATCAACCGAATACTAAATGGGATGAATAGTTTATATAAGAAGGTATGTTGTTTGAAGGCATTCAGTTGTGCATGCCTAGAGGAGTAATGAGAACTAATTTGATAAAGGAGAAACATAGTAGTGGTTTGGCCAGACATTTTGGTGTTGATAAGACATTGAATTTGCTTACGGAGAAATACTTTTGGCCACAATTGTATAAAGATGTTCAAAAATTTGTGAGAAGTTGTGGAATTTGTTGAATTGCAAAAGGAGTAAGTCAGAATACTAGACTGTATACACCGATTTATGTTCCCGAGAAACCTTGGACTAACATTAGTATGGATTTTGTTCTTGGCTTATTGAAGACAGTAAGAGATAATGATTCCATATTTGTTGTTGTGGATAGATTTTCTAAAATGGCACATTTTATACCTTCTAGAAAGACATCAGATGTAGTACATGTAGCAGATCTTTTCTTTAATAAAATTGTCATATTGCATGGATTACCGAGGAGTATTATCTTTGACCAAGATAGTAAATTTGTTGGATACTTTTGGAAGACTCTTTGGAGAAAGTTTGGCGCTGAATTGAAATATAGTTCTACATTTCACCCATAGACTGATGGATAGACAGAAGTTGTGAATAGAAGTTTGGGAAATCATTTGAGATGTTTAGTTGGAGACACACCGAGTAATTGGGATTCTGAGTTAGCACAATCAGAGTTTGCATACAATAATTCAGTGAATAGGATTACTTGAAAAACACTTTTTGAGATTGTAAATGGCATACAACCGAGAGGTATATCAGATTTTAGAGATATTGTTGATGAAAGAAAGAGGAGTGTTGAAGGAGTAAAATTTGTAGAGTACATGAAGAAATTGCGTGAAGATGTGAAGCATAAGCTGGAAAAGAGTAATTAGAAATACAAAGAGAGAGTTGATAGATCAAGAAGACATAAGACTTTTGATGTTGGTGATGAAGTGATGGTTCATTTGAAGAGAGGTCAATTTCCTGTTGGAACATATGGAAAGCTGAAAATCAAGAAGTTTGGACCTTGCAAGATTTTGAGAAAATTTGATAGTGGAAAAGCATATGAGATTGAGTTACTTGATGACATAGATATATTACCTATATTCAACATTTTTGATTTATATGAGTATCATGAGTCAGATGAAGAAATGACAGTACCGATGGATTATCCTAAGAAACATAATGAAGAAGTTGAGCATATCTTGGAGTAAAGAATTGGTAGAAGTACATAACGAAAATAGTATATGGAATATCTGGTAAAGTGGAAGAATAGACCGATCAAAGACAATTCATAGATTTCACAGTCTAAGTTGGATGCAGCTCGGATCATATATGTTTCATGATTCGGAGAATCATTTTTAAATAACCTCATGTGTCTGATGCAAGAAAATCTCACGTCCTTATCAATCCTATGTCACCGAAAACATATTTATAGTTTGTTTGTGTTGCTCAGTTCCTTCCTTGACCAAGTTGGTTCGGTGTTGATCGATTTCCTTTGTTTGTTAGTGTTGGTCAATTATCTCTTTGGCGCTCGATGAATTTCCCTAGCACTCAGTGATGCTTGTCTGCTGCTCGGTTATCCTTGCTTACCGATAGGTTTCTTTTGAGTGCTTGTTGGGGCTGACAATTGCATTTATTTTGGGTCATAGATTTAATGTTGATATCCATCATTGGGAAGCGTGTGGACCCAAATCTGATCATTCCTTCTATTTATTGTGGATCTTAAGGCCAACTTGTCTTGGTATCCTCTTGTATAAATGTAGTTTCTTGGTTAGATTTTAGCAATCAATTTTTTGGGTAGTAAGTTTTGGAATAGAAGATAGAAGATTAGAGTCTATTGGCAGATCCTCACATGTTTGAGGACTTCTGTACTTGATTTCAATTGTATCATCTTATAATGGAAGCACTTCCATGATAAGAGCATTTAGCCCTCTGAGTAAGTGGTTTGGGGTCATGTTAAGCACCTTGATCGGTTCTTTACATGTATTTGGCTATCTCCTCACTTTCCACTTCTTCCAGGCACTTGATTTCTTCATTCTAGGTGAAATTAGGGTTAGGATCTCAAGGATTCTCCTTAATTTCCCTCTTCCATGGCTTTGTTTTCTAGGTAGAATTCAGAAATAGGTCCTCCTGGGTTTCATCATAGTCATCATAGGATTTTATGTCTTTGACATTCTGTCCCTTTCTGATTTCATTTTTAGGTTTCTATGCATCCCTGGGACCTCCTAACCTGGTTCTGACTGAATCTGGGCCCAGGGTCAAATTTGAGGTTGATCCTGACCAGGTTAGGATCGCGCTCGAACCTGACTAGGTCAATTCCAACCTCAATTTTTCCCCCCTCATTCAAATTTCTAGAATCCAAAATTTTTGGGATTCGGGCTTTCAGGATATTTATTTTCCCGCCTCCAGGTTAATCATTTCGGGTTTCAGGATGGTAAATCCTTTAATTTCATTTAATCTAGGTATATTTTCTAAGGATTAGGACCTAATTGGGATTTAATTCTCCAAGGTGGCCCCTCTAGAGGATTGTGCCCTAGATCACTATAAAAGGAAGCCTTCCTCTCTCATTTTCTCAATCAAGTTTTGTGAGAACACATCACATCTCAAGCAATTTCATGAGCGATCTCTCAAGTGCAATCAAGTGAATTCAATCAATCAATTGCAAGTCTTCAAGTATTCAAGTGTTCAAGCATTCATCCATCAAGGAGATCCATTGTTAGCTATTGAAGGATTCAATCTCTTTGGAGACCCCTTTGATGATCCATCCTTCCACATTCATTCAAGCCCTCTCATATGCAAAGATCAAGTCAAGATTGGTGTTGAAGATCAAATGCCATTGATTGGAGACATCCTACATTCATCCTACATCCATTGAAGCATTCCTACTTGTGGATTTGAGGATTCGAATCCTCTATAAGGACTTCAACATAAGCGAGGTGATTTGTTTCAATTACTTTGTTTATGCACACTATATTTCAATTCAATTTCAAGGTTAATTCCTAAATTGGGGTTTGACCAAGGCAAATCCCCCATACAACAAAACCCCCCATTTTCTTGTAGGTACAAGTGTGGAGTTTCAGATCTGAGAGAGAATTTGGATACCGTTTTTGGAAAACTTCTGAGATTTGTGAACAGAATTCAAATCGGACTTCAAATAAAGAATGTAGTGTTTGACCTTTTATGAGGGTCGAATCTGACCTAAGCTCATCTTGGAGAAAGATTTTTGGGTTTTTTCTATCTCGGAATTTCCAGTCTAGAACAAGTTTTAGTACTGCCCGAAAGTACACACAGACACTAGAATTTAACATTTTCTAGATCTGCCCTAATTTGAGATTAAAGTATTTGTATTTCAATTATTTCATAATCCAAGCATAAATTCCATTCATAGGGAAATATTGGATTTACTCTCTCTCTCTCTCTCTCTCTCTCTCTCTCTCTCTGTCCATAAATTGATTCAACTGTATTAACCTCTCGGTTGATCAAATTGGATCTCTTCTTTGGGAATTTGGGTTTGAGGATAGATCTCATATCTTCCCCCTTCCCTTTCTATTTGAATAGAGTTGAATCCATTTTACCCCTATTCATTTTGGTGAACCCAACTAGCTTACTCTCTTTCTTGGTGTTAGATTCCTCTCTATTTTTATTGTGGAATTGCATGTCTTATTGTGCTTTCCTTTTATCTTGTTAGTATTAGATTTTTCCTTTGTGTTAGATCTTGCATGCTAATTAGATTTGATATTCATGATTTATGTGTCTTTAGTTTAGTTCATTTGCATTACATTGGTTTATGAGCTTTACTACCACTAGTCCTACTTATAATATTCCGGTTAGAAGAAGTCGTAGACTCATGTGTGCCTTTGATCCTAAATCTACCTCTCCTTTCCTTAGGATCCTAGATGATAACTTGATGCTTCATGATTCCAATCCTACTATGCAGAAAAAATCTTCTCACTCATCTCACAATGAGGATGATGCTTTAAGAGTTCCTCCTGAGCAAGTCCAAAAACTTTCCACCAAACTTGATAAAATGGGTAATTGGCTTCTTGAAGAGAACCATAATCAAGATTCCATTCAAGCTATAGAGGCTCTTAAGAAATTTCTTCATGATAACTTGATCAAGGTGTTAACCTCTTGCATGGTATTACTCACCTTGTGCATTCAAATGTTAAACCTTTAGTTCAAGAAGCTCAAGATTTAGGGTTGATTCCTCCTATTACTAGTGTTGAACCTCCTTCTAATCATCTACCTAGTATTCCTATCTATACTCCTCCTTTGGTGACTATGATGGTTCCCTCTATTCCTATGAGTGTTCCTCCTATGTCTGTTCCTACATCACAACCTTCATATCATAATGTTCCTTTTACTTATTCCAATCCACTTCCAACTATAGTTCCTAGTGTTCCTCCAGTTGTGTCTTCTATTCCTATAGCTTCTTACACTTTACCTAGTGTGTTTAATATTGCTACTCCTCCTATTTCCTCTAATGATTCAACAATCATCAGTTTGCCTTAGAATGTTTCATCCTCACAACAACAACTTACTTCTTTAACTCAAAACAAGTTTAGTATTCCTGTTACCCAAAATTTCCTATCCTACAAATTTGGCTAAATCTATCCTGAGGTCTCTATTTTTACCCTGCCAAGCATCCCTGAAATTTTCATGGTGTTGTGCCTTGTCCTCTAGCCTCTACAAATTGTTTTATCCCCTGGTCTACAGTTAAAAATTCATAAAACTAGTCGTTACCTAAAAAACCCTTTGGCTTGTTATAATTCTTTGTTACTTTATTGGCCACTTAAGTTCCATCAATTTCGCATGTGCGTTTTAAAATCCTTCAGTCACCAAATCTCCAATTCCTAGCGGTCAACCCCCTAACACTTAACAATTTGGCGAGCGGTTACCATTTTAGTTGGCGGTCTCAGTTTAGTGGCCAAGTCAAGATTCTAGATCTGACGGTTGTTGCATGATCTCATGGCCTTGAAAGATTCCATGAGATCTTGCAACGATCATCTATCTTCCTGCCTATAGAGTTCATTTGTTAGTGGGCCCTTCCACGTAATTTGAGTTGTGCATTTGTGATTGGTCAGGGTTGGTGATGTGGTGCCATGTTAGTGCGGGCCCGACGGGTTGTCAGTCGATGATGATCTAACAGCTGGCGCATGGTCTCAAGGAATTTTTCTAACACATGTGACCATGCAACAGCCATTGATCTTACTTTATCTCTGGGCTCTATAGGTGGGTCATCGGTCTATGACGTGCTCATTCTTCATTGGTCAGTTAGATGATAGCTGGGCTCTATTGGTAGGACTGTGTCAGAGTATCTATAGGGATGTTAGTAGACTGAAGATCTACGGTTGTCGCTTGATCACAAGGGATCTTCCAAGCCCTTGCGATCTTGCGATAACCGTTTGATGTGATCTTAGTCTACCGTGGGTCCTGTTGTTAGAAGGGTCTACAATGTGTCTCATTTGGCAACTTGTGATTGGCTGCTTGGTATGCTATGTGGTGGTTGTCAGTGTGTCTATGGGTTCAGGGATTTCTAAACAACATAACATCTGGTTTGATCCAGCGGTTGTCATTATATCGGGGATCCAAGATGCTTGACTTTTAGTATCATGGTATAGCGACAACCATTTGATGCTCTTTCTGCAGGTCGTGGGTCCAAGTCTGTTAGATGTGCTAAATTGCTCATGTTTCATTAGTTGCTAACTTCCAGGTGGCAGTTGACTTGTCAGAGATGGGTTTTCAAGCTATTTTTAGGTGTGTCGTAGCCATTCATTTTCCAAGAGGGGTTTCTCATCGACGGTGATGTTTTAAATTTGCTGCTATCCATTATATTTCAAAAATTCAAATGATTTTTGCTAGTTTTGCTAGGGTTTTGCGTTCTTTCGGCCATGCATGACGTCAGGTAGCTAGGATTTAATTCTTCAGGATAGGGATGGTTGGAAGGATGATGATAGATGATATGATCGTCGATGCCATAGATTTTACAAAGTACCATGTCATGTTGAGGCTTTAATGAGCTTGGTGCCACCTTTTGTAGGGTTAATCATTTTAAACCCAAATATCTTCAAGATCAGATTGAGAGCCTTCATGATGAAGCCGAGTTGCAGGTAGGTAGATGGATCATGGCAACTAGATTTTGCAAGTATAAACATGAAATGGACACGCAAACATAGATATCTGATCAACTGGGATATTTTCATGAGCATTTATGGCTGAATTTGACAAAATTAGGATTTGATTATTATATGAGAATTTATGTAACCCTAATTAGATATTTTTTGGCTCTTGCCTATGTGCATTGGAGTGGATGTAGATAATGTTTTTTTTTTGAGAGCTTTAGAGCTAAGAATGAACTTTTTTTCTAAAAAGAAGAGTTGGGCAATTGTAAAGAGAAAATATATCTTTTCTTAGAAATCTTTCTATGGTATTCTTCTTGCCCTCTAGTTTTCTACAGTTGTAATTCCCATTGATAATTCAGATATTAAAGATATTTTGGGACATTTCTCATGTCCCTATGCCTTCTTGTGTGAGTTATCTATTAATGAATTCAGTATTTACATGCTTCTCAGTGATATCTTAGGGTTCTAGATCCCTCTTTCTTTCTGCAATTTTGTGTATCATTGTGGATGATTTGACGTGAGTTCTTTTGTGGGTATGCTTCAACCCCTTAACTATCTTGTCTCATTCCTATACCTAGTTGCAGAGGTAAATGTTTGTTTTTAGGTCATAGATTTTTCTCTAATTCCAAAGGGTGTTATTGTTTGTGAAAGAATCTCTCTTTCCCTAAATAGCTCTTTTCACCTACAAACCCTTCTATGAAGTACTTATGCAAACCTATTCAGTGAGTTGTGATCACCTAGGCCTAAGTCTATTCATTGATTTCATCTTTTATTCTGTAATTCATACCATATTTTTGGTGTATCACCTAGTAGGTATTTTTCTTTCAAGTCATTTCTCTTTCAAGCATTCCTTTTATCCCTTTCCCTCAAAAGATTTACTTTTCCTGTCAGAAAAGCAAATTAAGGTGATTATCCAAGAGGAACCAGCCTAGAACTTGGAGGTCTCATCTCAGTTAGCATAAGTCCCACAACCTAGAGATGACTCCCATGTTATACTAGGTTATCAAGACTACGAGAGCTTGAAACAAGGATGCAAACTTAGTGTATAACAATTCTGGCATGCCCAGTGGGACAAACAAAAGAAGTCAATTTCAATTATTATGCTATCTCTGATATACTGATTACATAATATAGACCTTAGAGAGGTTAATATTCAAGTATATTTGGTGACTCCGTTGGTGTTAAGAGATGGTGACCCAATTTCTGATAAATCTTATGAAGAAAATAGACCCTTCTTATGGCAAGACAATTTGCTTTTGCACCCTTTAATCAGGGTAGCCCATTAAATTTTGCCCAACACCATGATGTACCCTTGGTAGCACTAAAGAGCTTACCTGATTTCACAGGTGAAGGGAAAACTACTGCCTTTGATCACATAAGAGATGTGACCACTATTTGTAGCATTCACAACATAACTCAAGAAGATGTGGCTACGAAGCTGTTAGCAGCCTCTCTCAAGGGGAAAGCTCTTGAATGGTTTAGGACTCTAGCAGTTGGCTCCATTACTTCATGGGATATACTTAGAGATCTCCTTAGCAAATACTTTGAGGATGATTCAAATTCCTTGTCTCTAGTAGAGCAACTCCAAGTTATAAAGAGAGATCCTCAAGAGCAAATGATTGGTTTTAATGGCAGATTTCTCAAGACATGGAATAGGATTCCAATTAATATAAGGCCTTCAGTAGATTGTGCTTTCCTTTATTTTTTGAGAGGCCTAACTAGTGATATATCTATCATGATTCAATCCTTAGGAGGCACTTCACTACCTCAAGATTTTGATTTAGCTCTAAAGGTAGAAAATTGTTTAATCTAGGCTGGTATGATAACCCCAAGGCCACCCATGCCTATCTCTCCCAATCTTCAGCCCACTATACCTCTGAAAATGCCCCCATTTACTCCCATACCTACATTAATAGAACCTCAGGCTAGCACTAGCTATGGGAAGTCCATAGTTGACCTTCCTCAAGAGCTACTCAAGATGAGAGGTGATCAACAAGCAACAAACAAAGAGATGATGAGCCTGTTGCAGGCTCTAACCAAAGAGTTCATCACTGTAAAAGGGTAGAATCAGGAGGTTGGATCACCTTATCAACAAGAGGATCAAAATCCTAACCAACAGTTGCAAGTTCAGGAGCAACTATATCAGGAGGATAGACCACAATATCAAGAAAAGCATCAAAGAAAAAGACAGAATTTGGTAAAAAGGCCTTTCCATCCATATAATCTAGTCAAGAGGACATTCCCAACACAGAGCATCAAAGCAGTCGGTAGTCACCTAAACCCATTTTTTGGGAAGGAGGCTACAGATTTTCTGCTTGTTCTCTTGAACTATGAGCTTCCTGATGGAGAAAGGTCTGAAGTGTTACAACAAGAGATAGTGGTTTCTCAAACACATCCCCTTAAGGATGAAATGTAACAAGTGACCAGACTAGAGACTCACAAGACTCAAATCTCAATTTTCCTTCCTGGTAAGTCCACTGACACTTCTACTAAATTTCTCCTCTAGTTTAGAATCTTAGTCAATAGGAGCCTAATCTCCATGCATTTTTAGAGCCTATTCATGACCCTATCTTAGATTTCCAGCCACTTCATCCTTTTCCTATAGATGAGATACCTAAAAGGTTTGAATTCCTAAATGATAATGAGCCTGTCCTGCAACAGATAAAGCCCTATAAGCCAATTCTTAAAAAGTCCACTACACCTCAAGAACTTTTAGGCCACTAGAAAGAAGATGATTTTTGTCTTTTAGGTATACTTTTTCATGATAATCATGAGGAACAAGTAGGGTTATTACATCAAGATGGATTAGAGAAATCAGATAAGGATAAGAAAGAAAGTGAAGAAGATGAGAGCCTAGCTAATCTTTTTGAGGAGATGCCTTTTTATATTGAGCAAGATAAGGTAGTGCAAAATTTACTAGTTGAGCTCACTGATTATGATAGGAAAGATGATATAAGTGCTTCTAACTTAGAGCAACAAGATGATTTTGATCTGATCATTGATGCTTTCTACTCAACTCTTGATGATGATCCTCATCTTCCTGAAAAGGATAATGGCTTGCGTATGCTTGAGGAAGAGTTTGTGTTTTAGGGGGTTAATTGTGTCCCAACTATAGAAGAGGAGAACATATGGAAAATTATCATCAAGGGACAAATTCTTGATCTCCATGCTGAAAAAATTCATAAGATGCATACTGAGCAGCAAGAGGGGCCTAGTTTTATGCTCTCAAAAGGGTGTCCTATCAGATATATAGCCCAAGTAGGGTCAAGCAAGACTTGCATACTCAAGGACTCAATGGAGGGTGATGTTGAGAGTCCACTCCTTGGTGATGAAGGGCTTATTCAGCCTTATCAAGCTCCCTAGGAGGACAACATCTGTGATCTAGTTGAGGTTAGTAACCTAGTATACCAAATTCAAAGGTTGATGTGCCAGGTAGCTCAGTACATTTTTGTGTTCCATGTTCTCTTTGTTGGCATCAAATATGAAAAAGCTAATATTTTGATGATGAAAGGTAGTTATTTTAGCCTACCAGTGAATGGTTTTGTTTGACCAGGTTTCTGTAACTAGTTAGTTTAGAGTAGGCTAGTTTTTTTGCTTTCTTTCCCTATTTTCTAGCCTAGTTTTCCTGCTTTCCAAGAAGTGCTTGTGCACAAGTTCATCCTCCCAGTTCAGTTTTGTCCCTTTATCAAATTTTTATGCTCAGAAAGATGACTCCATGCCCAATGAATTGATGTCAAGGCCACTAATCCATGTCTAGCAGGCTGACATCTAGTAGAAATCACCAAAATGTTACACAAAATTTCCTATCTTGCAAATTTGGCTAAATCTATCCCGAGGTCTCTATTTTTACCCTGCCAAGTATCCCTAAAATTTTCATGGCATTGTGCCTTGTCCTTTAGCCTCTGCAAATTGTTTTAAAAATTCATAAAACTAGCTGTTACCCAAAAAACCCTTTGGCCTGTTATAATTCTTTGTTACTTTATCGGCCACTTAAGTTCCATCAATTTCGCATGTGCATTTTAAAATCCTTCAGTCGCCAAATCTCTGATTCCTGATGGTCAAGCCCCTAACACTTAGTGATTTGGTGAGCGGTTACCATTTCAGTTGGTGGTCTCAATTTAGCAGCCAAATCAAGATTCTAGATCTGATGGTTGTCACATGATCTCATGGCCTTGAAAGATTCCATGAGATCTTACGATGATCGTCGATCTTCCTACCTACAGTGTTCATTTGTCAGTGGGTCCTACCACATAATCCAAGCTATGCATTTGTGATTGGTCAGGGTTGGTGATGTGGTGCCATGTCAGTGCGGGCCTGACGGGTTGTCAGTCGATGATGATCTAACAGCTGGTGTATGGTCTGAAGGAATTTTTCTAACACATGTGACCATGTGATAGCCATTGATCTTACTTTATCTCTGGGCTTTGTCAGGTGGGTCCTCAGTCTCTGACGTGCTCATTCTTCATTGGTCAGTCAGATGACAACTGGGCTCTATTGGTAGGACCGTGTCAGAGTATCTGTAGGGATGTTAGTAGACTGAAGATCTACGGTTATCGCTTGATCGCAAGGGATCTTCCAAGCCCTTGCGATCTTGCAACAACTGTCCAATGTGATCTTAGTCTACCGTGGGTCCTATTGTCAATAGGGTCTACAACGTGTCTCATTTGGTAGCTTGTGATTGGCTGGTTGGTATGCTACGTGGTGGTTGTCAGTGGGTCCATGGGGTTAGGGATTTCTAAAGAGCTTAACGTCTAGTTTGATCTGGCAGTTGTCGTTAAACCAAGGATCCAAGATGCTTGACTTTTAGCATCACAGTATAGCGACAACCATTCGATGCTCTTTCTGCAGGTCGTGGGTCCAAGTCTGTTAGACATGCTGATTTGCTCGTGTTTCATTGGTTGCTAACTTCCAGGTGGTAGTTGACTTGTCAGAGATGGGTTTTCAAGCTATTTTTAGGTGCATCATAGCTGTTCATCTGTCAAGAGGGGTTTCTCATTGACAATGATGTTTTAAATTTTCCACTATCCATTATATTTCAAAAATTTAAATGATTTCTTTTGGTTTTGCGTTCTTTCGGCCATGCACAACATCAGGTAGCTAGGATTTAATTCTTCAGGACAGGGATGGTTGGAAGGATGATGATAGATGATCTGATCGTCGGTGCCATAGATTTTACAAAGTAGCATGTCTTGTTGAGGTTTTAATGAATTTGGTGCCACCTTTTGAAGGGTTAATCATTTTAAACCCAAATATCTTCAGGATCAGATTGAGAGCCTTCATGACGAAGCCGAGTTGCAGGTAGGTAGATGGATCATGGCGACTGGATTTTTGCAGGTATAAACATGAAATGGACACGCAAACATAGATATCTGATGAGCTGGGATATTTTCATGAGCATTTATGGCCGAATTTGATAGAATTAGGATTTGATTATTATATGAAAATTTATGTAACCCTAATTAGATATTTTTTGGCTCCTGCTTGTGTGCATTGGAGGGGATGTAGATAATGTGTTTTTTTTGAGAGCTTTAGAGCTCAGAATGAACTTTTTTGTAAAAAGAAGAGTTGGGCAATTGTAAAGAGAAACTATATCTTTTCTTAGAAATCTATCTATGGTATTCTTCTTCCCCTCTAGTTTTCTATAGTTGTAATTCCCATTGATAATTTAGATATTGAAGATATTGTGTGACATTTCTCATGTCCCTACGCCTTCTTGTGTAAGTTATCTCTTAATAAATTCATTATTTACATGCTTCTCAGTGATATCTTAGGGTTCTAGATCCCTCTTTCTTTCTGCAATTTTGTGTATCATTGTGGATGATTTGATGTGAGTGCTTTTGTGGGCATGCTTCAACCCCTTAACTATCTTGTCTCATTCCTATACCTAGTTGAAGAGGTGAATGTTTGTTTGCAGGTCATAGATTGTTCTCTAATTCCAAAGGGTGTTATTATTTGTGAAAGAATCTCTCTTTCCCTAAATATCTCTTTTCACCTATAGACCCTTCTATGAAGTACTTATGCAAACCTATTTAGTGAGTTGTGATCACCTAGGCCTAAGTCTATTCATTGATTTCATCTTTTATACTATAATTCATACCATATTTTTAGTGTATCACCTAGTAGGTAGTTTTCTTTCAAGTCATTTCCCTTTCAAGCATTCCTTCTATTCCTTTCCCTCAAAAGATTTACTTTTCCTGTCAAAAAAGCAAATTAAGGTGATTATCTAAGAGGAACTAGCCTAGAACCTGGAGGTCTCATCTTAGTTAGCATAGGTCCCACAACCTAGAGATGATTCCCATGTTATACTAGGTTATCAAGACTATGAGAGCTTGAAATAAGTGTGCAAACTTAGTGTATAAAAATTCCTACATGTGACATGGTGATGGGATAAGCTAGGATAGACTAGCTAGTCTATTATCTGAACCTTGTCTAAGGACTCAAGTGTGCTTTGACACCTATGGTTGATCTGTAGGATACTTGATACATTAAATTACCCCCTAACCTACCTAACTAACCCACCAAGTTACACAAGTTCAACTATCACCATGACAAACTTTGCTTTCAGGCACTAAACCTTACATTGGCTCAATAAGGGTCCTTTTGCTTCCAGACCTTCTCCACATCCTAACAGTGAGTTCTAATGCATTCCAAGGACTTTTTATGGCTATGGTCACCTTTTCAAAGCATTGATAAGATTTGGGGATCACCTGATTTGGTAGTTCCTTTGTAATCTAGGGCTATAAGGAAGTGCCAATTAGGCCTCCTTCCAGATTTGTAGGGCTTATTACTTGTTCCCTGTGCAAAACCAAAATTCCTAGCCTTAAGGAATTCTCATACATATGCCTCAATCTCATGGATTTTTGAGGTCTTAAGTGCCCATGTGACCGTACAGGTTATATGGAAAAAATGAGGGTTTCAAGGCTTTTAAAACCTCCTCTCTGTCTAGGTCTTCAATAGCCTACTTCCTTGACTTTCCTAACCTCCTCCTTATCACCAAACAACCTTCATAAATTTAATGTGATTCCATCAAAAGGGTAAGTTTTGAAACTCCACCCACTGTCCTGTAGAGTCCTCCTAGTGCTGACTGTCCCTAGCCAAACTGAGCATAGTTTGCCTAGGGCTTCCACAAACTCATGTTTGTTTGCTTGCTCCAAGGCCTTGCATCATATTACATATCCATTATGGTCCATACTTTGAGAATCCATGATCCCATGGGTTTTCCATGATGGATACCAAAGATACAGCCCTAACACCCCATGTTCCTCAAGACTAAATAGGGAACAGTATAGAACAACAGTAACAAGAAAAAACAACAACAACAATACTCTAAAAAATGAAACCACTACACACAATGAAGTGTTAAACACACAAAATGAATCAAACAATAAGATTCCACACAAAGATTTTTGTATTTATAGGTATTCAGTCATCCAACAATGATTGTTACACACAATTCTTCACCAGTCTGCTTGTCTGTACTGTAGCTTCACAATTCTGACAACCAACCCATCCATTAGGGTTATAAAAGGCTTAAATATACTTGTATAGGAGTTAGTGTCAATTTTTTAGGGTGTATTAAGCCTCTTAGCTTAGGTAGTCATTACAAAACAAAAAGTTGCTAGCAACTTTTGAGCAACTCTGAGTTGCTTGAGCAACTTTTTCTCACACATCTTAATAGACCACTTCTAGGCCTTCCAAAGAACTCATGTGCATCACATGACCACTAATCACTAACTCCTATACCACTATTCAAGAAAAATCCCAAAAACCTCAAGTTGACACTTTGCTTGAGTTAATGGGCAAAGCAAACTTAAGAAGACTAGCAGACCTCTAGGACTAACACAAAGCCTAGACACAACCAAAATTGAGTCCAACTCCATTGTGACTCTTATTCCAAATAAAAGGCATTAACACACCAAAAAAAAGAAGGTGAGGGCCCTCATAGTGGTGCTCCTGCACCACATGGGAAGTCCCTTGTCCTGAGATATCATTCGTACTCCTGTTCCTCAGCAAGGTGAGATGCCTCATCTTGAGAATTATAATGGAAAAGGAGATCATGTTCATCATGTTAAAACATTCCAAATCCTTTGTAGTGATTATGCTCATGACCATAGGATTTTAGCCAAACTATTTGCTAGAACTTTATGTGACAAGGCCTTACAATGGTATTGTTCCTTGCCTCCTTATTCTATTGATTTCTTTCCACAACTTGCTAATGCCTTTATTCAACAATTTCAAAATAATATTAGTTTGCAAGTGTCTTTCACTGATTTGATGCATTGTAAACAAAGTGCTAAGGAAAAATTGACTGAATTTATTGGTAGATTTAAGCATTTGTATGCTCAAATTTCCTATCCTATTCTTGATATTGATATTCAACGTATGTTTATTTTAAATTTGCAAAAGGATATTAGAGATAAGATTCTGCTTACTGAATTTACCTCTTTTCAACAACTTTGTGTAGCACTTCATCATTATCAATCACAAGTGAGTCAATTTGAGAGAAACACTCCAATGGCTCCTGTTCCAATTGATAAGAGTGATGCTGCTCCTAATCCAAACAAATTTAAAAAATTCAACAACTATGTCATGATAAAAAAAACAAGCGAGTGCAGTTGTTGATCAAGTTACTGTTGAATCTCACAATGCCACTTCTACATCCATGACTTTTTGATTAAATCATGTGTTTACTCCTCTTTCTAAATCTTTACATGCTATTATGAATAGGTTGTTAGCTGCTAATATGATTACTTTAACTCCTATTTGACCTCTTTTACATGCTATGATTGCATCTAAATCTTTTGATCAAAATGCTTTTTGTCAATATCATCGTCATAATGGTCATGATACTAAGAAATGTTATTATTTAAAACATAAGGTTCAAGATCTAACTGATTCTAATGCTTTATCTGTTGATAATCTGGATAGTAGTGGGAATAAATTTGTCTCTCCTCCTAATCAAAACTTTCAAATCTATACGAACCCTTTACCTACGCATGATACTAATACTATTGTTCAACCATCTACTATGGAAATTATGTATGATTCAAAGATGGATGATCTCAATCATGTTGTTAATAAAGTGGAGCATGTTGATAAGTCTATATCTCCACCTCAACCTCAACCTCAACTTCAACCTCAACCTCAGATTCAACCTCAAGTTCAATCTCAACCTTGACCAAAACCTAAACCTAAAATGAAAACTCAACCTAAACCTCGACAACAATTTAAGAATAAAAGACCTTGGGAACTTTTGATTACCTTTGATGACTCTGAGACTATTAAGGCTCCCAATGGTCCCCTTTACATTGCTGCTAGGATTTTTTAGATACCGACTCGTGGTTGTCTTGTTGATGCTACGTCCTTAGTCAATGTTATCACTAAAGAAAATATTTTTATGAAAATCTTACAACATGACTTTTATGATACATCAGATGTATGGATTCAAACTTGCAATGGTTTTCTTTATCCATCATTTGGTTCTATTACTTTACTGGTTTAACTTTGTGGAAAGATTGTGAACACTACCTTTGTTGTTGTTCCTACTTCTAATCAATTTCAAGTTAAGCTAGGCTTACCTTGGTTATCTACCATACATGTTGTTGCTTCACCTATCCATAAGTGTCTTAAGTTCATTCATGATGAAGAAGCAAAGATGATTAAGCATAGTCTATATAACCTTCTAGGCCTAGAGATTATGTTGCTCTAGATTTCTTTTGGCCTTCATTACCTAATTCATGTCCTCCTCAACCAGATAATCTTTTTCGATCATATCAAGCCTATAAACATCATAAAATTATTGAATTAAGTTCACCTCCTAGGGATCTTTATAATCATGGTCTTTTACCTACACCCTCGATACCTCCTTTAACTATGACTTCTAGCTCAGTCAATCAAGTTCCTTCTACTGAACCTATCAAAAATCCTATGATTGTTTCTCCTATGGTTAATAATCCTATTGATCTTCCTAAAAAACCTGTGAAGGACCCTATGATTGTTCCTCTGTGTTCTCAACCTATTTCAAGTAAATCAAAATGTAACTGATCTGCTAATGAACGTCGTAAAAAGCATCATGCTCATGTTAAAGCTCAAAGATCTCTACCTTCTATGGATAAACGTATGCATAATGTGGTAGAACAGATTGTTACTAATAATGATGTTCACATGCATGATTATGATGATTCTATTCATATCTTAGATCCTATTTTGATTAATTTGGATGAAGAAGATACTCTTGATGATACTGATGATGTTAATGATGAATATGAGACTATTGACATTGACATTGATTTACCTAATATGCTTTCATCACAATTGACTCTTACACCTAGTGTCAAACATAGTGATTCTCAAGAGGATTCTTGTTTGGAACTGGCTATCATTCCTACTATGTTGGATATAGTCCCTCTTGCGAGTTACCCACCTTCCCTAAATGATACACAACGAGATGGGGAAAGTAGGTGGCATGCTTGATTGACTTGTCCTTCTTGGTAGCTTTGTTGTGTGTTTTTCTGCTGTACTGTGCTTCTCCCGTAATGTGTTTGCTAAATGTTGTTAGATTCTTTTATACAATCCTTGTTACTCAGTTGGTGCAAGGTGATGAAGGAGTCGAAATTGTTGTTCAAATTCTTCCATATGTATCTCTATTCTTCTATGTGTTGTTCAATGTTATGTTATAATTGTGCTATTATTCGTAAATGTTTCCTTGTGTAATCTGCTTGGATTCGAGATATGGTAGTACTAATTCTTTTTGGTCTCCAAGTCATGGTCCGAAAAGATTCTCTTTCGTATATCTTATGTGATCTTTCCTCCCTTGTGATCATAGTCCTACTTTCTTTGGGAAATGATGTCAATTCATTTGCAATAATATCGTATATATTATCTTATGATCATACTAATCCCATGGTAGGTAGATCCCTTCTATGTTCTTTGTATGTTTCTGTGATATTTCCCTTGATTTGTCTTCGTCTGGGGGCATCTCGACGTGGAAATGTAATCAGTAGAGTTGTTTATGTTTCCGTTAAAGCCATTGCTCATGTCAAAGTGTCAGCAATGACTTTAACATGGGGGCTTACACTCTGCTCACCTATTGCACACATGCACTTTTCAATACATACATATTTTTCAAGATACTTTTTCCCTTTTTGGATTAGTAATTAATCCTTAAATCATGGGTTTATATTTTAGGATCTCTTGATCCCTCCAGTTTCAAATACACATATATTTTGATCCCTTAAGGTCATAAGTGTCCTTAAGACTGGGTCCCTTTTTGTTTCTTTCTTATGGAATAGAATATTCCTAAGGATGAATCCTTGATGGGTTGACTAGTGAGTAGCCACATTCACTAGGCAGTTCAATTCCATCTTTCCAGTTGTGCCATTTTTCCTGTGTGGTTCACAATGGGATATAAGTTCTCATTGGGTGAGGTAATCACACCTTCTTTCTCTCTCTAGAGATGTCTCTCTTATTGTGATCTAAGAGTCAATGAAGACTTGATTCCCTAGGGGCTTAAGGTTTCTCTTTGTCCCTTGGATTACAATAAGATTATCTTTTCATTCTGATCTACTTTACCAAGAGTTTGCATCGAGTCCATACTCTTGCTAAAGCGGGGGCTTAATATATTGTCTTAAAATCGAAGCACTTCCATGATAAAAGCATTTAACCCTCCGAGTAAGTGGTTTGGAGTCATGTTAAGCCCCTTGATTGGGTCTTTGCATGTATTTGGCTTTCTCCCCGCTTTCCACTTCTTTCGGGCACTTGATTTCTTCATTATAGGTGAAATTAGGGTTAGGATCTCAAGGATTCTCCTTAATTTCCCTCTTCCATGGATTTTTTTATAAGTAGGATTCAGAAATAGGTCCTCCTAGCTTTCATCATAGTCATCATGGGATTTTATGTCTATCTCTGACATTCTGCCCCTATCTGATTTCATTTCTAAGTTTCTGGGCATCCCCGAGGCCTCCTAACCTGGCTCTGACTGAATCTGGGCCCAGGGTCAAATTCGAGGTTGATCCTGACTAGGTCAGGATCGAGCTTGAACTTGACTAGGTTAGGATCAAGGTCAAACCTGACTAGGTCAGGTGTAACCTCAATTTTTCCCCCTTCATTCAAATTTCCAGAATCCAAAATTTTTGGGATTCGAGCTTTCAGGATATTTATTTTCCTGCCTCCGGGTTAATCTTTCCAGGTTTTGGGATGGTAAATCCTTTAATTGCATTTAATCTAGGTATATTTTCTAAAGTTTAGGACCTAATTGGGATTTAATTCTCCAAGGTGGCCCCTCTAGAAGATTGTGCTCTAGATCACTATAAAAGGAGGCCTTCCTCTCTCATTTTCTCAATCAAGTTTTGTGAGAACACATCACATCTCAAGCAATTTCATGAGTGAGATCTCAAGTGCAAGCAAGTGAATTCAATCAAGTAATTGCAAGTCTTCAAGAATTCAAGTGTTCAAGCATTCATCCATCAAGGAGATCCATTGTTAGCTATTGAAGGATTCAATCTCTTTGGAGCCCCCTTTGATGATCCATCATTCCACATTCATTCAAGCCCTCTCATATGCAAAGATCAAGTCAAGATTGGTGTTGAAGATCAAATGCCATTGATTGGAGACATTCTACATTCATCCTACATCCATTGAAGCATTCCTACTTGTGGATTTGAGGATTTGAATCCTCTACAAGGACCTCAACATAAGCGAGGTGATTTGTTTCAATTACTTTGTTTATGCACACTATATTTCAATTCAATTTCAAGGTTAATTCCTAAATTGGGGTTTGACCAAGGCAAACCCCCCATACAACAAAAAACCTCATTTTCTTGCGGGTACAGGTGTGGAGTTTCAGATTTGAGAGCAAATTTGGATACCCTTTTCAGAAAACTTCCAAGATCTGCGAACTGAATTTGAACCGGACTTCAAATAAAGAATGTAGTGTTTGACCTTTTATGAGGGTCAAAGCTGACCTGAGCTCATCTTGGAGAAAGATTTCTGGGTTTTCTCTGTCTCGGCATTTCTAGTCCAGAATAGGTTCTAGAATTGCCCGAAAGTACACACAGACACCAAAATTTAACATTTTCTAGATCTACCCTAATTTGAGGTTAGTATTTGTATTTCAATTATTTCATATTCCAAGCATAAATTCAATTCACAGGGAAATATTGGATTTACTCTCTCTCTCTCTCTCTCTCTCTCTCTCTCTCTCTCTCTCTCTCTCTCTCTCTCTTCCATATTCTCCATAAATTGATTCAATTATGTATTAACCTCTCAGTTGATCAAATTCGATCTCTTCTTTGGGAATTTGGGTTTGAGGATAGATCTCATATCTTCCCCCTTCCCTTTCTATTTGAATAGAGTTGAATCCATTTTACCCCTATTCAGCAATACTTGGCCTAAACCGGGAAGGCCTTACAACCTGGTATGTATGAATCAATTTGAAGATAATATATGAAAGATCTTGCATTCTCTCTCTCACTGTTGTGTGTTTTTGTTTCCGCATGTTATTCTGCAAGGTAGATCTGGTTAGGGTTTGCCTTTGGCCCCTCTCTATATCCTTCCTTGTGTCACATAATGTACATTAAGTATAGGATTCATGTAGTGTCTGAATGTCTTCAAGCGGTAGATTGAAAACATGAAGTGCATAGTTTTGATATTATAGTAAGATTTGTCATTTCTTCCCTTTGAGAAATTTAAGTAAAACATCTTCATTATTTCCTTTTATTTATATTTCTCTTAATTAAATTTATAATGTAATTTATTGGTGCTCGTATATTACTTTAAATAGAAACACAATATTTTCCTTAGCCATGTGTATGACTTGTTGAGTAATATTATTTTATTTAACACATTAAAAAGAAAAGTTTCAAAGTAAGTTAGAGTTTTAGCTCTAAATGTGCTGCAATTCAGCTGAAGGTGATTTGTATCTTCTTGTAGGAATTTCGTAAATTCTTCTAGGAATTAAGTGACTTGTGTAGGTCATCGAATTGAATGAGCTGTAATACAAAGGAAATTTTGAAGTAGCATTTAGTTTATCCATTCAATTGTGTTTGGATTATTCATTTTGAGCATAGCACCATCTATGTGCATTATTCATTGAATCACTTAGTAAGCTCTTGGAATAAGCAATTCAATACTCTATCTAGAAGCCACGTGACCATGTTTAAAGTAGCAGGAAATCTTTGCTAGTTACCTCAAGTGTCTACCTAGTACTTTATTATGAAATACTTAATTGGTTTTAAGGAGCATTACAGAGCTTGCTAAAGTTAGAATGTGGGTGCATGCTAACCTCCCTCTACACCCATGTCATGTCCCAAAATTAAGTTAACAATAGGAAAAAAGAGCTAATAGTTTTATAGGATGACCACCTATGTGTGGATATTAGTAAATGGCATTCATTTGTTTTTATTCTATTTTTTATGTTGTAAGTTGATCAAGGTATGGTATCATGGCAATCCCTTAAAGGTGTTATAGGCAATAAAAGAGTGTGTGACCTTGTGATCATCCTAAGAGTGTTCCTTCCATAATGATGTGTCTTTGCAAAAAAAATTTATTATTTGTATTCTTTATCAAGTGGACTTTGTGGGCACCACTTTGAGAAAAAATGTGTTTTCACATGCATATTTTTTATGTTGAATTTTGGGCATTACAATATGTTCAAACATATTCCAAGATCACTTGCAAATAGAAAAAGTTGGGTATGGCCTAGAATACACATTTCCATCCAGTGAAGCAATTTGGTTTCTATGGAAAAGTAGTCCCATCAATACATTAACATTGGATTAGTGGAAAATCAATTTTTATGAATAACTAATATATCTATGATTCATTTCAATCTTTGAATAAGCAATAATGCTATATATGAAATCTGATTACAAACATGAATTTAGTATAACACCTGCTATATATGAAGTCTGATTACAAATTATCAATTTAGTGTATAACACCTAGTTTCAATCTTTCTTGAGTCTACTACATAGCTTTTGTAGAAGAATCATTGTTTCACCTTGTACATTGGCATTTGCAATAACCTCTTGTCAATCTTTCATATTATTGGGAAAAAAGTTGCAGTGCACGAATAGGTTATTTTTCTTCCTCTACATTATCCTTGAATGAAATACTATAAAAGAATGACATGAGATAATTAACATCTAGCAGCGTGAAGGTCATAATGCATTTGACAATCCCATCTAGCATCAATAAGCTCCCTTATTGGTGTGTATCTTCTCTAACCATTATGCATCTTTCTTTCCATTTTTTTTGTTCAAATGACTTGAGTGCATTCTTTCAACCTTTCATACCCGAGTTTTCCACTTACTATTTGTTTTGGGATTGTGTAAGCCACTTTATAAATCTTTGCACCTTTGATTTCAAAATTATGGAGATATACACTTTCGATAATGAGGATATTGCAGCATTATAGTAGAATCCTACATGTTCGCTACTTGACTAGAAGAAAATTCCTTCTATCTAAGCGGGTCAATAAAATTCTTATAACTATATTTTGAGATTGCACTCTGTCATCAACATCACCATTTATTGAATATCATTTTATATTGTTCTCAAGGTTCATGCAAAGAAACTTATAGTCAGGTTGGATTAGTTTACAGAATAATTTATATATTGGTTAGATTAATTTACAACATAGCAGCAAAAACTTTAGCGGTGCTATAGTTTTCCCTATCATGTTAATGAATTATAGTTGAAATGAAAAGAGATGGATAATCAATGAATCGTGATCTCATGGTCATTTTATTATCTTCTCAAATATTTATCACCACACATTTTAAACACACCTTTTCCTTCTATACATTAATTTTAGAAGGAGTGCATTGTATATCCTGCAATTTTTCACAAGATTCACAATAAAGAAGAAATTTGAGATTTAGCTTTCAGGCGTGATTCTTTCACCTTGAAAATCTAAACAAGCATTTCATTATCTCTAAATTTGATATTGTTTGTATTTCCCTATTTTTTATTCATAAACTTATTGAAAACCTTAATTGTCAATTTAATTTTGTAGATGCAAATCGCTCTACAAATATTCAGAAGAATGATTTATCATTTTTCCCTACACATTTTATATTCAGAATAAAGATTTATTAGTTTTTCCCTACACATTTATTAGTTAGAATAAAGATTTAAGTTTTTAATCATCACTGGGATTTAATTCTTGTTAAGGAGATTGATTTGGTATAATTTGTTTAAATATTGTTAACTTTCTCTTTTATCAAGTTGAATTCCATATCTTACAGTTCTCATTCCAGACAATATATATCATCCTTTAGGATATCTACAATGGTATTGTTTTGATAGACTAAGATTTTCACTAGCAGAAACAAGAACCCACCATCACTAGCCACAATTGAAGCAAATAAATGGGTAGCTAGGTAGCAACATTCCCATACAATTTGTTCTAAAAGTTTAGTTCAAAGATGAATTTTCTTTTGATGTGTAGCCTATGATGAGTTTAGAAGTAGATTTTAGTTGTTTGTAAATGGATTCTAACTATCTTTCAATATTGTTTACTTAGCCATATTAATGAAAACTTGTTTAGTTATTAATGGGTATTTTCGAGTAGATATTAGTCATTTGTAAAGGGATTTTAATTGACATTTTAGCATTGTTTACTTAGCCATATCAATGAAAACTTCTTTAGTTATGAATGGGGTACTTGCTATAGATACTCATGTCACCCAAACAGTTTTTGTTTATGTCCTTTCATACGTGTGCTTCAAAAATGGTTTGGATAAAAAACTCACTCTAAATTGGTTCTTTCAATTTGTTAACAGAGATATATTCTTCTTTTCGTGAATTCATGCTTGTGTCCATGTATCTTTACAATCTCTTGCTATGTGTCCATGCTTGTTACAAGCATAACAAGTCTTGTTTACTGGCTTGTGCTTATCCTTAGATGGCTTAGCTTCAGGTTCTATATGATTTCTTGTCTTCTTAGCTTCTATACATTCTTTTGATGCTTTCTTTCTTGCTCGCATGTCATTGATATAATTTTGTGCTTCATTGAATCCAATACCGCTGGTGTCTCCATTAACCTTTTGTGCATACAACTGTGACTCTATTATATCCTTGCTTATGTGCAATTTATCAATATGACTCTTTGCTTCAGTCAAGTTAGATCCCACTTCCTTCTTGATGTTTTCTAATTCCAAGATTTTCATGTTTTCTTTTCTTAGTTCTTCATCCAATTGCTTGTTCTCTTTGACCTTCTCTTCATAGGCTTCTTGATTATTAAGTAACTTTTCATCCAATTCTTCAATCTAATCTTTCAGAGATGTGTTTTCCTCATTTAGCTTTTGAACCATTTTTCCAAAATCACTTGTGGAATAGTCTTTCAAATCTTTTCTTAGTTTTTTTTATGACTGCATGAGAATCACTAACCTTTTCTTTTAGTTCTTCAATTTCTTTTTTGGATCTGTCAAGGTCTTCAAGAGCTTCTTCAATATTATTTTTCAAATATTTCATTTATCTCTTATCCATGATCTCCTCAAGTGGTTAAACTTATCTTCAGAGGACCAAAGCTCTGATACCAATTGTTAGGAATGGGAACACTGAGAGGGGAGGTGAATCAGTGTTCTATATATTATTACTTTTCTGATATCTTGAACTTTAACTTAATTGCTTAAGTACTGAAATTAATATTAATGCAAGCAAGATAAACAACCATAACACATAACACCAAAGGGGTAAAAGCACAATAAGTTGTCACCCTTTTACAAAGGAACAGGCTAACAAAATCAAAGTTGTTCAACTTCAATAGTATAAAAATGAAATTTATGTTTGGAATTTGAAGATGATGTAAACTAATTAAATGTGATAAAATGGATGAAGTTTATTATTAATATTTTTAATTTTTTTTTTAATAAGAATTGATATTTTTTAAAAAAATTTAAAGACGAGTTTTCAACTGTTGAAAAATGCTGAAAATTAGGGGTCTAGTTACCACCAAAAAATTATATGTAAATAAACATATTTTCCCCTAATTTCAAAATATGTCATAGATTACATATATATCTAGTGTGTAAAGAAATAAAAATTAGTTTGTGACCTATATTTTCTCTTTTATAACAATTCAAATTTCAAATCACTGAAATCGACAGTTTTCATCTCGCAACATATTTTTCATAACAAATCTATCCCAATCAAAAAAAGAAATATATATTCTTGAATAGGACTCTCTCCTCTAGTGCACCATGTGTTTTTCAAATTTATTTAATATGATTTACTATTTTTTTCTTTCTCCGAATCAACATCTCCTTGACTGTTAAAATACTTGTAATATTTTTAAATTACAATAAACTATGTCTAATTAAAACACTATAAAATCTATATGAGGATATTCTTGACTCTGATCTCTACAAAAGGGTATTTTTTAATTTTCAAAAAAATGTCATTAAAAATATTAGGAGTTTTTGAATTGCCACTTTTCTAGAATAATTTTATTTTATGGTAATTGGACCCAAAGTGGTATAAAACATGCATTTAATAGATATTTCCAATTGGAAAAGTTAAAGAACTTATCTAACTTAGCTATAATGAATCTAGCTAGACCATATGTTTGACCAAAATTAATTTTTAGTTAGAAATACTAAAATTCAGCTATGCTGATAAGTTAGCATAAAAGGTGACACCTGATTATGCTTTTACCCAAAGATGATTATGGGGAAACCCAATTAGGTAAAAAATACGATGGAAATTGACACCCACTACACTAGTTTTTTATGATCCCTCTTAGAAGATCTTGCAACCCTATTAGGAGTTGATCTTTACAATACTTTTAGTACAGTGACCTGGTCAAGGGTTGGACCCTGTTAGGAGTCTTTTACAATTAACCCTATTAGGGGTGGAGACACACTGTCCTAGAGCTCACTTCTCAAGTGGGTGAAGGCTATAATCTTTTGAATCTCAGATACACACTATATCTGCAAGGTGAACTGCTGTTGTGACACTGCTTTTCAGATCAGTTCCTTTGTGTGCTTATGCTTTAGCCTCTTGTAAAGCACTACAAAATTCTAACTACTCTTCACATACCTCTTCTCTTCTTTCATCAACTTTGTATTCCACTTCCATGCTTAATTACAAAAGCACATGTCTTATTTATATGTGGAAACAAAACTATTAACTAGGTCGGCCTTCAAACTATTACATTTAATGCTTCCAAGTGAATTGGCTCAAGCCTGTTTACAAATAATAATATTAACATGTCTAAAAGCTAAATACAATAGGTGCATAGCCTTTACAAAATAATATTACAACTGCTAACCAAAATACCAACAGTTGGCTCCATGCTCTTTTTTGTTCTGTCATTCACTATCTGTGACTCTTCAACTAGCTGTATCTTCATCATACAGACTTATCTGATCATGCGCTCTTAGACTTAGCATGAGTACATACCAAAAAGATTATCTTCAATGGTGCATGCCATAACTGGGTCATATACACATGCACTGATGCTCTGTTTAGCTAGTGCTCTGCTGACTGTCCAGTCTTCCATACTTAACCAAATTCTGATGTACTAATTGGTTGCGCTGACTTCATAATATCATATGACTTTTTGCCATAATGACAACACTAAACATAGTCATATACATCAGTATAGTCAACTTGCCAAAAGGTCTTCAAATGATCGAGGGCTCAGGTTGATAGCAAAGTAAAGGTCAATCAAAGGCAAGTGGTGCCTTCTGGTAGGGCTAGTCATGCGCGCGTGAAATGAGGAAATATTTTGACAGAGAAAGCCTTTTTTCTCAAAGGGGATTTATCCCACATTGGCTTTGCATGAGAAGGATGACAAGGATGACAAGGATGACAACTCGACAGTCTTCCCACATGAAAGGCAAGGAAATTTTGACACATCACACAGATGTAGGTTTGTGCTTCAAGATATGTGCTAATAGTTCTATGGCAGTCGCATATCCGCAAAGCTAAAGATGCTCGAAGGTTACCATTGCAGCATTGCAATAGGCCGAAATGTGTCCATCCAATGACGGGTCCTAATGATATAGTCAGCACCTGGGTGGATCATAGAACAAATGAAAGCATGTCACATGGCTGAAGGTTGGTGAAAGGGTAGTGGCAGAGTAGAAAAATGGAGGAACCAATGGCTGTAGCCTTGAGAGGTGTGCCAAATATCAATGGCTACCACATGTCGGCAATGGTAAAGATTCTCAATCATTACCATTGCGACTGGCCAACACTTGTCAAGGTGGTGATGTGGAGAAATGTTGCACACTAGCGCCCAACTAGAGGATATAACGAATGATGGTGTGACACCAGGTGGAAAGGATGATGGAGAAATCAAACAAAGAGGTGGTCGGGTGTCTCAACATATGTGCAAGATCTGATGGCTGTCGCATAGTCACAAAGGTAAAGATGCTCAGTCGTTAGCATTACAGCATTGCGACAGGCTCACACGTGTCCTAGGGCACGCTGGTAGGGATGTTTGAGATGGATGCTAGATTGGGAAGAAAAATAAATAGGAGAATGACAGGTGGCCAAGGAAGATTTTAGTAGTCCAGCAGGGTATTAAGGTGGTCAGTCGGCCCAATCAGATGGTGCCATGTGGCACGTGGGGCCTGCTCTAATAGGTCAAAAGGGGTTTTCAGAGGGAATTAAATGGTCAATAAATTCAAAAAATTAAAACGTTTGCCTACCTTTAAAAATATTGCCTAGGGTTATATTTTTGCCTGAATATGGTCATGTTATATATTTTTAGAAATGGCAGAAAGTTAGGGTTGCAGCGGTGATGATAAAAACTAGATTTGACCAGTTTGGTAGGAGCATTAATGATTTTTTTCAGCCTGAATTAGGGTTTGGTGAGATGGTCATTTAGGATTGATTTTGCAAATCCAGCATTGGGGGAATGATTCAGATTTCTTGCAACTTGGTTTACCTTGTAGATTTTCTTGGTTTTGTAGATATTTGATTGGTGTTTCTTCCAAGATATTAATGGTTGATTGGATTTTTCTCACCTCTCGAGCTTTAGGTTTTTGGTTAGGATTAGGGTTTTGGTCCTAAATGAGCTTTTTCTTCTTGCATCTTTATTTCTATAAAAGCATTTTTTTGATCATTTAGAAAGGCTGGTTTGTTGGAAATTCTCTAACACGGGAGGCTGAAAAGATGAATGTGCATCCTTAGTCCAGAGTGTAACACTTTTTTCTAGTTGTATCAACACAAGGAAAAAACTTCTTCATCTTTTGCATATTGTCTAAGTTATTTTCTAAATCAGATTGTAATACAAGGTTTGGAATCGTCATACTTAATATAGTTTTTCATTCTAAGATCTCTCCTTTGGTTGTTTTTGATGAATTTTGTGTTTTCTAACTCATTACATTAGGGTTAACTTATGTTTATGTTTTATCTCTCAACCCTGATCTAGGATCAGGTTAAAAGTCTCAGAGTGAAGCATAGATTCATTTGGCTCAACAGGAAGGATGATTGTAAGTAGTGTAAGAGTCTGGTCAACTATGTTTATGTCTTGGAATCCTTGATGAATCTAGTAGTTGTTCTTGTATTCTATGTCTGCTTTAGGTATATTTCCCAATGGATAAGACACTGATCACAAACTAGTATCTCTTGTGGTGTTGCAAGTTTAGCAAGGTTGTTTACATTCTACAAGAAACCTAAATCAAAATCATTTCTATTGCTTCATGCTCATGGTTGTATGGTTTTAGTTCCATCATAGAAATGGAGAGTTAATGAATGACTGGGTATCATTTAGTACTTTCTTGCTATCATCTACTTTGTTCAATCTAGTTTAAAGTCCTAAAGGTTCCATATGTTACTGGATTAGGTACACCTACCTTGGTTTTGCAGAGCCAGAGGTGAAGAGGGTAGTCTTGTCCCTATAGTTGTTCTAGTTACC
Organism: Chamaecyparis obtusa; assembly: GCA_027943335.1. Classification (NCBI taxonomy): domain Eukaryota; kingdom Viridiplantae; phylum Streptophyta; class Pinopsida; order Cupressales; family Cupressaceae; genus Chamaecyparis; species Chamaecyparis obtusa. Next base: position 512,739 of record BSBK01008150.1, read on the forward strand.
TACTGATATCCCCACATTTGCAACTAACCCCTCTTCAAAATCAATCTTAGGTATACTGGTGTCTCTTTGAGTGTAAAATCCTTTTCAGGAACCAACAAGATGGCGACTCTGCTAGGGAGGCCATTTTATTTGAGTCAAAGTTTCAAAAGGTTTCAAATCATCTCACCTAGTTGTGAGTGGGGACTCTGAATTGTCTGTTTGATCAATGCACAATGGTATATTTTCAGTCTTGATAAACAATGTGTAAGGCCTGGTGAAGTTTTGTGTTGGTTGGAAGGAGATACAAAAACAAGTGCAATATTTTCCTCTTCAAGGAGGTGATGAGTCTACAAGAAAAGAACTTGGTGGAGCTACATAGAGAGCTCTGGATCTGCCCCACTTCCCAATCAACAAGCTAAGTTTCAACTGTAGTAATTCTAGGTATTTTAATTTTCATGTGCCTTTCTTTTATGGAAATCAATTGTGAAGAATTTCTCCTTATCAAGTGTTCAGCACTAATGTAAAGGGATGAGAGATAGTGGGCTTTTCCTTATGGAGGAATATGGGCCCTTTTGTTTCAATGGCATTGAAGGTGCCCATAATTAGTTTCCTACTGGGATTAGGAACTATCTGCCAGAGTTTAGTGGTAATGGATCATGTCTGGCAAGAGAACATTTAGATGACCTTGGTAACTTAATGAATGAGTTTGTGATTGAGCATGAGGATGTTGCAATTAATATTTTAGTGTAGATATTTACTGATAGTGCGAGGGATTGGTTCTTATCCCTTCCTTCATGCTCAATCCCTTCTTGGAAAGTATTAAGAGCAGTATTCAAAGAACATTTTCATGAAAGAGCTGGTGTGGATGGGTGTGAAGGAAAGAATGAAGATTAGGTGCAATACATTAGTGTCCTTGTGGATTCCATCATCCATGATACTAATTATGAAAATATGCTCATCAAAATTTATTTTCTCAAGAAGAAACTTATAGAGAAAAGTGTTGAGGTTTGGCAGTTAGAGGAGGACAAGAGATTAAGAGAACTGGCAGTTTTTTATGTTGATCATGAAGAGGCCAGTTGTTCTAATGCCAATTCTCATTGTGCAAAGAGTATTGATTTTGATGTTGACTTTGAGGTCAATGCATATGAGGATGATGAAGATGAGTCTAAGTTTGACAATGTTTCCATTTGGTCTACAAATTTTTCTTCTTATCAGCATGCGAAGGTAACCTTCTTGTCTAGGTTTGAGAATGTTTTGTGTGAAAGGAAAGAAAATGAATATGATGCAGATGATGATTCCTGCACTAATTGTTGTGCACAAGATGTTTTGAGGCCAAAGATGTCAGTCCTTGTTTTAGATAGGGATGATGTTTGCATCACTAGGGGTGAGGCCAATGAAGATGATAATAGAGTCCAAAGTCCATTGAGTGGTGAGAGGATCTTATCACTTTTGGCTAATGATTTCCAAAGGTATGCACCTGATATGGACTATACTTTGCAGATCCCCTTTGATATATCCTTTGACACTGATAATGAGGTAAGTGTTCAAAGTGATGAAGATGATCCATGTTTACCAGAGTTCCCCTCATGTAGTGACTCTATAAAAGAAGAGGTTGAAGGCCATGACAGTGTTTTTTCCTGTCATAAAGATTCCAATGATGGGAAAGTTTCTTGTTCATATCCTTTTCCTTGTTTTTCGAAATATGATAGTGAAGGTGATAGTATTGAGGACTTAGTCTTCAATGATTGCGACATAAAATCTTATGATGAAAATAATGATGTAGATCAATTTTCCTTATGTCACAATATTTGTGAAAGAGACCTGTTAGCGGTTTTTCTTGTAGCCCTCAACTCTAAAAGAGAAACATGAAGACCAGACCTGGAGATTTTTGTCCAGCAACACAAATCTACTTGTTCATACAAACTGAGGGGCAAGAAAAGACTAATTAATGAGGATTTGATCCTCCTTCTGCTTCGAGTTCCACACACTCAGGCAGGTGCACCTAAAACATGATAAGATCTGCATACATATAACTCACTAGCTAAAACCCTTTATGCAGACATGAAAATCGGTGGATAATTCTTAGACTTATAAAACATGGGAGTCCAACTCAACCAGTCTTATACAGGATCCCACCTGTATGATCTGCTAAGAACTAGAAAAATGGCCAATGTGATAACAAGGATAAACTCCTTCTTCTCTTCAAACCCGGAGGCTCAGGCAGGCTAACCTAATGATTCACTCTTCAAGGAATCGACAAATGAATTGTACTTCTTGAATACAATCAAACATGAATGTGCATAACAATAGGAAAGTAAAATGATTTGTAATTAATGTTTGATGATGAAAACTGTAGGACAAGCAAAAGACCAGTGCCTTATCTATTGGGCATCAGAGTCAAACAACCATGCATTCCCAGAAAAATTTAACTCCAAACTCAAAGAAACCAAGTGAAGTGCCTTACAAATCACTCTTCTCATTCCAGTTCCTAGACATCAAATTCATGTATAAATCTTAAATTCTCAAAGCCTTCACTCAAGATTGACTCTCTCCTTGAAAGAAACTTGAAAACAAGATCAGAGCTACCTTATAACCAGTGCATCAAAATGCCTTACAAACTGATACACAAGAACTAAGACCAAATACACGAAGACATTAACCAGAACTGAATAGGGATTCCATTGTTTTTCTATTAAAATTCCTCTGGTTCAACATATTTACATGACAAAGAAACACAGAGAAAATAAGAAAAAGGGCCTGAATCTTGTCTAGCAGCATAAATTTTCAACCTCTTTGTTACAATGAGAAAAATCCAAGATATAGCAATTGAGAGTCCATTCCCAAAACCAATTGATAGCTGTCCCTCTTGCATAAAAATATCTTCAACATTCCTCATCTCATTGCAACTGATTCCCAAGCTGAACCACATTCTGCAAAAACTTCCAATCTGATCTGCAACCGATCTTGATTCCCGAATTTCAAACCTGAACTGCTCTTATCAACTGCTTTGAAACTAAAAATAGTCATCACCATTGGAATCCTTATTCCGAGACCTTTCCGGAAACATATAACACTTATATGTTTTGTTAAAAAATAAATTTCCAGGCCCCTTTTCCGTGAACAGTTTATCTTTTAAATTTTTGAATTTATGCCCTATAGTCTAAACTATATCATTTCATAAATTCAGCTTTAATTTGTAATTTTATATCATTTTCTGCATATACCCACAGAATGCACCAGAAAGTGCCACTTGTCACTATCTCATTGCATGCTCAGACAAACCTCTATCTGAAATCACTTAAGTTGGCTCTAGAACTGGCTTTGAAAATTGACCAAATCACCTGAACAAATCTCATCGCGTGACTGACATAAACCTTGAGATACATAGAATCACCCTGCAAAATGACATCACTTGACTGTACCTGAGGTGAAAGTTATTAACCTCTGAAGTTTCCCTTTTCATTCTGCTCCTGCCAACACACTGTCAGAACTTGATAAACTGCATCTGGAATTAGCCTTGAAAAGTGCACGAATGGATTGGCAGGATGCTCAAATCAGAATGAGATACAATATAACTTGTCAGTAATACAGGACAACAAGAATTTTGAAAATAGGATCATCCTGTGAAAATTTATTAGTAGGCAAAGAAGGCCTTTGACAAACTTGCAGAAAACATAACTAGGCAATTTGCACTTTTTGCAAACAGAAAAGGTCTGGCAAATTGACCAAATGAATGCATCAAGAGCCACAATCTTACAGCATGGAAGTATTTTATGTCTACCATACACTGAGACAAACATACTAATGACCTGATCAACAGGGCATGAGTTATTCATAGTTGAAATAGGGCTCTAGAAAACTGGTGAATAACCAAACAGTGCAAAACACAAAAACTGCAAATGGAATCAGCTTCAATTTCTCATCAGATGGATTTATCACAAGCTACAAACTGACAGGGGTAGACTAAAACTTGTCTATAATGCAGGGAAATTATTAAAACCTTTCTACCAATCCACCAGGTACAAGTTATAACATGTCGAACAGGGTTTCCGACAAAACTAAGAAAAGGGGCAAGTGCAGAAACTAGAAAACACGTCTGGAAGGGGATGAATAAACGGGGTCAAAACTTATCACATAGGCCTAAAACTTGACACATAGAGAGTATGAAAAGTGTACAACAAGACGCTAGGCTCATATTTTCATGATGCTCTCCAGGGTGCATTTTATTCAACATCAAAGTGACCCTTCCCAGTGAATTTTACACTAGCATTTTTTGACTTAGAGACCTAGAAATGAATTGATGCAAACCCATTTGAACATGCCATCTAAGGACTCAAAAAAACTCAATAGGATGAAAGGCAATGGACAAGTAAATTTTTTGAAACCACCCGGAAAACACCCAGTTCCCACATGCATTCTGAAAGCAAAAATAATACAAATGCATGCTAATGTGTCCCATTACTCAAAATTTTTTAAGGGTACCAACAGTGGCTCTATTTGTGGATGGTTGAATGCAAGTTCAACACAAGAATTCCAGAATCTTCTGGAAGACCAGACCACCCCAAAAACTAACTTCTCTTCTTATCACTCCAACTCTTTCTAAAACTTACTTCACCGGTTCCAACAAGCTCCTCAAAAATGGTTCCTTATTCAAAAGCAAACTATACTATTGCAAACAAAGCAGCTATACAAATGTACAAACTTCTTACAAAGGGAAGCCATGGCTGAAAACTTCACTTACCCCGATCAAAAACACGATTCTCTTTTCCACCATGCTTTGAAATCAAACTGAAATTCTCACTTGCACCCGCATGGCTAAAAACATGAAGACCCTTCACAAGCACATTCAAAAACATATAATCCATATATTCATATCCATCAAATGCCTGAGAATCAAATTCAATCTCGATATACTGATCATTTTCATAAATGTGTTGGTCATTGTCGAAGAAATCACTAGTTTGCACATAAGAAAAAGAAACATTGTCCACCACATCCAACAAACTAATATGGGACTGATTTTCACTAAATGGGAGCACATAGACTTGCTGATTGTAAACCTCAGATTTATCATTATTCTCATCACATTTTTGCAAGTCAAAAATAAAATTTTGATACTCACACTCAAGCACATGCAGCAAATAGTCAGGAGGCTCTTCATATATTATTTCTTTTTCATCTGGCTGAGATGAGACCCAAGATTCACATTCATATCCAATTGTATTATCCAATGAATGTATCATTTCAGCTTCAGCATGAATTGGATCTTCAACAAACTCTTCAAACAGCGGGTTAGAAATCAAATGAAAATCTGAATCATAGAAGTTTCTACATAGTGCTGGTTGATCACAATCGATCTTCTCATTAAACAAAGGATTTGAGATATCATTATACTCATATTCAGACTCACTGTCATGGATACTTATAGCACAAGAAAAATCTGAATCTGAATCATTTAACTTTGAATCCAAAACACCAACACATTCATCAATGAGAGAACTACTAACTTCACTTACACCATCTTCATTCGGGTAATCATATTCTGAATTGCATTCATTGCCGGACTGAGAATCATTATCCTTTTTAGAGTCATAGAAGTTACCATCAACAGATTCACCCCTATCACTCTGACATTCATCATCAGCATCATCATTGCATTCATCAGGTGCATCTGAGAACTGAGATACTTCACTTTTGAATGCACTAGGAGAAAGAAATTTGTCCTCATAAATTTTCTTTTCAGATTGAGGATTACACTTGTTCTCAGCTTTGACCGCAATACTTTCACATTCATGTTCAAACTGAGATCCTTCTACCCACACAATATACTTCTCTTTTGTTCTTGCATCCCAGTGAATTGATTCAGTAACACACAGTTCTAGAAACAAATCAATATGATAAAGTTCCTGAAAAACACCTTTAATTTGAAGTTTGTTGACTGCTGCAACAAATCTTTTATAAAATAGAGACACTGATTCGTCTTTCCTTTTCCCTACTTCCATTTTCAGGAACATAATTTCCTTTGCCCGAATTTCTTGCCTAGTCATTGCAAGATTATTTTCATCTTCTTCAAAACTAGACAAAGAAAAATCAGATCTAGGAATAACATCTAGATTTACACAATTTGTTGTTTCAGACGACATAACTTCTTGACAGTGTATCTTTTCTCTTCTACAACTTATGCAGTCACAACTTCATAACTAACATACTTCTCACCATGGATTTTCAACCGAAATTTTCAAATAGAGAAGCATGCACCAAACTTACCAATACTCTCTAGCTTGGTGACTTCTTCATCGAATAAGGATCTTATGAGATATCATAAACAAATGGAAAAATACCTGGAAAGATTTTTTGCTGCTGCTGTAGCTTCACTTTTTGATTTGAAATCTGAAGAACACCTTCAAACTTCGGGTTCATTTCTGACACAGAGTTGCCACCTCTCCATAGAGGAATGAAAATTTTCTTTACTGATCTTCACTCTGAAAATATTCAGATTCTGGGCACTTCACACAACAACAGAGCCGCATATATTTAAACTTTCACAACAACAAATCCAGGTATACACAAGTCTGAAAATGATTTTCAGAACTTTAAACTTTGAAGACTCTTTTCCCAAATTGAAAACCAACAAGACTCTGGGATACACTTAATGGTGAACTTATTCAATTCCCCAGCAGAGTCACCATTTTGTTAGCGGTTTTTCTTGTATCCCTCAACTCTAAAAGAGAAACATGAAGACCAGACCTGGAGATTTTTGTCCAGCAACATAAATCTACTTGTTCATACAAACTGAGGGGCAAGAAAAGACTAATTAATGAGGATTTGATCCTCCTTCTGCTTCGAGTTCCACACACTCAGGAGGGTGCACCTAAAACATGATAAGATCTGCATACATATAACTCACTAGCTAAAACCCTTTATGCAGACATGAAAATCGGTGGATAATTCTTAGACTTATAAAACATGGGAGTCCAACTCAACCAGTCTTATACAGGATCCCACCTGTATGATCTGCTAAGAACTAGAAAAATGGTCAATGTGATAACAAGGATAAACTCCTTCTCTTCAAACCCGGAGGCTCAGGCAGGCTAACCTAATGATTCACTCTTCAAAGAATTGACAAATGAATTGTACTTCTTGAATACAATCAAACATGAATGTGCATAACAATAGGAAAGTAAAATGATTTGTAATTAATGTTTGATGATGAAAACTGTAGGACAAGCAAAAGACCAATGCCTTATCTATTGGGCATCAGAGTCAAACAACCATGCATTCCCAGAAAAATTTAACACCAAACTCAAAGAAACCAAGTGAAGTGCCTTACAAATCACTCTTCTCATTCCAGTTCCTAGACATCAAATTCATGTATAAATCTTAAATTCTCAAAGCCTGCACTCAAGATTGACTCTCTCCTTGAAAGAAACTTGAAAACACGATCACAGCTACCTTATAACCAGTGCATCAAAATACTTTACAAACTGATACACAAGAACTAAGACCAAATACACGAAGACATTAACCAGAACTGAATAGGGATTCCATTGTTTTTCTATTAAAATTCCTCTGGTTCAACATATTTACATGACAAAGAAACACAGAGAAAATAAGAAAAAGGGCCTGAATCTTGTCTAGCAGCATAAATTTTCAACGTCTTTGTTACAATGAGAAAAATCCAAGATATAGCAATTGAGAGTCCATTCCCAAAACCAACTGACAGCTGTCCCTCTTGCATAAAAATATCTTCAACATTCTTCATCTCCCTACAACTGATTCCCAAGCTGATCCACATTCTGAAAAAACTTCCAATCTGATCTGCAACCGATCTTGATTCCCGGATTTCAAACCTGAACTGCTCTTATCAACTGCTTTGAAACTAAAAATAGTCATCACCATTGGAATCTTTATTCCGAGACCTTTCCGGAAACATATAACACTTATATGTTTTGTTAAAAAATAAATTTCCAGGCCCCTTTTCCGTGAACAGCTTATCTTTTAAATTTTTGAATTTATGCCCTATAGTCTAAACTATATCATTTCATAAATTCAGCTTTAATTTGCAATTTTATATCATTTTCTGCATATACCCACAGAATGCACTAGAAAGTGCCACTTGTCACTATCTCATTGCATGCTCAGACAAACCTCAAGTTAACCCACTGATTGGGAGAACTGGCGAATGACATTGATCTCTAAATCTCTGAATCTTTTTTTCACCATGGTTATCATTTGGAGAACTAGCGATTTAGAGAACTCGCGACTTGGAGAACTCGCGACTACATACTCTCCAATTCTCTGAATCTTTTTTTCACCATGGTTATCATTTGGAGAACTAACGATTTGGAGAACTCGCGACTTGGAGAACTCGCGACCAAGTGTATTCTCCAATTCTCTGAATGATTTTCTTTAACTTTCAAGCATTTGGAGAACTAGCGATTTGGAGAACTAGCGACTTGGAGAACTCACGACTTGGAGAACTCGCGACCAAGTGTATTCTCCAATTCTCTGAATGATTTTCTTTAACTTTCAAGCATTTGGAGAACTAGCGATTTGGAGAACTAGCGACTTGGAGAACTCGCGAGTTGGAGAACTCGCGACCAAGTGTATTCTCCAATTCTCTGAATGATTTTCCTTAACTTTCAAGCATTTGGAGAACTAGCGATTTGGAGAAATAGCGATTTGGAGAACTAGCGACTTGGAGAACTAGCGACTTGGAGAACTCGCGACCAAGTGTATTCTCCAATTCTCTGAATGTTTATGACTTAACCATTTGCATTTGGAGAACTAGAGACTAAGCATTCTCCAATTCTCTGAATGTTATCTCCTTAACCACTAGATTTGGAGAACGAGAGACTAAGCATTCTCCAATTCTCTGAATGTTTATGACTTAACCGCCAGCATTTGGAGAACTAGAGACTAAGCATTCTCCAATTCTCTGAATGTTATCTCCTTAACCACTAACATTTTTCGCCAGCATTTTTATGCAAAATTTAGTGTTTTATGGTCACTGGCATGCATCCCAATGCAATATTTGTGCACACTCTTGAGAGCCTTCGTCTCTTTATTCATTTCATTATGTGAGTGGTATATCTTTTAAACACTTGAAATGGTCATTTCTTGAGCAATGTGGGATTAAACTTTTGGAAGCAATGCTGATTTTTTATTGCTGCGAGTACTCAGAGGACCATAACTTTTGATTGTCAAACTGGATTTTTCTAAAAAAATTTCTGTACACTGCACACATTGTCATCTCAAACATATGTAAAATTCAGCCCGACCCAGTTTGTATTTTTTGAGATATGATAAAAAACGTGACTGGCTGTATATTGACACTTTTTTTTTAACAGGCTCTTGCCTTCAACTTTTTTTTTTATCGTCTTCTTCTTCACATGCTTTGCATTTGTCTATGATATTTGGCATCACAAAATCACTTTGCTTTGATTTTCTCAAACTCTGAGACAAGACCTTGATGCATTGCCCTCTAGAAAACAACAATGATAAATGAACACCAGTAACACTAGCCATTTCTACGTACACAATATCTTGTGCTCAATCTTAGTGATAACTCACACTGGCGACGCACTCCTTTGCTCTCACACATCATGGCATTATCTTGTTTGGGCCATTTATTTCACTTTTACCCTTTGCAAAGATTGTCAAATAACATTAGCTGACATCCGGGAGCGGCCTTAAAAACCGGCCAATAGCTATCATAGGATCATGTCACTGAGCACACATGTTCACCTCCAACAAACAAATATGCATGTCAAAGAAGAAATTTCAAAGAGACCCGAACCACAAGATAAAATTGACCAAAGTTAGCCACTTAAAACATTGCCTTTCTGCTCTATCTGAAATCACTTAAGTTGGCTCTAGAACTGGCTTTGAAAATTGACCAAATCACCTGAACAAATCTCATCGCGTGACTGACATAAACCTTGAGATACATAGAATCACCCTGCAAAATGACATCACTTGACTGTACCTGAGGTGAAAGTTATTAACCTCTGAAGTTTCCCTTTTCATTCTGCTCCTGCCAACACACTGTCAGAACTTGATAAACTGCATCTGGAATTAGCCTTGAAAAGTGCACGAATGGATTGGCAGGATGCTCGGATCAGAATGAGATACAATATAACTTGTCAGCAATATAGGACAACAAGAATTTTGAAAATAGGATCATCCTGTGAAAATTTATTAGTAGGCAAAGAAGGCCTTTGACAAACTTGCAGAAAACATAACTAGGCAATTTGCACTTTTTGCAAACAGAAAAGGTCTGGCAAATTGACCAAATGAATGCATCAAGAGCCACAATCTTACAGCATGGAAGTATTTTATGTCTACCATACACTGAGACAAACATACTAATGACCTGATCAACAGGGCATGAGTTATTCATAGTTGAAATAGGGCTCTAGAAAACTGGTGAATAACCAAACAGTGCAAAATACAAAAGCTGCAAATGGAATCAGCTTCAATTTCTCATCAGATGGATTTATCACAAGCTACAAACTGACAGGGGTAGACTACAACTTGTCTATAATGCAGGGAAATTATTAAAACCTTTCTACCAATCCACCAGGTACAAGTTATAACATGTCGAACAGGGTTCCCGACAAAACTAGGAAAAGGGGCAAGTGCAGAAACTAGAAAACACATCTGGAAGGGGATGAATAAACGGGGTCAAAACTTATCACATAGGCCTAAAACTTGACACATAGAGAGTATGAAAAGTGTACAACAAGACGCTAGGCTCATATTTTCATGATGCTCTCCAGGGTGCATTCTATTCAACATTAAAGTGACCCTTCCCAGTGAATTTTACACTTTAGCATTTTTTGACTTAGAGACCTAGAAATGAATTGATGCAAACCCATTTGAACATGCCATCTAAGGACTCAAAAAAACTCGATAGGATGAAAGGCAATGGACAAGTAAATTTTTTGAAACCACCCGGAAAACACCCAGTTCCCACATGCATCCTGAAAGCAAAAATAATACAAATGCATGCTAATGTGTCCCATTACTCAAAATTTTTTAAGGGTACCAACAAGACCTTCACTTGGTTCATGATCCATTCAGTGAAGATATCATGAAGGGACCAAGTTGCTTAGTGGCTGAAGCAATGCATGAAGGTGAATCTAAGGATCCAAGTCCTTCTCAGCCAGGTATTTTTATAGTAATGCATGATGATCACTATGCTTTATTTTCTGATAGATTGCTAGACAAATTTCATATTTCTAGTCCTCAGCAAGAAGAGATAACAAATGTTCCATACTTCTTGGAGTATGAGCATGATGGTGGTTGTGATTGGAAGACAATGGGCACTTACAAATATAGCTTTATTTTTTAGCTCACAGATATTCACATATGTTGGCAGCAAAAATGTCATGACATCTTCAGGTGGCTAGTCACATATGTTGATGAAAATGATAACTTTGATTCAGGAGGGTTTTTATTTTCCTTTGGTGGCTCGGGGCCACCAAGTAAAGTTTTAAATCTTGTAAATTTTGTACAATTTTCCATTTTAATTGTGTGTTTCTTTCATGTTCTTGGTTCATTTGCTAGTTTTTGAGAAGGTTCCTTGTTGGTTTTTTTATCAGAATTTTGATGGTCTGCTTCTTCCAAAGATCTTGGATTATCTGCATGCCTGCAATAGGCATACACCCCCAACTAGAGCCACTTTTTGGACTCTAAAATCTAGTTTGATTTATGGTCCATGCTCTAAATTTTTCCCTATGGTTTGAAGTCCAGAAACAATTCCTCATTGTATATCTGTTTCACATGAATGTCCTACTACAAGGTTATTTTAATCAGTGAAGAAATTTTAAGATGTTTCAGGCCTTACGCACTAGACCAGGGGTAGTTCATGGTAAATGTTAGCTCCAGTTAAGAGTGCATATTCTAGAATGAAAAAACCAGTTAGTTGAGTGCAAGAACAGAAAGGGGTTGTTGTGTCTTTATCCCACATTCACCAGTCATCACGTGAAGGAGGGTCTTCAAATGATCGAGGACTCGGGTTGATAGCAAGTGGTGCCTTTTGGTAGGGCCAGTCATCCTCGCATGAAATAGGGGTAATATTTTAACAAAGAAAGCCTTTTTCCTCAATGGAGATTTATCCCACATTGGCCGTGCGAAGGAGAAAAAATATGTTCATAAGGTAAAACACACACATCCTTAGTGTCAAGGTATGGACACCTAGTTGGAGGCCAGCCCTCATGTGCGCAAAGCCCAGGGTGCCCAATTGGGGATGACAAGGATAACAACTCAAAAGTGGTCCCACATGTGAGGCAAGGAAATGTTTACACATCACATAGATGCAGGTTTGTACTTCGAGATATGTGCTGGCAGATCTACAGTGGTCACATATCTACAAAGAAAGAGATGCTAAGAGGTTACCATTGTGGCATTGTGATAGGTTGACACATGTCCATTCAGTGATAGGGCCCAGTGATGCAGTTAGCACTCGGGTGGATCGTAGAACAAATGCCAATGTTCCATGTGGCTAAAGGTCTGTGAGAGGGTAGTGATAGGGTAGAAAAATGGAGGAACCAATGGCTGTAGCCTTGAGATGTGTGCCAAAGATCAATGACTCTTGCATGTTTGCAATGGTAAAGATGCTTGGTTGTTACCATTGCATCATTACGACTAGCCGACACCTATCAAGGCGGTGACATGGAGAAATGTTATAGATTGGCGCTCAGCTACAGGATATAATGAATGATGGTGTGACACCTGGCAGAAAGGATGACGGGGAAATCAAACAAAACGGTGGTCACTGGTTGAGTGCCTTGAGATATCTGCAAGATTTGACAGCTGTCGTATAGTTGCAAAGGTAAAGATGCTCAGTCATTACCATTGTGGCATTGCGACAGGTTGACATGTGTCCTAGGGAATGTTGGTAGGGATGTTTGAGATGGATGCCCGATCAAGAAGGAAAATGAATAGGAGAATGACAGGTGGCCAAGGAAGATTTCAATGGTCTAGAACGGTATTAAGGTGGTCAATCAACCCAATTAGATGGTGCCACATGGAACATGGGGCCCACTCTGATAGGTCAAAAGGGGTCTACAGAGGGAATTAAATGGTTAATAAATTCAAAAATTTAAAAGGTTTTCTTGCCCATAAAAATACTACGTATGGTAATATTTTTGCCCAAATATGGTCATGTTTTATATTTTTTGAAATGGTAGAAAGTTAGAGTTGCTGTGGTGATGATAAAAACTAGATTTGATTAGTTTGGTAGGAGCATTAATGATTTTTTGCAGCTAGGATTAGGGTTTGGTGAGATGGTCATTTAGGATTGATTTTATAGATCCAATAGGGGGGAATGATTCAGATTTCTTGCAACTTGGTTTACCTTACAGATTTTCTTGGTTTTGTAGAGATTTGATTGTTGGTTCTTCCAAGGTCTTAATGGCTGATTAGATTTCTCTCACCTACCAAGCTTGACATTGTTGGTTAGGGTTAGGGTTTTGGTCCTAAATGATCTCTTGCTTGTTGCATCCTTATTTCTATAAAAAGACTTTTCTGATCATTTGCAAAGGATGGTTGGTTGGTAATTCTTGAACATGGGAGGCTAAAAATTTGAATGTCCATCTTTAGTCCAGAGTGTAAAAATTTTTGCTAGTTGTATCCACACAAGGGAAAAACCTTCTTCATCTTTTGCATATTATCTAAGGTATTTTCTGAATCAAATTGTAATACAAGGATTGGAATCCTCATACTTAATATAGTTTTCCATTCTCAGATCTCTCCTTTGGTTGTTCTTGATGAATTTTGAGTTTTCTAACTCATTGCATTAGGGTTTACTTGTGTTTTTGTTTTATCTCTCAGCCTTGATCTAGGATCAGGTTAAAAGTCTTTGAGTGAAGCATAGATTTATTTGGTTCAATAGGAAGGATGCTTGTAAGTAGTGTAAGAGTCTAGTCAACTATGTTTATGGCTTGGAATCTCTGATGAATCTAGTAATTGTTCTTGTATTCTATGTCTACTTTAGGTATATTTCCCAATGGATAAGACCCTGATCAGAAATTAGTATCTCTTGTGGTGTTGCAAGTTTAGCTGTGTTGTTTACATTCTGCAAGAAACCTAAATCAAAATCCTTTCTATCCCTTCATGCTCATGGTTGTATAGTTTCAGTTCCATCATAGAAATGAAGAGTCAATGAATGACTGGTTATCATTAAATACTTTCTTTCTATCATCTGCTTTGTTCAATCCAGTTTAAAGTCCTAAAGATGCCATATGTTATTGGATTAGGTACACCCGCCTTAGTTTTGCAGAGCCAGAAGTGAAGAGGACAGTCTTCTCCCTATAGTTGGTCCAATTACCTACTGATATCCCCACATTTGGAACTAACCCCTACTTAAAATCAATCTTAGGTATACTAGTGTCTCTTTGAGTGTAAAATCCTTTTCAGGAAACAACACCTTGGTTCTTGAATGGCACAGGGAAAATATATAGAAGGATAAAATAGATATTTTGTGTCAACGTATAGTTTATGACTCTTTGCATTGTCCATAAAATATGATAAAATAAACTACATATATATATGTATAAATGAAATATCATAAAAATCATCAAATGTTAACTCCTATCAATGCACTTTAACAAAGAAGAGCTAGTTAAAATATAAAATAAAATGGAAATAGGCTTATTTTAGCACAGATATCATGAACGCATATGTCTAAAAAAATGTCAATCTTGAGGTATGTATACTATGTATCTTGAAGTTTTGGAGTTAGTTTAGTAAAGTGTTTTACTTTACAATATTTATTTGAGTATTATTTATTAATTAATATCTATATAAACCACTACACACAATTAATTTTAACTTCTACACAAAATTTATCTTATTTATTTTTCAATTGGAATACAATAAATCATAAGAAAATATGTTCAATTTTTTAAAAATAAATAAAAAGTATTTATCTTGAAATGTTTCTTGTTTCCTATCCATTTTTTATAATATTTATTAAGAAGATATTTATTTTCATGAACTATTTTTTATTTATCAATTTTTTTAAAATACAAAATTATTATAATATGAGTATATTGACATGTAAATGTATGCTAAATTTATAACAAGAATTATTTTGTTAACACATTGAAACCAGTACAATCTACTTCTTTCTATGAATATAATTACTTAACATGAATAGTACTTTTAATATTGGTATCAATAATATAGAGTAACTTATATTGAAATATTCAATCCTATATGATATGCAAGTCTAGGATGTTGATAGTGCTTTGAATTTAAGACATAAAGCCAAAAACCCTGTAAAATCAATGCCACAATATTCATCCCCACAAATTAAAAAATACTTTATAGCTTCAATAAAGTCATAATGGACCTTACATACCCTTAATATCTTCTCATATTTCTTTGTAGATATGTTAATCTTGACTCTCAATGCTGTGACACAACACAATAATTATTTTGTTGATCACCTATAATTGCCACCATTCGTGTACCTATCATGGTCCTCCAAGATATTTACACTAAAAGAGTAAGGAAACACCTATGTTTCCCACTTCTTTCTTTCATAGCAAGGGGAGATTTATTCAATCGCTAACACTCTAGGGATGGACCAAAAGATGGTAAAATCCTGCTTAGCTATGCTTTTTGTAGTTACAGTGTTTATTCATCTAAAGAGCTCTGGTGCTGTAGTCGAGGGTGAAAATACTCTTTCCTTGGGCGGCTCTCTTGCTGGAAAAGAGACATTAATTTCAAAGAATGGCACATTTGAATTGGGCTTCTTCAGCCCAAATGGAACAAATAACTCGTATATTGGTATCTAGTATGCTAATATTCCAGAGAAGACCATCATCTAGGTGGCCAACAAAGAGACTCCCACAAGAATCAAGTCTGGCATTTTGAAGCTGTCAAGACAAGGTAAATTGGATCTATTTGATGTAGAGGGTGCATCTATTTGGTTGGTCAACACATCAAACAAGGCATCCCAGGCTATGATATTAGATTCTGGTAATTTTATGATGCTAGGCGATGACAGCAAACTTGAAACTATTTGGCAGAGTTTCAATAATCCAATAGATACCTGCTTGCCTGGGATGATATTCGGTGGACAGAGAAAGTTAGTTTGTTGGAAAAATTCATTGGATCCCACTCCCGGGATTTTCTCCTATCACACGAATCCATCAAGGGCCCAATAATTGGTGCTAACATGGAACAATTTTGTACAGTATTGGGAAAGCAAAACTTGGAATGGCCAAATTTTCTGTGAACTTCCAGAAATGCCAACTGAAGACCTATACAATCTCAATGTTCAAACTACCAGTTCTAGTTTCTACATCAGTTACGAAATGATACATAACACCAAAGCACTTTCATGTGTCATCCTAACGAAGTCTGGAGATGTTTGATGGCAGTAAGTGGAACATGTTTTGGTCTGTTCCCAGAGATGAATGTGTTGTACATAGTCTTTGTGGTGCTTATGGAATCTAAAACTCCAACAATTTTTAGTTATGCAACTGTGTCGAAGGCTTCACCCCCATAGACTCTCAAGCCTAGGATTCATGAGAATGGTGGACCAGTGGTTGTGCTTGCCAGAACCAATGTATTCATCAACTCCAAATCAACGTTGTATAATGATTATGCATCATCATACCCTTCACCCACAAAGATCGATTGCAAAAAATCTTTCTTTCGCAACTATTCGTGCATTGCTTATACTTTCAATTCGCCTTGAGGGCCCTCCCAAATCTGGTCTGGGCATTTGCTAAACTTGCACAATTCTCTATCAAAAAGTAATTCAAATGCCTTCATTCTACCTTTGCACTTCCAAATTATGATCTGCCATGCTCCTCCAAACTCAAAACCATCCTGCCTCTAGTGCTCAGTACTTTAATTGTGTTGGATTTTAAAATCAAATCTGATTGTCTGAAGCCTCCATATTTGACTTTTGATAAAGTTAATTTCAGATATTTTTGAATGAACTTTTTGGAAGATCAGTTCAAATTAGATTGGGGGAAATTTGATCTCTTCTACAAACTTCTTCTTTCTCTCATCTTCTTCTTTTTTATAGTAATTTTTCTATAAAGGAAAGAATAACTTTATTCTTTCATAAGAGATACATGTTTTGTAATCTCTCTTTTGTATGCAACAATAGAGATAGTTTTAGTTTTTTGTAATACTCTATTTTTAATCAGAGATGTGAATGATCTTTCTGTTAAGTAGTGATTGCTTCAGATGATTTTGTAAGAGCTTTGTGAAGCTCATAGAAGTTTTTATGCAGCTCCACAGTTGCAAGTTTATTTCATATTGTAGAAATTATTTTAGTTTGAATAGAAGCAAGTGGATTCTTGCATAAATTCTTCAGCTCTCATGTCTACCCTGTTTTGGGGATTTTTTGAATTTTATCCATTGGTAAAATAGAGCATTTTTGTGCATTTCCAGAATTTAGTATTCTTCTAAATTCTTTACATGGTATCAAAGCTGATTGGCCTTCATTCCTTGTGAGTTTGGGCATCTGTTTTTTCTAGGTATTTGTTTATCTTGCACTAGAGACATGGTTGGAGATGTAGGAAAGAGTTGGGAACAACCACCATCCTTCAATGGACAAAATTATGATGTCTAGGCAAAGAAGATGAGGGTTGTTATGACATCAAATGATTTGTGGGAGCTTGTGGTTAATGGATTCATGGATGTGACTAACCCAGTTCAGTTTACAGCCCTCACAAACAATCAAAAGACTCATCAAAAAGAGTTAAGGAGGAAAGATGCAAATTCTTTAAGCTTGATTGAGACTACCTTGACAGAGGCAATCTTTTCCAGAATAGCAGCAACTAATTATTTCAAAGAAGCTTGGGATATTCTTCACACAAGTTTTAAAGGGACTGAGAAAATTCATTTGGTGAAGCTCCAAATGCTTCGAAGAGAGTTTGAGACTCTTCTCATGAAGGACAATGAGTCCATTTCAGATTTCAACTCAAGACTCTTTGGTTTGATAAACTAGTTGAGAACCAATGGTGAAACCATGGAGGAGCAAAGAATAGTGGAGAAGGTTTTGAGAAGTTTGCCCTCAAAATTTGATAATCTCATAATTTCCATTGAAGAGGCAAAAGATCTCTTAGTTATGACTATTGATAAGTTAATGGGTTCTTTCCAAACCCATGAGCATCGCATTAATAGGTATGCAAATTCTTCTCAAGAGCAAGCTTTTAGAGCTCAATCCAATGCAAGAGGCAGGGGAAGAGGAAGAAACAATTCTAGAAGAGGTTCAAGAGGCATAGGTCATGGTAACTCTAGAAAAAAAATGCTGGAGGAGAAAGCTTAGAACGAGCAACCACAAATGAGGGAGCCAGCAGCTCTCAGAATAATTCTAGAGGAGGTAAGAAGAAATATACCTATGACAAGAGTAATGTTGAATGTTATTATTGTCATAAATTTGGGCATTATGCTAGTGAGTGCTAGAAAAATCAGAGTAATCAGTCAAAGCTAAGTGCAAATGTTGCTGATATAAAAGTAAGTGATGGAAACAATCCCACAGCCTTCATCATGTGCAACGCTGGTGAAGAAGGCAGCCCTGAAGTTTGGTATTTGGACAGCGGTTGTAGTAACCACATGAGTGGTAATGAAAGTCTTTTTTCTTTCATTGATAAGAATGTAAAATCTAAAATTAGAATGGGGAACAATGGAGTTGTTCTAGTTGTGGGAAAAGGATCTATTATGATTCGCACCAAGCAAGGTGAGAAACAAGAAATTCAAAATGTTTATTTTGCCCTGGGAATAATGCACAATTTGATGAGTGTTGGAAAACTCACTCAAAATGGTTACAAAGTGCTGATGGAGAATGACCAATGTGTCATTTATGAGAAGGATGGGAGTAAGAAAATAGTTGCAGCTATTCAAATGACAAAGAACCGAATGTTTCCATTGAAGTTGGAGATGTGTTTCTCTTCACAATCAGCAGCAACACCTCCCAAGAAAGAATGTATAGCAGTACAAAAATCAGCCTTCAAGAGAGTGATTGAAGACCCCTCCAAGCTATGGCATTTAAGGTATGGACATCTTGGTTATGCTGATTTAAATTTATTGTCCAAGAAACGAATGGTAGATGATTTGCCATGTGTTAAAGAGTTCAGTAGAAAGTGTAAGGCTTGTATTTTGGGTAAGCAACATAGGCTACCCTTTATTTCTAGAAACTCTAGAAGGGCAAGAGCACCATTAGAGTTGATGCATACTGATTTAGTTGGTGCTATGAAAATTACTTCAATTGGGGGGAGTACTTATTTTCTGACCTTCATAGATGATTTCAGTCGTAGAACATGGGTTTACTTTATGAAAAATAAATCTAAAGCTTTTGATAAGTTTTTAGAATTTAAAGCCCAGGCTGAAAATGAAAGTGGACACACTCTTAAAGTCCTAAGGTCAGATAGAGAGGGGGAATATACCTCCAATATTTTTGTAAATTTTTGCAGGCAAAATGGCATAAAGAAGGAGCTAATAGCTAGCTATACTCCGCATCAAAATGGAGTGGTTGAAAGAAAAAAAAGGACCATCATTGAGATGGCAAGAAGCATGATGAAAGAAAAAAAGCTCCAAATTGAATATTAGGGAGAGGCTGTAGCAACAACAGTATACTTAATAAATAGAAGTCCTACAATAGTAGTCTGTGACAAGATTCCAATGAAAGCATGGACAAAGCATAGATGGACGGTTGAACACTTGAGAGTGTTTGGGTGTGTTGCATATGCACACGTGCCAAAGGAGAAAAACAAAAGTTGGATGATAAAGGAGTGAAGTGTGTCTTTACTGGTTATAGTCTAGAATCCAAGGCATACAGATTATATGATCCAGTTGGTAAGAAGATCATCACTTCAAGAGATGTGGATTTCATTGATAATGAGTCATGGGATGGATTGGTGGACACATCTTCAAGCACATCAAGAAAAGTGCCTATTATTGATGAAGATGGTGAAGTTAATGATCAGCAAAATGATATAACATCAGATATAGAAGGCTCCAGAAGGCTACAAATTGGCCCCACAAAGAGTAGCAACAACAATACTGAGAGTTATGATCCCACTCTCACCTCCCTAGTGCCAAGAAAGACCAAAAGTCTAAGGGAGATATACCAAGATGAAAGATATGA
Source organism: Chamaecyparis obtusa (assembly GCA_027943335.1). Taxonomy (NCBI): domain Eukaryota; kingdom Viridiplantae; phylum Streptophyta; class Pinopsida; order Cupressales; family Cupressaceae; genus Chamaecyparis; species Chamaecyparis obtusa. Next base: position 532,840 of record BSBK01008150.1, read on the forward strand.
AAATGAATTTGATGAGAATATCAATTTTGCATTATTTTCTCATAGCGATCCAATTTATTTTGAGGATGTTGAAAAAGAAGAAAAATGGTGTAAGGCCATGGATGAGGAAATGGATGCAATAAAAAGAAATGAAACTTGGGAGCTCACTAATTTACCTCCAAATAAGAAAATTATTAGAGTTAAATGGGTTTACAAGAGCAAGAGCAATGCTGAAGGAAAAATAGATAGGCGTAAGGCTCGATTGGTGGTCAAGGGGTACAAACAATAGTTTGGTATAGATTATGATGAGACTTATGCCCCTGTTGCTAGAATGGAAACTGTGTGTGTTATCATAGCAATTGCAGCCTAGCATAAATGGAAGGTTTATCAAATGGATGTGAAGTCTGCCTTCTTGAATGGAGTATTGAAAGAAGAGGTTTATGTGGAGCAGCCACTTGGTTATGAAGTTTTGAGTAATGAAATTAAAGTGTATAGGCTGAAGAAGGCTCTTTATGGGCTTAAGCAAGCTCCACAGGCTTGGTATAGCAGAATTGACTCATATTTGATGAGCAATAGCTTTTGCAAAAGCGATGGTGAGCCCACTCTTTACATCAAGGTAGCTAATGGTAATATTTTAATTATTGTCTTGTATGTTGATGATTTAATCTTTACTGGGGATAATGATTTCCTCATTGTTGATTTTAAAGAGGCCATGAAAAGTGAGTTTGAAATGTTAGTCTTAGGTCTCTTGAGATATTTTCTAGGCATAGAAGTAAAACAAATGCATGATGGTATTTTTATCTCTCAAGAAATATATGCAAACCAGATTTTGGAGAGAGTCAGAATGCAAATTAGCAAGCCTACTCCAACACCAACTTCAATAGGTTTGAAGTTAAGCAAGGAAGATTGCAGCAGCAATGTGGATCCAACTTTATATAAAAGTTTAGTTGGAAGTTTGATGTACTTAATAGCTACTAGGCCAGACATTATGCATGCAGTAAGTTCGATTTCCAAATTTATAGAAACTCCAAAGGACTCCCATTGGCAAGTGGGAAAGAGAATCCTAAGGTATGTGAAAGGAACCAAGGGATATGGTATTTTGTATACTGCAAAAAATATTTTTGATCTTATTGGCTATACAGATAGTGATTGGGCAGGGAGTTTGGATGATAGGAAGTGCACTTCCAGATATGTCTTTCACATGGCTTCCAATGTAATTGTTACCCCAATTTTCATGTGCATGCAAATTTGGCTAAAACCTATTCCAAAATCTTTATTTTCACCTTGCCAAGCATCCCTGAAAATTTCATGATTTCGTGCCTTGTCTTCTGGCCTCTGCAATTTGTTTTATTCCCTGGTCTATAGTTTAAATATTTGAAAAAAGTAGCCGTTGCCAAGAGAAAAACCCTAAGTAACCCTAGCCTTCATTCTATTTTCATGTTACTTTATCGACCACTTATATTTCCTCAATACCCATGTGTGTATTTCTTCCTTCAGTTGCCAGTTCTCTTATTCTTTCGGCGATTACCCTTTCCTCTCGGTGAACTGGCGACTATAGTGTTTCTCCTAGTCGCGAAATAAAATGGCGGTGCCCTTAAGTATTCAGCGACTCTGCGGATTGCCTTCATTCGAGCATTCGCTAACTGAAACCCTAGGTTGGACATTTGGTTTAGTGATTTTGTGAATGCCTTGTTCGTGTATTCTTCAGACTTAACCAAGGTTAAGAATTCTATTTAGTGACTGAGCGAATTTCCTTTGGCCACGCATTCACTAAGACTTTTGGGGTTAAGTGATTTAAGTGGGAACTCAGTTAATGAGATCAACGATTGTCGTAAGATCTCATAGGGTCTATCAGAGGCTTGCGATCTTACGACAACCGTCGATCTTCCCTTCTATGCAGCGCTTCAAAGTTCAGTGGGTCCACTACCAGATGTATGCTATTGGTGTTGTCTGATTGGTCCACGTGGTGCTGACAAAGATTTCCAGGTGGGTCTGTTTATTAGAGGGTCACAGTTTAATAAGGATCAACGATGGGCATATGATCTGAAAGAATATTCAGAGGCTATGAGATCATGTGCCCGCTGTTGGATTAGAATCTTAGTTTGCAGTGGGTCCAATGTTAGAGTTTGCTGAGGTGTTTGCTGATGGAGCAGTTGGTATGAATGAAAAGGTGACATGTGGCAAAATGGGCCCAGGGTTTGAAGGCATTCTATGAATCAGCGACTAAGGGGGTTTCTCTTGTTCGCTTAATGAAACTAAGGTAAGATAAAAGACTAAGTGATTCAGTGAAAAGTCTTGTTCACTGAATCATTTGACCAGACCAGGGTTAAGAGAAGGATTTCATGAATGAGAAAGGGGTCTTTGGTCATGTGGTTGCCAAATGACTTAAAGAAGGAAGGGCTCGAGGTGGGTCCAAATATGCTGACATGTTGATTTTCTCATTTCTCATTGGCCGCTGACATCCATGGTGGTTTTGACTTGTCAAAAGGGTTTTAAAGTTATTTTCTCAGCGTATCATGGTTTTCCATTTGCCGGGAAATAAAAGGATATCAACGGTCACATTTTAAAATGACCAGCTAGCCATTAAAGTTTCAAATTCAAATAGTTCTAAGAGAGTTTTTGCTAGTATTTGATTTGTAGGCTGCGAGCGGTGAGGTAGTTAAGAGAATTTATGTCTCCAGGACATTTGTAGTTAAAGGAGGATGATGAGGAGGTCTAGGTGGCCATCATGGGTCATTTCTTATCTCAGAATGGTACCAATCAGTGCATTCATGGAAGACTTTATGCAGGAAAGTGGATGAGTCTAGGTCACTTGTCTGCAGGTTGATGTAGTATAGGGATGGGCACGCAAACTTGAGGTCTGATCAGCCATAATTATGTAGAAATAACATTAATGATCAGACTTGATTGATTTAGGGTTTTCTATTCTATTGTAAATCTGTAACCCTAGTTAGGTTTTGCTCCCGCTTGTTTAGAGGAGATGTATATATTGTATTTTTAGAGCTTTTGAGCTCAGAGTTGGACAATTGTAAAAGAATTTCACTTTTCTTAAGGGTCATTTGTGGTATCATTTCTACCCTCTGGCTTATACAGTTGTAAATTTTTCATTGATTATTCAAACATTGTAGAGGTATTTTGTGACAATTCTGCATGTCCCTATGCTTCCTTGTCTGAATTATCTCTTATTGGGTTAAAGTATATGATGTTTTCAGTGATATCTTAGGGTTCTTGATCCCTCTTACTTTCTGTAACTATGTGTGTTATTGTGTTTGATCTGATTTAGATGTTTTCATTGGTATACCTCAGCCCCCTAACAGTCTTGTCTCAATCCTACACTGAGTTACAGAAGTGAATGTCTACTTGCAGGTCATAAGTTGTGTCTTATGTTTAGGGTCTCCTATGAAACACTTATGCAAGCCTATTAAGTAAGTTGTGACCTACTAAACCTAAGCCTCTCATTGATTCCATTCCTTTATACTAAGATCCAAACCCTAATTTTGGTGTATCACCTAGTAGGTAGTTTGCTTTTAGTCATTTCCCTTTCCAAGCATTCCTTCTATCCCTTTCCCTCAAAAAGATTTACTTTTCATGTCTAGAAGCAAATTAAGGTTATTATCCAAGAGGAACTAGCCTAGAACCTAGAGGTCTCATCTCAGTTAGCATAGGTCCCACACTTGGAGATGATTCCCATGTTATACTAAGTTATCAAGACTACGAGAGCTTGAAACAAGGGTGCAAACTTAGTGTATAACAATTCTGGCATGCCTGGTGGGACAAAAAGAAACTATTGTTTCAAGTTATGTTATCTCTGATATGAAGATTGCATAATACAGACTTTTAGAATTTGTTCTATCAAGTATATCTGGGGACTCCACTGGTTTCAAAGATTTAGGCCAACCCTGTTCAAGGTTTATGAGAAAGATTGAGACTAGGAGCTCAAAGCCTACTAAATTTTTAGAGTTACCCTCAAAAAATGTCACAAAGGTAGGTCAACTCAAAGAACATCCCCTACAAGGAGAGCTCAATCTACACCTCCTGATACCTCAGAAAGGAGACCTTTTCAATTTCATTGTAGAAGAAGAGGCAGATCTCTAACCAGAGATCTAGAAGAGGACTCAAATTTAGCAGCAAATACAGCTCATATAGTTGTCAATCTTCAAATCACATCACCTACAATGGCTAGATAGTTTTCCTTTGCACCTTTCAACCAAGGGAGTCCATTGGCCTTTTCTCAACATCATGATGTGCCCTTGGTGGCACTAAAGAGTATACCTGATTTCACAGGTGAAGGGTAGACAATTTCTTTTGAGCACATAAGAGATGTGACCACCATCTATAGCATACACAACATAACTCAAGAAGATGTGGCCACAAAATTATTAGCAGCCTCTCTATAAGGTAAGGCTCTTGAATGGTTTAGAACTCTAACTGTTGGTTCTATTACTTCATGGGATGAGTTAGGAGATGCATTAAGTAAGCATTTTGAAGATAAATCAAATAACTTATCTCTGGTAGAGCAGTTGACAACCATTAAGAGAGACCCTCAAGAGCAAATGATAGATTACAATAGTAGATTCCTCAAAACATGGAATAGAATTCCAATCTCTGTGAGACCATCAGCTGACCATGCTTTCCTATATTATTTGCAAAGCTTGAATGGTCAAATTTCTATCATGATCCAATCTATGGGTGGTACTTCTCTCCCCCAGGCTTTTGACATAGCTGTCAGGGCTGAAAATTGTTTAATCCAAGTAGGCATGATTGCTAGAAGGCCACCAATGCCCATTTTCCTAGCCTTCAACCCATTGCACCTGCCCAAGTACCCCCATTTACCCCTATTCCTACCATACTAGCACCTCAGGCCAGTACCAGTGGTTAGGAGCTAACAGCTAGTTTCTCTCAGGAGTTACAAGAGATAAAGAATAGCCAACAAAGCAGCCAACAAGAAATGACAAACTTGTTGCAGACCTTGACTAAAGAGGTTACAAATTTGAAGAAGCAAGGTCAAGGAATCAGACCATCCTTTCAGCCATAAGGCCAAGGTCCTAATCTGCAATATCAAAATCAAGGACAGCCTTATCAACAAAATAGGCCATCATACCAAGGAGGCTATCAAGGACAAAGACAAAGTTTTAATCAGAGACCATTCCAACCATATAACCCTGCACCTCTCAATTCTACAAATCGAGTGAGGGATATGGTTCCTAGTCAACATAATATGGCTATGGATAATGAATGGTGTTTTCCTTGTAATAAGCCTCACAATCGGGCTACATGTTTAAATGGATGGATGAACCAAGCTCTAATGGTTCAAAATGCCTCCCAAGCTCAATCAGAGGCTTCATCCAGTGGATCAGCTCCCCAACAAGAATCACAAGAAAATGAGACTGCTCTCTTCAATTGGGAGCAACCAGACTTCAATGGAGTCAATGATGAAGTTGCTTTTGTCACCTATACAAGAGAAAAGAGAAGAGCTCAAGACATGGAAAGAGTAGATTCCAATGCCAAAGCTACTACATCTGCAGAGCCACTGCAACAAGCTAATCCCATCACACCTAAAGAGGTTCCTGTCGTTACAAGAAAAGAGGGCCAAACTCTAAAGGAGATGGAGCCTATCATGCCAAAGACACACCAAAGAGTACACAATGTGACACCTTTTAACATTGTAGACAACACATCCATGTGGGACTCTCTAGCTCTTCTAGGACAACTTGAAATCTTGAAGAAGGCTATGACATGAGTAGCAACTCCTCAACCTACAAAAGAAGCTGCAAAGCTAGTGTTGGTTAACACTGATAAAAAAAAGGAGACTCCAACTAGCAACTCCAAAGGCAATGCCACACAAGGTAGGAATTCAAAGCCACCTCCCTTTTATGTATCTCTATTTATTGGAAAATCTTTAGTACATAATTGTATGGTAGATAGTGGAGCTACTAGCATTGTAATGCCCAAGAAGGTAGCTGACCAGTTAGGACTAAAATATGAACCCTTTCAAAAGAGGGTTACCCAACTTGATGGATCCTTAGTCAATACTATAGGTGTGGCTAAGGATATCAATGTAATCCTTCATGCTAGTCTTAATTTTTCCATCCTCTTGGATATATATCATAGATCTCCTTGCATTATTTTCTATATGTCTTTCAAGGGAGTTTATAGCTAAGATAGGAGGATACCTATCTTCTGACTAGTCTCACATGATATTTCATACAAGGTATGGGACCAAGGTCACCATTAAGTCAGAACCATTGGCAGCACACCATATAGAGCCATATGTATCTAATACCATCAATGTAAACTGTCATATATTTGATGACAGTGACTTCCAAACCATTAGTGAAGCAGACACAAAGATAGAGAGTATCCCTAATATTCTTCTAGATGAAAGAGCTTCAAAGGCCCATGAAAATCTTATTTGAGATTTTGGTTTGGGAAGTTATTTGATACAAGAAAGTGGAGTCATAGAGCCAAGCCTTCTCAGAGAGGACACTGATTCAGAGGATCAGAATAATCAGGTTTGGGAACTATTTTTTGATGGAGCTAGAAGTAGACATGGTTCTAGTGGTGGTGTTATGCTAGTGTCCCCAAAAGGAGAAAGGTATTATACTGCCTTTAGATTCAGTTTCTCCTGCACTGGCAACACTGGAGAGTATGAAAGTCTAGCAATGGACTGGAGTGGGCTAGAAAAAGAGGGCTTAAGGCCTTAAAAGTTTATGGTGATAGTGAGTTAGTTGTCAACCAAGTGAGAGGGATAAGTGTAACCAAGAATGACACTTTGAAAGCATACAAGCATAGAGTTTGGGATGCAATTGAAGATTTTCGTGCTTTCAATATTGTTGCTATCCCTAGGAGACTAAATCAAAATGCAGATAGGTCAGCTTCCATTGGATCTTAGTTTGATGTCCTTGATAGCATTTCAAAAGAAACATATCAACAACATATCAAAGTGATTGTCAGACCCTCTATTCCTGATAATGATGTCAATTGGCAACTGTTTGACAATGATGAACAAATTCTGCAATTCTTGTTTGAAGAAGATGTTTTTTCAGAGTACAATCAAGATAGGCTATCACAAAACTATGGTGATCAAGTGATACAACTTAAGTCTAATAAGATGCCTAGAGGTCTTGTTACCCTAGAGACTATTTTCAACAAGGATGATGAATTCAAGAAAAATAAAGCTGGCCTAGTAGTTCAACAAGAACATTGTGTTGAATTAGAGTTGGAACCAAGTAAGAGCTTACAATTTGGAAAAGTAAACACTGGATTGGAAAAGCAGGCTTACACTTAGTTATTCAAAGAATTTAGTGATGTTTTTGCATGGAAATACAAAGACCTTAAAGGTTTTAACCCTACCCTTGCTTAGAACACTATTGAGTTAGAACCAAATGCCAAAGCAGTAAGGAAAAAAAAAAGGCCTATTAATCCCAAGCTTGAGCCACTTATGCATAAAGAAGTACGCAAACTAATAGAGAGTGGTATCATCTACCCCATCAAGCATACTAGTTGGGTTTCCAACCTTGTTTGTATGAGGAAGAAGAATGGGGAATTGAGGTTATGTGGTGACTTTAGGGATCTTAACAGAGCCTCATTAAAAGACCACCATCCATTACCCTCTATGGAACAAATCTTACAATGTGTCTCTAGGTTTGAGAGATTTTCATTATTGGATGGCTATTCAGGATACAATCAGATCCTGGTTAATGAAGAGGATCAATACAATACTGCATTTACAACCAAGTGGGGAACCATGGCTTATCAAAAGATGCCCTTTGGTTTGTCAAATGCAGGTGCTACATTTCAAAAGGAAATGGATATGGCCTTTAAAAGCCTCATGTACAAATTTGTACTGGTCTACTTAGATGATATAACTATCTATTCAAAGCATACAGTAGATCATATCAAACATTTGAGGAAGATTTTTGAAAGGTGTAGAGAATTGGGGATATCTCTTAATCCCAAGAAGTGTGTGTTTGCAGTTCATGAAGGAAAACTATTGCGATATGTAGTATCCAAAGAAGGAATTATAGTAGATCCTGAGAGAATTATAGCTATCCTAGAGCTACCCCTACCACACCATAAGAAAAGTCTTCAATCTTTCATAGGAAAGATTAATTTTATTAGGAGGTTCTTGCCTAACATTGCATATTTTTTCAAGCCTTTGACAACCATGTTAAAGAAGAGTTTAGTTTTTAGTTGGACCAAAGAAGGGAGAGTCAATTTCTAGGCTATCAAAGAGGCCTTAATAGAAGCTCCTGCCCTCTTAAACCCAAATTTTAATAAGGATTTTATCCTTTATACTTATGGAGGTCATGATGCTATATCTGCTATGCTGACCCAAGAAAATTCAAATGGATTGGAGCAGCCTATTGCTTTCTTTAGAAAAGGTTTGGAGGAGTATGAAAAGAGATACTCTTTTGTAGAAAAACATGTACTTGTTGTGGTAAAGAGCTTTAAAAATTTTAGATATCTATTGACTCATAGCAAGGTACATTTGAAAGTTACTCATCCAAGTGTCAAAGAGTTTTTGCTTTCCAAAGACCTAAATGAGAAAAGAGCTAGTTGGATCACCAAGGTGATGGAATATGACATAGACATTCAAACTACCAAACTGGTTAAAGGAAGAGGTCTTTGTGAGCATTTGGTGGAGGATGAGAGTTCAAAGAAATCAGAGCAAATGGATGCATCTTTGGTGGTGCATTCTACATAAGAACAAGCCACGGCAACAAGATGGTTGCCTACTATGATCAATTACTTGAAGACAGGACAATGTCCTGCAGGTTTGGATTCAACAAAAAGGAGGTATTATAGATTGTAGTCTATTCCTTTTGTGCTGATAAATGAAGTTCTTTTCAGAAAGGATCACAATGGTGTCCTTTTAAGATGCATAGATTCAGAAAAGATAGTTGATGTCCTATTTAAATTTCATGATGGACCTTTTGGAGGTCACTTTTCTCCTAGGACTACTACTTTTAAAATCATGAGGGCTAGATACTACTGGCCATCTATCTTTAAGGATAGTCATAATTATGTGAGAAAATGCATCAAGTGTTCCATGTTTGTAGGAAAAGAAAGGCTTGCAGCCTTGCCCCTACATCTAGTCAGAATAGAGAAACCTTTCATGAAGTGGGGTATAGACTTCATTGGCATGATTAGTCCTCCATCTAGTACAGGCCATAAATGGATAATCACTGCAACAGATTACTTCACCAGATGGACAGAAGCAATTGCTTTGAAAGAATCAAATGAGAGTGTTGTCTTAAGTTTTTATGATGATATAATTCATAGGTTTGGCACTCCTGATTCCATAATTTCAGATAATGCATTTGCATTCACAGGCCTCAAAGTCTTAGAGTGGGTAGTAAAAAATGGCATCTATCTGAATACCAGTTCCAATTATTACCCTCAAGGAAATGGCTTGGTAGAATCCACCAATAAGAACTTGATTAGGATAATCAAGAAGACTCTTCAAAAAAATTAGAGAGATTGGCATACTAAGCTGAGGTCTGCATTGTGGTTAGACAAAATTACCCCAAAGAAGATCATTGGTAATTCTCCTTACATGCTAGTATATGGCAGAGAGGCTAAGTTGTCCATTTCAGCTGAATTACCAGCTCCAAACTTGGCCACTCAGTATGTCCTATTGGAAGAGGAGGATCCCTTGCAGATCCGATATGCTCAGTTGATGGAGTTGGAAGAGATCAGAGATAAATCAATGTAGGATATGGAATTCCATCAGATCCAAACAAAGAAAAGCTTTGATAAAAGAGCTAGGATAAAAAATTTCAAAGTCAGGGATGTAGTCCTCAAATGGGATGAATTCAGATCCAAGCTTGGTAGACATACAAAATTTGATTCATTTTGGGGTGGACCAATTTTTATAACAGAGTGCAAGGGATCTAATGCTTTCCAGCTATCAAATCTTGAAGGAGTTGCCTTGCCAATCTCAGTCAATGGATTCCACTTGAATCCCTACTTTGAGGTTAATCCCTCTCTGTAAATTCTTGTAAATATGTTTTTTCCCTTTCTTTCTTTCCCTATTTTCTAGGTTAGTTTCCTACTTTCCAAGAAGTGCCAGTGCACAAGTTTTATCTCTCTATTGAATTTTTGTGTTCCTGTGATGACCCCATGCCTAATGGATCATTTAAGGCCACTGGTTTTCCATGTCTAGCAGGTTGACATCTAGCAGAAATCGCCAAAATGTTACCCCAATTTTCATGTTCATGCAAATTTGGCTAAAACCTATTCCAAAATCTTTGTTTTCACCTTGCCAAGCATCCTTGAAAATTTCATGATTTTGTGCCTTGTCTTTTGGCCTCTGCAATTTGTTTTATTCCCTAGTCTATAGTTTAAGTATTTGAAAAAAGTAACCGTTGCCAAGGGAAAACCCCTAAGTAACCCTAGCCTTCATTCTATTTTCATGTTACTTTATCAACCACTTATATTTCCTCAATACCCATGTGTGTATTTCTTCCTTCAGCCACTTATATTTCCTCAATACCCATGTGTGTGTTTCTCCTAGTCGTGAAATAAAATGGTGGTGCCCTTAAGTATTTAGCGACTTCGTGGATTGCCTTCAGTTGGGAATTCACTAACTGAAACCCTAGGTTGGACTTTTGGTTTAGTGATTCTGTGAATGCCTTGTTTTCGTATTCTTCAGACTTAACTGAGGCTAAGAATTCTATTCAGCAACTAAGAGAATTTCCTTTGGCCGTGCATTCGCTAAGACTTTTGGGGTTAAGTGATTTAAGTGGGGTCCCAGTTGATGAGATCAACGGTTGTCATAAGATCTCATAGGGTCTGTCAGAGGATTGCGATCTTAAGACAACCGTTGATCTTCCCTTCTATGCAGCACTTCAAAGTTCAGTGGGTCCACTGCCAGGTGTACGTAGTTGGTGTTGTCTTATTGGTCAACGTGGTGCTGATGAAGATTTATAGGTGGGTCCATTTGTTAGAGGGTCCCAGTTTAATAAGGATCAATGGCGGGTGTATGATCTGAAAGAATATTTGGAGGCTATGAGATCATGCACCTGCCGTTGGATTAGAATCTTAGTTTGTAGTGGGTCTGATGTCAGAGTTTGCCAAGGTGTTTGCTGATGGAGCAGCTTGTACGAATGAAAAGGTGACATGTGGAAAAATGGGCCCAGGGTTTGAAGGCATTCTGCGAATCAGCAACTAAGGGGGTTTCTCTTGTTTGCTTAATGAAACCAGGGTAAGATTAAAGACTCAGTGATTTAGTGAAAAGCCTTGTTCGCTGAATCATTTGACCAGACTAGGGTTAAGAGAAGGATTTTAGGAATGAGAAAGGGGTCTTCGGTCACGTGGTCACTGAATGACTTAAAGAAGGAAGGGCTCGAGGTGGGTCCAAATATGCTGACATGTTGATTTTCTCATTTCTCATTGGCCGCTAACTTCCACGGTGGTTTTGACTTGTCAGAAGGGTTTTAAAGTTGTTTTCTCAACGTATCATGGCCGTCCATTTGCCAAGAAATAAAAGGATATCAACAGTCATGTTTTAAAATGACCGGCTAGCTGTTAAAGTTTCAAATTCAAATACTTCTAAGAGAGTTTTTTCCAGTATTTGATTTGCAGAACACGAGCGGTGAGGTAGTTCAAAGAATTTATGTCTCCAGGACATTTGTAGTTAAAGGAGGATGATGAGGAGGTCTGGGCAGCCATCATGGGTCATTTCTTGTCTCAGAATGGTACCAATCAGTGCATTCATGGTGGACTTTGTGTAGGAAAGTGGATGAGTCTAGGTCGCTTGTCTGTAGGTTGATGTAGTATAGGGATGGGCACTTAAACTTGAGGTCTGATCGGCCATAATTCTATAGAAATAACATTAATGATCAAACTTGATTGATTTAGGGTTTTCTATTCTGTTGTAAATCTATAACCCTAGTTAGGTTTTGCTCCTGCTTGTTTAGAGGAGATGTATATATTTTATTTTTAGAGCTTTTGAGCTCAGAGTTGGACAATTGTAAAAGAATTTCACTTTTCTTAAGGGTCATCTATGGTATCATTTCTACCCTATGGCTTATACAGTTGTAAATATTTCATTGATTATTCAAACATTGTAGAGGTATTTTGTGATAATTCTGCATGTCCCTATTCTTCCTTGTCTGAATTATCTCGTATTGGGTTAAAGTATATGATGTTTTCAGTGATGTCTTAGGGTTCCTGATCCCTCTTACTTTCTGTAACTATGTGAGTTATTGTGTTTGATCTGATTTAGATGTTTTTGTGGGTATACCTCAGCCCCCTAACAGTCTTGTCTCAATCCTACACCGAGTTGCAGAAGTGAATGTCTGCTTGCAAGTCACAAGTTGTGTCTTATGTTTAGGGCCTCCTATGAAACACTTATGCAAGCCTATTCAGTAAGTTGTGACCTACTAGACCTAAGTCTTTCATTGATTCCATTCCTCTATACTGAGATCCAACCACTAATTTTGGTGTATCACCTAGTAGGTAGTTTGCTTTCAGTCATTTCCCTTTCCAAAAATTCCTTCTATCCCTTTCCCTCAAAAAGATTTACTTTTCATGTCTAGAAGAAAATTAAGGTGATTATCCAAGAGGAGCTAGCCTAAAACCTGGAGGTCTCATCTCAGTTAGCATAGGTCCCACACCTGGAGATGATTCCCATGTTATATTAAGTTATCAAGACTATGAGAGCTTGAAACAAGGGTGCAAACTTAGTGTATAACAGTAATCTCATGGGCTTCTAAGAAGAAACCCATAGTTGCTCAATCTATAGCAGAGGTTGAATATATAGTAGTGAATTCAGTAGCATGTCAAGCTATTTGGCTAAGAAGGATCTTGGTAGATTTGAAGCAAGAACAAGAGGGTGGGACCACAATATTTTTTGACAATATTTCCTCCATAGCATTGTCAAAAAATCCAGTGTTTCATGGAAGAAACAAACACATTGAAATCAAATATCATTTTATCAGAGAATTAGTTGAGAATGGTGAAATAAAAATGGAGTTTTGTAGGTCAGAGCAGCAGGTAGCAGACATTTTCACCAAGCCATTGGGCATTGCAAGTTTTGAGTGCCTAAGGAGAAATCTTGGTGTAGTTGGTTTGGATCAAGCATGATCTTGTTTTATCGGCTTAAGACAATGGGGGAGTGTTGGATTTTCAAATCAAATCTAATTGTCTAAAGCCTCCATATTTGACTTTTGATAAAGTTAATTTCAGATATTTTTGAATGAACTTTTTGGAAGATAAGTTCAAATTAGATTGGGGGAAATCTGATTTCTTCTACATACTTCTTCTTTCTTCCATCTTCTTTTTGACAGTAATTTTTCTATAAAGGAAAGAATAACTTTATTCTTTCATAAGAGATACATGTTTTGTAATCTCTCTTTTGTATGCAGTAGCAGAGATAGTTTTAGTTTTTTGTAATACTCTATTTTTAATCAGAGATGCGAATGATCTTTCTGTTAAGCAGTGATTTCTTCAGATGATCTTGTAAGAGCTTTGTGAAGCTCATAGAAGTTTGTATGCAGCTCCGCAGTTGCAAGTTTATTTCATAGTGTAGAAATTATTTTAGTTTGAATAGAAGCAAGTGGATTCTTGCATAAATTCTCTAGCTCTCATGTCTGCCCTATTTTGGGGATTTTTTGAATTTTATCCATTGCTGAAACAGAGCATTTTTGTGCATTTCCAAAATTTAGTATTCTTCTAAATTCTTTACAAATTGCTCTCGTTGTTGCTTTGGGGGTCTTTTGCTATTTAATGTGGAGGAGGAGGTATCAGATACAACCGACCAAGAGTTCTGCAGAGTCCTCAGACTCATTTCTTAGAATGTTCAGTTACAAGGAGTTGAAGATTGCAACTAGGAATTTCAGGTTAAGCTGGGGAGCGGAGGATTCAGGTCAGTGTTCAAAGGATCTCTGCCAGATGGTACGCTTGTGGCTATAAAAAAGTTGGATTCTAGTTCAAGCTGAGATGATAAGCAATTTCGAGTGGAGGTCAGTTCACTTGGAAACATACAACATGGGAATTTGATCAGGCTTTGAGGGTTTTGTGCACAAGGATCCAAACGGTTACTAGTTTATGACTACATGCCCAACGGCTCTCTAAATTCCATACTCTTCTCCAGTAACTCCAAAAGTAAAAAGAAGGTACTCGAATGGAAGGCTCGGTTGAAGATCGCTTGAGGCACTACACGAGCTTTGGTTTATCTCCACGAGGAATGTAGAGATCACATCATTCATGGTGATGTAAAGCCTGAGAACATTCTGCTTGATGCTGATTTTTCACCCAAGCTGGCTGATTTTGGGTTGGCAAAACTCGTGAGCGGAGATTTAATCCGTATACTGACCACAACGAGGGGAACGAGAGGTTATTTGGCTCCAGAATGGATTTTTGGTCTTCCCATCACTCCAAAGGTTGATGTATATAGCTTTGGTATGACGCTCTTGGAAATCATTTTTGGGCAAAGAACATTGGATTTAAACGTGCAAGATTCAAGTATGTATTACTTTTCGCCATGGGTGGCAACCCAAATTTACCAGGGTAAGACGATTAATGTTGTGGAGGAGGGTGCCGCAGAGGAGAAAGATATTGAAGAGGTGAGAAGAGCAAGTGTTGTTGCATTGCTCTGCATTGAAAAAGATGAGGTGAGGCCAAGCATGGGGCAAGTGGTGCTAATGCTTGAAGGGAAGATGGAGTTTCATTATCCTCTACAGATTCTGAGCTCTCTAATCATGGACAACAAAACAAACTGAAGCAACACTAATAGCGATAGCGTTGGTGATGGGGTTAATCTAGAATAATGTAAAGCTTACTGGTAAGCTAAGGTTAAGACTTAGTTATTTGGATTTAGAATTATTATCAATATTTAGCTAAGTGGATGTTGCGTTTGAGGGGAACTCTTAGCTACCTACTCCATATTTGGTAGATGAGTATATGGCGTTATATGTGTATGTAACTCTATTAAAGTTGGGGACTGATTGTTGATTTTTTTTTTAAGAACTCTTTAAAGTATTTGTTGAGCTTTTTGAGACTAGGATGATCATTGTAAATGTATTTACTTGTTTATTGTTTAGTGGAATGGTGAAATTTTATTCGATATACATAAAGATTTAAATCAAAATAGGTTCTATCAAGATTGATGTTTATTTCTAATGTTATATATTTTAAATGTTTAGTTTTTATATTGTTGATTGATAATATTTTTATTCATATGAATTATATAGTCTAAATTAATGGTTCACACATTTTTTGATTGGATTTTAGTGTACAAGATATAATTTGAGATTATGTCACATGAAGGAAGTTAGTTAACAAATAACAAAATGTAGATTAAAAAATTTATTCTTTCGCAAATTATATTGATAATGAAACTTCTCATATAATAGAAACTATTCTTCATTTTTGTATTAGGCAATGTGATTTGGACTACATTTAACACCTTTATGAAAATGATAATAATATATAGACTTGGAATGCAAAATTAAACATTCAACACCTTTTTGAAAATGATAGTAATATATAGACTTGGGATGCAAAATTAAATCCTCACCTTTGTTTCTCCATATACCATACTAAATGAAAACCAAAACTCTTCAATTCAAGTTGGCACTAGCAACAAAACCATGGTCTTTCTCACATGCCTAAAGAAATATCATGTTTGATGGTAATGATAGAAATATTTTAATTTAATAACTACCAAAATAATTTCTTGGTGTAAATACAATGATAACACACACCGAACTTAAGTGAAGAATTTTACACAACGATAAAATTTAAACTCTCTCAAATAAATCTTTCCTCATCATATTCCAAAATTTGTATTTTTTAAAAGAAATGCACCATTTCATATCCCTGATGGACACAAATTCTTGGTGTTTTTGGACATTGGCTTTTAAGATTTCATGCTAATAGAAAATAATTTTTAATTGCATTCTACAAAATGCTATCGTAGGGAAGTTTATTGGGACATAATTAAATCACTTCTCGTTGCTTCTTCACAAGACTTTTTTCAAACACTGATAACTATCTACCATTTTGATATCATTATGAAAACTCTAAGATGAAATGAATGAACCATTATTGTAGATGAAAAACAAAACAAATACATTAAAATTTAATCAAACATGATTTCTCACTACATTGCAATATCTTGTTAAAGCATTTTTTTCATGAGCCAATCTACAAGTTTACATCCTTCCAACTAATTATCTTACTTTAATATTCACTAACTATTAACTAAGTTTTTGATTAAGTAAAATAGGTTTTACAGGGTTCCTGAAACTCGCAGCAAAATAAAATGTAGCAAATATGAGAAAACTATTAACTAAGTTATAAATTGAAATCTAAATACTTATTTCATTTTTTTTTGGTTTCAATTTTGTTAAGTTTTTGAATCAACATTTCAAATCACACTTTATTATACATCATCACGACAACAACAATTAGAAGCTCAAGAAGATGAATATGAATTCCACTGAATTGCAATCTAAAACAATAAAATTTGAATCCAACATCTTCAAACATTACTCAACCACTTACTAAATCTCATCAATGGATTTGCAACATGAAAAATATGCAAAGAAAAACTCTCAACACCACTACATAGGAAACAATCACTAATGAAAATGATGGCATGTTGAAACCATTGACAAGCTTAGGCACTCAACTAATAACACATTCTACTTAATCTTGGAATGCATACTTCCTCCCCAATTGGAAAAATTGAAACCAAGTAGAATAAATTACTTAGAGCTATAGTAATGAATACTAAAACCTAACATTCCTTTTGCATAGCTTGAAGTTATTTTAATACCTAACATCTTTATTCAAAAGGATCTATGATATACTTTGAGACAAGAGAAACTACCTATGCAATATCAAGCCTAAAGTGAGTGAGAAACATCAAATTCTGAACTACACTTATATAAGTTGTCAAATCTATTTTTCAATGCCATCATCTCTACACAACACAAGTCCATGATAAATTAGAGTTGAGGTTGGTTTACAATCAATTTTATCAAATTTTTATGACATTTTATTTGACAAGGGAAAATTGCATCCTTATTTTGATTAATCTTGATACCTAAAAAATATTGCATAAGGCCTCGAATCTGACATCTCAAATTATTTCATCATAAAATATGTGAAGTTCTCTTTCATAATAGAATTAATATACATATTGGCAATGATAATGTAGTTATTTTCTTATTTTTAGTAAAGGTTAGGTTCACTTTTACTTTGATTAAAGTCATTTTCCTTAAAAAAATCCATCAATCCTTGCATAACAAGATCTTGGTGCTTTCTTGAGGCAATACAAGACCTTATTTAGCTTGCACACTTGACTCTCTTTTCCTTGCACCTCAAAATATTGTGGCTATTCTACATAAATCTCTTCTTCTAAGTACCCATTCAAGAAGGAACTCTTCATATCCATATATGATGAATTCTCCTTTTTTTAGGCTGCAAGAGAAATCAACATACAAATGGTCTCTTGATGTGCAATGGGTGAAAAAAATTCATCACAATCTATGCCATACCTCCGAGTGAATCCTTTACCAAATATCTCACTTTGTGTCTTTTAACAATTCCATCCCTATGATTTTTAGTCTTGTATGCCCATTTATTTCCAATCTTTTTCTTATGAAAATGAAGATTTGTTAGTTACCAAGTACCATTCCTATTAATATAACCCATCTCTTGTTGCATTGCTTGCACCAAAATTTCAGCATGTCAAAAATAATGCAAATTGTACTATCTCACCTCTATGATTCTTTTTATTAGAATGCCAAATTAGGCCCCAACCTTTTTTTCTCCATATGCCTTACAAAGTGCAAACCAAAATCCCTCAATTTAAGTTGGCACTAGTCATAAAATCACGGGCTTTCTTACATGCCTAAAGAAGTACTACCTTTGATGGTAATAGTAGCAATGTTTTAATGTAATAGCTACCAAAACAATTTCTTGGCGTGTAGAGAATGGTAACACACTCAACTCTAGTGAATAATTCTACAAAATAATAAATTTAAGCTCCCTGAAATAAGTATTTCCTCAAACCTTCCGAATTCTAATTTTTTTAAAAGACTTGCACCACTATCCCTAATGGACACAATTTTTTGGTGTTTTTGGACATTAAATTGTAAGCTTCCATGTGATAATAGAAATTAATTCTTAGTGCGTGATTTATGTCTAGTTGTGCAGAAGTAGTTATGGAGGCATGATTTCTCACAATATTTATTTGATGTTGTATGATATAAGGAGTAATCATAATTACGAACATTGTGTTGGATTTGATGAATCCATCAATGGTTCCATTTTCTCACCATAATGTAACAGGCTCTACTAATCACAACTAGTGGATCAATACTCTTATAAATCCCATACATCATTGTTTGTAAGGATGAAGCCTTCCAAGTTGCTACTAAATTTAAGATTACCATATTGAGTGCATTGGTCTCTTGATTGAGAATACAACATGATCTACTTGTTGTCATCAATCAAAGCCATCCCAAGCCCTAGATATTGTGTGCAAATGATCTCTTATGCAAATATATTACATGTAAATCAATTTGAAATTTTGATGAAGTAAGAGAATCTACCAATAACACAACGCACTAGAGTAATAACATGAAGATTTGTGACCTTTCACTAAGCTTCTA
This sequence comes from Chamaecyparis obtusa, assembly GCA_027943335.1. NCBI lineage: Eukaryota > Viridiplantae > Streptophyta > Pinopsida > Cupressales > Cupressaceae > Chamaecyparis > Chamaecyparis obtusa. Next base: position 551,451 of record BSBK01008150.1, read on the forward strand.
TACACACAAAATTAACATGCCTTGTAAACAATTCATACAAAATTACATGATATTAGAGAATATTTCGGTATGAATGTAAGAGCCATAAATACTGGTCAAAATGCAAACCACACAAAATTGTACAAATTGAACGGTGGAGGATAAATTGAATTGACTAATTAGCTTAAAAAGTGCATATATAGTAGAGAATATTAATAGCTAGAATAGTGGCTATTGTCTAGAATTGTGACAAGTGATCACATACAAGATTGTACAACTAAAAAATTATTATTCTAAAAAAAAAATTTATGTAAAAGAAATATTTTACGTAGAATATCAAACACTAATATATAAACTTTTTTAAATAAAGTTCTAAAATTGTACAATGTAACTCCTAGATCGTTATTTATATTTTTTAAATCAAATCTATACCTTACTATACATTATTGGCAAATCAACAAATTATTACAATTAGTACGTGTCCATATGATTGTATAAAATGTTTGAAATTCAAACAAAAGGAAAAAAAAATATGCTCATGGGAAAACATTTCTTGGGACTGTAACCAAATCCTAACACTTTTAATGTCAACAATATAGATTTGAAGATTAAACATATAAAAATTAAACATTAAAATCCAATAAACAAATGAACCAACCAATAACTGAGAAGAATTGCTTTTTGATGGAAAATTGTTCAAGTTTAGCAAATGTCCAGACCAGATTTGGAAAGGGTCCTGAAGGCGGATCAAAAGTATATGCAGTGCGCGAACATTTGCGGAAGCAGGGTACAGTAGAAGCTGCATAATCATTAGGCAACGTTTTGGAGTCAATGAGTCCATCGGTGTTGTCATTTCAGTAGCGCAGTCTAATAGGTTCTACGATTCCGTTGAATATAATGTTCTTCATAGACACGTTACAGGAAAAACTAGTCTTCTCAAGTTTAACATATTTGAAAAGGTCGATTTTTAGATACAATTTAACATAGAGAAGCACTTCAATTACAAGGACATTAGGAGCAGGTAAGGTTGGTTTTGACTTTGTCAGGGTTGATCATTTTTTATATCTAAAGAGTCCATCAGTGTTGTCATTTCAGTAGCGCAGTCGAAAAGGTTCTACAATTCCGCTTAAAATAATGATCTTCATAGACACGTTACAGGAAAATCTAGTCTTCTCAAGTTTAACATATTTGAAAAGGTCAATTTTTAGATACAATTTAACATAGAGAGAAGTACTTCAATTACAAGGACATTAGGAGCAGGTAAGGTTGGTTTTGACTTTGTTAGGGTTGATCATTTTTTATATCTAAAGAGTCCATCAGTGTTGTCATTTCAATAGCGCAGTCGAATAGGTTCTACAATTCTGCTGAAAATAATGATCTTCATAGACACGTGACAGGAAAATCTAGTCTTCTCAAGTTTAACATATTTGAAAAGGTCAATTTTTAGATACAATTTAACATAGAGAGAAGTACTTCAATTACAAGGACATTAGGAGCAGGTAAGGTTGGTTTTGACTTTGTTAGGGTTGATCATTTTTTATATCTAAAGCATCTAGCATTTCCAATAATATAGAGGAGTTTTATGTTTTTTTTTTGTCTGGAACGGATATTTATATTTTTCATATGGTAGTTTTTGATTTTTTAATTTTATTGTTTCTACATATCTTAAATTTGAAATAAAGGAGGGGTGAAAATTTATTCAAACTGAAAGAGAAGCAAGACCAAATAGAGAAAGGGCATCAAACAGCCCTATCAAGATCAACCAAGTGATCAAGATGATGGGACAAGCCCATTGGAAGTTGATATCTTAAATTTATAACATTATTAATGGTAAATATATTTTGTTGTTTATATTCTTTTATTATTTTTATTTTACTATGAATATTGTTCTATGAGTGTCATATTTGCAATATATTTTGGAAGATTATGTAATATTAAAAAAATATATAAGTCATATCTATGTAGTTCAAAAGTTCAAAAGTCATAGATGTACTCTGTATTTGATAAAAAAAAATCCCAAACCATGTCAATACCTTCATTTTAGTCAATAGTTTTCAATGTCCTCATGACATGTGTTAAGGAGTAGTAGAAATATTTGTTAACACCTCAATGCTCTTGATCATTCAACTTAATAAAGAAATGAAAATAATCCACTAAATAACAAAATAACCACTCTTTATGTTGACCTCTTTTACATACAATCATCATAAAAAACTGATAGCAAAATTTATACCTTGCTTCAAACTTTGATCATTGCAAAGAAATTTAATTAAAAAAATGATACAAAAATTTATACCTTGCTTCTAACTTTGATCATTGCAAAGAAATTTAATTTTTTATTTACAAGTACATTGCGTGATAAATGAGTAAATAAATTGTAATGTCTTTGAAAACTAAAAATCCTTTCAAGAATTACTACCTTTTATTATTAATCAATGTTTATTGGGGGCAAACAAACAAATGCTTTCATATCATTTTTCTAATGTTTGTACACTATTTTGATTTTTTTTTTTTTGTAAATTAGTTTCATTTACTTTTTATTGGTTGTATTTTTATTCATAATATTGAACATTTTTAGAAAAAAATAGTATATAACCATAATTATCATAAATAAAAATTATAATTAATTTCTAGTATATGTGTATATCATTATCAATTGTATAAATTTGTTTCAAAAGATTGGCTAAATCTTTAAAATAATAATGAACATTGCTTATTTGTTTCATTGACAAGTAATAAATTTTTAGTAGATTATCATAAACAAGTTATTATTTATTCAATTATAACTATTTTTATAAATGAAGATTTTTCCTTTAAATTCAATGAAATATAATATATGAAGAATTTTTTATTTGTTTTTCTTATAAAAGTCTATATGAAATTAGATATAAATAGTGACAAATAAGTAATGTGTTGAATATGCAAATGTCAATGCATAAAATATGTACAAACTTCATCAATTTTTATTATTGGAGCATGGAGGTATTATTGCAACTACATTCCAAGATTTTCATTTTCTTCTCTAAAGCTACAAATTTTAAATTAATGTATAAAGAATTATAACAATACTTGTTGATAAACTTTCTTTTTTTAATTTTTATCAATGTATAGTGACTTCATCAATCATGACATGAAATTGAATCCAAAAATGAAAATGTGGGAAAGAGTAGTGTAGGAATCTACACAATAGCATTGCATTTTTATAATTGAAACATATTTTAATTCACAAAAAAAAGTGAAGCTAGATATTGAAAATTCATAACATTTCATATACTTATTTATAAGAAGTAAGATAAAAAAATATAGTTAATTTACTATTATAAAAAATAATATTATTCCAAACATTATATATATTGATGTGAAGAGTTAAGTCCTAAAATATAATAACCTAGCATTATATGACAACTTTTAATAAGCGAGTTATCTCAATAATTATTGGTACATATATTTTTGAAAAAAAAAAATTAATTAGATTGTTATTATGAAAGGTGGGTATGCTGGAAAAGATTCTCCTAAAATTAAACTTTAATCATTTATCTTATTATTTATTTGTATAAGCCAATTTAATATATTATATCACCTACACTATTAATAATATTTTGCCTTTATAATTTTAGTTTAGTAATTGAATTGTAATGGGTTAAGACATTCATCACTTTATATAATAAAAAAATATGAATAAATATTTTAGTTCAGTAATAATTTAAAGTATGGCATATATGATTGCATGAAAATACTAATTAATCGATAGACAATTGACATGTGTCTCACCAATAGGTCTTCCCACTACAACAAGATTGTAATCACCTAAAACTACTGTAATGATGCCTAAACCAACCATTTTAGAAGATGTGAAAATGATAAACTACCTACTATGACAAGTAAGACCTTCCTATGTGCTTTCTAGCTCTTCTTAATAATAAAATATTGTGCCATTAATAAGTACATCTTCATAATGTGTATCTAAAACACATACAAGAATCAAATGAAAAATACTAGTATTTAAAAAAATTATTAAGAATTTGAAGATAATATGATTTAGTGATTTTGAGATCATGTATAGATTATATATATTATTCATGAGTAGGAGAAGGGGTCTAGTTAGCATCCATGCTTTAATAATTATAAGGGCATTTATGCATATATATTGAATCAATTGTACAAATGTTTTTGAAAATAGCAACAAAAGGGTGCTGACCCATGGAACAATAGGGGCTGACTAAGTGAATTAATAGAAAATTAATTCAACATAGAGGAGTAGCATTAAAGCACAAGTCTACCATGATCAAAAACAAAAAAGTAGCAAAAAGTAAACCACCACAACCGCAGAGTATCACATCCATGAAAAAGTTTTGAAATAGTCCAACTCAAACCAGAAAAGGTGCCATGTAGGGCTGTAAACAAAATTCAAAGTAATAATCATATGAAAGTAATCAGAGCCAATCCAAAAGTAAGCCAAGGAGTCGTCAAAAGTCTCCACCCTCCCATACATGGCCAGCCATAGAGTCATTCTCCATCCTATAAGCACTTAGATAGCAGGAGGTCAACCCACTCTTCATTCAGGAATTTGAAGAGTTCCCAGTTTCCTTCGACAACATCATTTCCCCTCCATAGTCTTCTCATTGAGAAGGCAGAGCGTGGTAGCAGACACATGCATTAACTTAAGCACAAAGTTACTAACATCCGTCGGACACTTATTTGTAGCCTCTAGGTCCCGGCTGAGTTTAGTCACTGTATTTTCCAAAGAGGAAAATTGGTACTTGATTCTCCCCATCAAGCCGCTGCCAGTATTCTATTTATCAACCATGGTCTATTTTTCTGTTGTCTCCTCCTCAACCTTAGTGTAGATGTCATCATCCAACTTGATTTCCACCTGATTAGTTTCATTGTCTGAGCCCTCTTTACTGGGAGAGCCCACAGAGGCATCCTCCTGGGCAGAGGCATCCTCCTAGTTCATGAGCTCTCTAATAGCTCTTTTTCCCTATTCTTTGGCAATGCAAGAAGGGCGATGGGTAGAGGAGGGTTGGGGCTCAGTAATCTGAGGGCAGTCCAGATTAATGATAATCTTATTTTTCTTCTTGGGAGGGGGCTGAGAGAAAACATGGTCAAGGATGTGCTTCTAAGAACTTGGGGTGGGTTGGGTTTCAGAAGACTTGGGGCTCAAAATAGGGGTTATACCACCTTTTGACCTAGGAGGAGTGGGAAAGCCCTGGTTGAGAGAAACCATCAATGACAAGGGTTGCTGGGTAGCATGGGTAATCTGCAGAGGAGGTGGGGGGCAGAGGGCACAGTGAAAATTGTATAAACAGATAATAAGACCCTGATGGAGATAGACAAAATTTTTCCCAAGGGAGATGGCTTCACTCACACCCTCAATTGGCCTCCAAAGAATGCAAGAGAAAAAAAGGGAAGGAAATTAACAATTTATGCCTAAAGTGGTTAAGAAAGGGAAGATGGTAGTTGATAAACGTACCAAAGTAGCCCTCCAAGGTGAAATATTTCATCACCAGCTTGCACATCTTCGGACAGAACTCTGGGAGCTCGGAGACATTGTAGTTGCCATTTATAGGAGTAGGGGTAGCCTCATCCCTGAAGAATTGTCCAACCTCCATCTTCGTCTGGGTTTTGGCCATTTTTTTCCATTTTATCCAGTGGTCGACATCCTCGTCGCTTGGCCAATAACATCTTTATTGATTTGAAAGGTGATACCGTTAATGGTAACGTGCCTTTCGTTCCAGGTTTTAGAAACCTTCTTGGAAATCATCTCATCATGTACAAATGTTGAGATGGTCAAAGAAAATAGTTATTAGGGGAATAAGGAATATGCATAGAATATGTAAACTCAAAATGGCCACTTTTGCATTCTTATATGCATAGTGAATCCCCTTTGACATTCTTTTACATTCTACATCTCTGGACACTCTTTTACATTTTGATGATGGATCACATAGTATAATTGGAAATCTTGGTGAAAGAATTGAAACACAATCAAATGTAGGAGCAATATCTAAAATTCAAATCCCAACAACGTTCATTGTAACTATCTAAATACTAAACTAATAGCTATAAACACTTAATTTACATAAAAAGCCAAAAAAAAGGTCAAATTTTGATGTGTCCTTTAGAAACTTAAAATATAAAACTACCAGGCTTAACTAAATAATCTTCAAAGATTAAAAAACTAAAATAAATTAACTTGCCTGGACTACAGTACCATAACTATTCAATTCAATAAACACAACAACTGCAAAAGGAAGGCTTAACCAGGATTTTGCCCGCTTTGCATCCATCGCCAGATTGTGAGCTATTGAACGGACCTCACCCTGCCGGTAAAGCAAGAAGTCGAAAGTAGAGGTGTTCATAAAAATAAATTTCAAGATAAACGATATGAAATTGATATGAGAAAGGAAAGGTCAAAAATATCAACGCGATGCAATTTGTTTTTTGTGGCTATGTAAACTCAAGTCGACTTTAACTTATTTGCAAAGAAAATTGAGAAGACATTATGTGTCTGTAAGGTCAAGTCAAGTTTAACTTAACTGCAAAGAAAATTGAGAAGACAATTACGGGTACCTAATGTCAATTATGACTTTATTAAGGGTACTAACCATTTTTAATTTGCCAGGATGAATATGGTGGCATTGATTTTATAGTTTTTTTGGGCATTATGTCTTAAATCTAAAGTATTATCAACATCTTAGACATTAATGTCAATTTATAACATTGTGTAGAAATGAATATTTTAATATAACACATATTTGATTATAGACGTACAAAATCAATTATTTCATTTTTAATTTATAGATTAGTTAATAGTTAGTAAATAATGAATACCATAGTTAGTTAGGAAGTTGCAACTCTCTAGGTTGGTTGAGGAGAAGAAAGCATTAATAAACCATTGCAATATAATGAGAAATCATGTTGATTAAATTTTAGTATCAGTTTTGTTATTCATGTACAGTGATGGTGCATTCATTTCATCTATAAGTTCACAGATAGATATCAAAATAGTAGGTGGTTATGAGAGTTGGAAACGAGTCTTGTGGAGAAGCAACGGGAAGTGATTTAATTATGTCGCAATTAACTTCCTAACCTGACAATCTATAGAATGTGATTAGACATAAATATGCTAGTGTTTGTGATTAAATTTTTCTAAGAAAATTTTAGTAGCTTCAACAAAAGCTTGGTGATGACTAACAAGTTTCACTAGAGTGTGTCTCACAATTCTAATTTTTTATCAAAATTATGTCAAGATTTTGAGGTTCCAACAAAGCCCATAAAAGATGGTAAGAAAACGCTAGGGTCTCTCTATAAGTTCCATCCGTAAAAACCCATGAAGAAGCCCTAACCCCAAAAATGATCAAAACACATTCCAAAAGATAAACATGAATCAAGAGGCACTAAAATTCATAGCGAACAAAGGGGAATTAATAGTCAAAAACCAAAGAACATAAAATCGAGCCAAGGCTAGCCCAAAATAGACATACATATATATTGATGTATATGAATGAATGTTTTTCTATAGATGAGCCTCGATTATGTGTTAGGACTCATCCATATATATATGAATATATACTAAGAGTAGTGGTACCAAAAGAAATTTAGGGAAAAAAAAATAATAAAAAATATATATATTATATATATATATATATATATATATATATATATATATATATATATATATATATATATATATATATAGTATCTGTGTGTGTGTAGATATACATATACATATACTTACACACACACACACCACACACATATATATATATGTATACATATATAACATATATATGTATATACACATATATATAAATATATATGTATGTATGTATACATAAGTACGTATGTATGTATTATTGTATGTAGTATGTATCTATATTATATATATATACTATATATATATATATATTATACATATATTGATATACATTATTTACATATGTATATATACATATATATATATACATATATATCTCTATAGTATACATAGATATTTATATATATATACACTTTATATATATCTACTATGTATATATATTTGATATATATTATATACAGTATATATATATATATATATATATACATGCATTTATATATATATATATATATATGTATAACATGTATATATATATATATAATATACATACATGACTATATTATATATATATAATATATATATATATATATATATATATAAATATATATAATATATATATATATATATATATATATATATATACATGTATATATGTATATATATAATATTATATATATACTTGTATATATATATATATAATATATAAATATATATATATATGTATATAT